>CM031239.1:152776000-153163092 GCA_018340775.1 Taxus wallichiana var. yunnanensis | reverse complement strand
AAGGAAAGATCTCTTAACGTTTTTAGATAAGTCGAGGGAATTTTTATTCCAAAAGATAGTCAAGTGTCTGCGTATACCGAGGTCTATTGGATAATTTTTGATGAGATTGATGGAAGGGAATTTATTGTTGTGGGATGGTTGATCAAGTTTTTACACAATAATGAATAATTTAGAATCATCGGTTGATAGAGGGATGAGAGATGCAAGAGAAGCCATGTTGTCTGCGATTTTTTTGGAAGATTGTGGAACTGTATGGATGGTATAACGATCAAAGGCTTCTAAGATGAATTTAAAAATGGTTTTATACTTTTTAGAATCTCATTTTTACATTGATAAATTCATTTTGTCTATTTGATGACAAGTTACGAGTCTCCACAGATGTCCAAGATTTGAACACTGATCATGATGGCAGTTTGCATACCTATGATTAGAGCTTAATATTCTGCCATGTCGTTAGCGCATTCAAAATTTAGTTTGAAAGATAGAGGGATGGGGGTCCCTTAGGGAGGTATAATAATGATACAACACCTCCCCCATGACACTTAGATCCATCAAATAAAAGTGTCATTTTTATAGGAGTGTATTCATGATCAATAATGTTGATAGATTCACAAGGAATTGTTTGTGAGGTGTTTGATTGTCAGGAAGAGGGGCTTCGGCAAGTTGATCAATGATGGCTTGTCCGTTGATATATTTTTACAAGATGAATTCAAGGTCAAACTTAGTCATGAGCATAAGCCACCAAGTGATGTGGTCACTGTGATATGGTTTGGAGTGCATGGTTTTAAGAGGATTGAATCTAGTAATGATGAAAGTATTGTGATTAAGTAGGTAATGACGGAGCTTGGATGTTGCGAAGTATAATGCGCAACACAAATTTTTGTCTTCAGTATAATAAGTAGAATATTCATAGGGAGTGCATCTTATATAATAAATAACCTGCTCACGACCCTTCTCATCTCAATGAGCAATCATGACACCCAAGGCATGATTAGTAGTGGATATGTAGAGCTAGATTGGATCCCCCTCATGTGGAGGTGTAAGCACATGTGGTGATATGAGGTATTGTTTGAGGTCATAAATGCCTTTTGATAGTTGTGATCACATTTAAAATATACATATTTTTGAAGGAGATGATGAAAAGGATGACAACAGTCTCAAATCTGTGAGATGAAACCATAGATCGATTGAAGCTTACCTTAAAGGCTGCGGAGCTATTTTAGGTTCGATGGAGGAGGAATTTCGATTATTTATTTGATCTTGGCGGGGTCTACTTCAATGCCCCGAATAGAAACAATGAACCCTAGGAGCTTACGAGTGAGAACACCAAACAAACAATTATCAGGGTTGAGACGAAGAAAGTATTCAATAAAATGGGTGAAAATTGTGTCTAGGACAACAAGATGATCCCTGTGTTGCTTAGATTCACCTAAAATATCATCAAAATAGTATTTAAGATTACACGTTTTAAGATTACACACATAATGTTGATTTACATGGTCATCGTAAGATATTTTCACACATTGTACGATATGTTTATTTTCGTGAAACTTGTGAAGATATTGTAGATGGGTTTAGAGAGGATGAAATAGATGTGGATGAATTTGTAATTTTTTTGACTGAAATACTAGGATACGTACCTAATGTAATAGGTGCTTCGACGTAGAAACACAAGGTGTAGCAGATGATTCATTTGTTTTTGTGATGTAACCATTTTTGGGTGACTCGGATAGTGCTCACGTAATGGGAATACTAGATTTTGAGGGTGTAGATGATTGATATTTGATTTTGTTAATGGTGTGATGAGAGTGAATGACATTAGATTTTGGTTGACTAGTGGATGGGGCGTGGTTTGGAAATGGATTTTTAAGAACATTCAAATTTTGATTGGAAGGCACATTTTGGTTATCCATTTACAACTAACCTTTGTTGATAAGATCTTGAATGGAATTTATGAATGATTGATACCTTTTGATGTCATAGCCTTTGACCCTATGGTGTTTACAGTAATCCTTCTCTCGATAATAAGAGGGTTTTAAAACAGACGTGTCGATAGGGTGGATGGGAGGAAGCGTGATAAAAAATTTTATACACACAACTAATAGTTTATCAAAGAATGTGTTGTAAGAATCACATATAGGCATGTAATTACTTTGAAGATGGGTACATTCATAGGTCGAACATTCTTTAGAAGTAATTTTTTCAATGACTGTTTACCGATTTCTTAGATTTTTTGTGACTAGAGGATGGTTTGAACGAAAACTTAGGATTATTCTCATTTGATTTGAGTTTGACCCTATCATATTCAAGAGCCCGAGACTTGAGCTTACGAGCCATAGTGAAGGCCTTGTCAAAAATTTGAAAGGATGGGATTTGTAACATGCATGATGTGTTCTTGGCACAACAACGAGACAATAACTCAATTAATTTAGTCTGTGGAAGGGAAAAGGATAACTGATTAATATTGCCTCTCCAGCGGGTGAAAAAATATGTGACAGATTCGTCCTCGAATTTCTTGATGGTATGCATATAGGTGATAGTAATTTTACGCACGATACTAATTGATAAATGTTTTAAGAAGAGTTATGAGAGAAGGGCAAATGAGAAGAGTGAGTACTGAGGAATATTGTTAAACCAGTCTAAGGTAGTTCCAACTAAGGACATGGGTAATGTTCTCATCATAAGGTTCTAGTCATGTGCTATGATGAAACAAGCATGTCAGAAGGCCTAGATGTGTTGATGAGGATATTATTTTCTATAGAATTTTATGAACTTAGGGAGTTCCCAATGTGGAGGATATGCTTTTTATGGTACAGATGGGTAGATGGGTTCATTACATATTTATTCATAAGGCCTAATTAGGTCTCCTAAAGGTATGTAAAACACAGTACCATGAAAAATATGCTTACTTGTAGAATTTGACTATAACTCTAGACAATGCTAAATGACACCAGGGACAAGATGATTACCAATTTTTGGAATTTTTCACCGTACGGACTGTGAGATCAAATAAGCCCTAGTTCAATGAAAGAGTTTGTAAATTTGACTACAAAGAACTCTTCCAGTAGTTTCAAGACCTCAAATAAATTGTGTTGGACTTGTAATGGTGTCTTTCAACTTCTGCATGCATCACAGTCATCTCCCAAGCTTGAATACCCTGACTGTCATTTTCAAGCTCTCTATCTCGTGTAGAGTTCTTAATGCATGCATAGAAGGAAACATGTCAATATTGCAAAATACACCTTGGATTCGTCAATATCAATCTATTCATGCTTAATCATGCATGTTTCCTTATTCTTACACGAGGATATATATATTAAGACCAAAATTCTACTTTTGGTACCTTATCTCACATCCCTACTCTCACTCAACTATACCCTAGAAAGACTCAATAACCATCTAAACATGGAATAGTGATAAATATCACTTTACCCTACCTATTAGCTCGTACATTGACACTTCCACATGATGGCATGGCTCTAAGGCCCTTATTTAGCCTATAATATTTGTTTGCCAAGTCAAAATTACTCTTACAGCTCTCTTACAAGCACACATTCACCTTTGTCAACATGTCAAGGTGATTTTACAATATAAAAGAACATAAATAGGTTCCATGAGACCTTAAAGGTCATTAAAATCTCTTGACTCCTTCCATGTTGATGTTTTAGGCCTTTTACAGTCCTTATGCAATTCAAATTTTCAAATAATCCATTTTGGCGGGAAAATGGGAAACCCTTATCCAAATGACTTGAATGGATGTCTTGACCTGCAAGATCACTTGAAAACATGAAAATGTTCTCTTTTCCATCTCATGAAGTCACTTTCTTGGTTTTGAGCCTATGCTCTTGCATCAGTTACCACTCTTGAAACATTTCATGGGCTCCTGCTCATGAGTTTCTATCTTTTCTTGTTGCTTCCTAATCTTTTTATCACTATTACTTATATGTTCATCTTTATTTTCTTATTCTCGTCTAAAAATTCCTTATGTCAATGTTGTCCTGGATTTCACGCTCTTCTCTTGAATGATAAGAATCGATTGTTTTTCCATGTTCTTCAAGTAAACAATGCTCTTTCTTGACAACCCTGTTCTTGTTCCTCTTCTAGTTGTACCTACACATGCAACAAACATATTAAATAAAATAACTTATTCACCTTCTTCTTTGTTCCACATCTTTGCCTGATTCCATTCTTTTGTGTTGTTACAAAATCCATTGTCATAGTAGACTGCTGGATGTCCATTCTCATCTTCCACTTCACTTATTCCTTCTTCATTCTTGCTTTCATTTAAGACACCATTTTCTTCTCCACTATATTTTCCAAGACCCTCTTTGGACTCTTCATTACTCATTATAATACAATTTAAAACACTTTGTAAATACCATTAAAACTATTTATAATATCTAATTATTCCTTCAATTTGAATTTTAGGCCCAATCACTCTTTTGGATCAAAGGGGTAGCTGCAATGACTTAGCTCATCATGGAATATTTTGAACTCTTGGGCCAAAATTGATGTGTCCACCATATGAATAATTCCAAGAGCTTTCCATTTCCTATTTTTTAATCTTCCAAATCCTCCTAGAACTCCCAAAACCTTCAAAAATCTAGTCTACTTTTTCTGTCGATTCCCTACACCCACAATGATGTGGTTTTGCTTGGTTGATTCATGATATCATATGGATCCACATAATCCATTCAAAATTCCTTAAATTTATTTAATACTCCTCTATACAACCTATAGGTGGGTTGTGCCATTGATACCACCTTCCAAAGGACATTCTTTAGTCGTAAAATGGCTAAAAATAACCCTTTTTATGCCTTCAGGAGAGATGTTCTATCTTGGACTTTTAAGTAACTTCCTCAATCCACCTAGGCATACTTCCCTACACATGAAATGCACTTTAAAATCATGTTATCACCTTCCTCTTGGCCATAGCAAGGATGAAATTGCGAATAGGATGACTAGAGGAAGGGTTTATAATGATCAAGAAAATAAATTTTCAATCGGGGGTTTGGTTTGATCGAAATGTATATTTTTCATGCTAGAAACTTAACGTGATAACACTTCATCAAAGTGAACAAGGCATAATAATAAGTAACAACATAATTCCATTTTTCATTACATAAATTATTTATTCACAATCACGTTGGTCATTGTGTCTAGGTGTTGTCATTGATGTCAAAGACCATTGATGGAAAAGGGTTTTATGGTGTCATGTGAGTCTCTATGAGGTTTCTTTCATAGTAAAAGATGAAGGTTGATTGGTAGTGTCAAGATTTGGTCAAGTTGCTATGGTTTTTATGCATGGCTTTAGGCATGGTGCAAGCATGGATGGTCATTGTATAAGTGCTAAAGTTTGGTATGAGTTCCATCATGGTCCAAGAGGTGTGTAAGAGGTTTATATGTTTTACCGATGAGTCATCATGGCCATTTCAAGGGTTATATGGCTTGAGTGAGGTCATTTTAGGCCTATTCCTAAACCTAGGGCATGTGGTTTGGTATGGCGGCATGCTATATGGAGTAGTATAGTCCTATCCCAAGAAAGAGAAAGGTTTTGGGACATGATATAACATGTGTATGATGAGTTTCAGGCTAGTTTTCAGAGGTATGATGATGTTTCATGGTCCTTGGGAAGCTAGAAGGTGAAGACAAGGTGGGGTAACACAGGTAAGTCGTGCTGTGGCTAGAGACTCTTAGGAATATTTGGGTAATAATGAGACTTGGGTTAGTTAGAGGAGGTAGCAATGATGTTTTAGGTCAAATTTTAGGTTAGTATGAAGAGATTTTCTCAATTTATGTTGATTTTGGTAAGATTGAGTTGAAAAGAAGAAAACACCAGCTCAAATTGGCAACTTCAAATGCTCACCTTCTCTCACAAACTTTTGATGGGACCCAAAGGTTTTGAGGGATATTTTTCCATTTAGGTAAGAGTGTTTTGCAAAAATAATGAAGTGGTTTTATCGTCATACTTTTATGAACAATTGTTAATCAGATAAGTTGGTTTTAAACCCTATCTAAAACCTTCTTCTAGAGTGACTTGAGAGATTTGAATTTTATGGTCTCCAAATGAAATTGGAAATAAAAATTGATGTACCATGGTTGTTTGGTGTTTCAGCTTGTTGGCGAGAAAATTTTTCGGTGGACAAATTAATGGGTATCTCGTGAATGTTCGAGACTCTAAGTCCCTCTGCTTGAACGGTGCAGCTCTATTTACAATGCGTAAATGAAAATGAAATTTGTGGGTGGATTAGAGGCCGTGGATATAATAGGAACACTCCACCGAACCTACAACAAATAAGGGAGGAATTTGCTAAAAATATGGAAAAGGGAGTGGGAAAAAGGAAGGGGAATTAATATCTCGTAGAAAATCAAATGTCTGCA
Source organism: Taxus wallichiana var. yunnanensis (assembly GCA_018340775.1). Classification (NCBI taxonomy): domain Eukaryota; kingdom Viridiplantae; phylum Streptophyta; class Pinopsida; order Cupressales; family Taxaceae; genus Taxus; species Taxus wallichiana. Next base: position 153,156,711 of record CM031239.1, on the reverse strand, counting down.
TATATTAATCAAATTAATTCAACACACACGTATATAAAGAATTTTTTTTTGTTACTAACACCAAGACAAGATATAAATAAATACACAGTTTCAATAATTCTCTCATCAAGAAAAGCAAGAAACTCCTTTCTTCTTCATTGATATTTTGGAAAAGTTGTACATAGTGAGGAATGGAAGAACATATGAGAGGAAGAATAGAGGAAATTTTATATCTCTTTTGCTTTACTTCAAGTAGTAATCTCTCCTTGAGCATACAAAATTGACAACCCTTAATAATGGGGAATTCATTACAATTAATAGAAATTTAGAAGACTCTCTTCTTACCCCCTCCCCGCGACCTTTCATTTTTCCTTTTACAACATGTGACTTTTTAAATCCTTAGGAATGAAATTAAGCCCCCCTTTTATGAATTAAGGGTGAATTATTAAAATGTTTGATAAATTCATATTTAAATGGATAGGAAAAGTATCATGATTTCTCACAATGAATAATTATAAAGGGGGGAAGAGAAGAGGAGATATAATGAGAGAAGAGGACAAAGAAATGTGTCCAAATCATGAATGAAGATGTCTCCACCTTCGGTGAAGCTCCGCATGCAAGCATGTGAAGATGGAAAATAGCCTCTAATGACCCTCTGCAAATTTACAATGCTCCACTGATGAAATTTTGTTCCATTGGAATCCTTTAAACACTTTACCTTTGATGATGATGATCACAAACTACCCCATAAACATGATAAACATACACCTCAGACTGACAAATGAGTGTTTAAAAACATTGTTTCAAGACCTCTCAAAGTGAGCTTGAGATGAACACCAGCCTCAATCATGATGATGCATTCCTAACCTCACAATGAGAATAAGGATCACTCTCCTATTACTTAGGATGTCATGATTCTCGTTCATGATGTTCAAGTTTCCTGACACTTGCATCCCCGTGTGCATTTACACATTGTCGCAAGATTACAAACTTTTCCTCTCGCGCCTTGTGATATTCTATTTCACCCTTGTGCACCACTGTAACCAAAGTGATGTCTCCAGTATTTTATGAAGGATGAATTACCTTTCTAGAGAAATTTCATCACCTGAGAAACCTTTTATCACCTCATTTGTTTCCTCCATTGCTCCATATACACACTACCTTGGAGAAATTTTTCCACTGTGAGGGTTTACTATTTATAGTAATTGCTCATATAGAGACTTAATATTTTTATATATGGTCTTTTGGAATACCATTACTTCTCCATTTTGTTCAAACCCTGTCATATACTTGCCTTAAATATGAAAATTCCATCTTGTTTTTATCCTTCTTTCTGACCTTTTTTCATAGTATGGTTTGTAACCATAGGATCTTGCTCATGTTCTTGTCAACCCCTTCTTCCATATTTTCCTTGAATGGACTTCTCATCATCTCTATTAACAATTCATGTTGATCTCTTGTTGTGCACCTGCACTTGCATGTTTTCTTCATAAATCTGGACTTCATAGTTGATTCTTACTCCATCTTCCTTTTCATGGCTTTTGTCTTCAAGGGTGTCTCTTATAGGTTTTCTATCTCCTTCACTATGAATATCAACTTTACCCTGCATTCTTCATATTTTCATGTAGTCACAACTTCTTGAACATTGTTAAAGATGAATTCATAAGACTTGATGGACCTCTCAACTTGCTTTATCACCCGTTCTTTCTCACTTTCACACTCGGCTTTACTATAATCTTGTTTAACTTTATAGAAGAAATAGAATTCTTCTACACTAAAATTTAACTCTTATGCATTGCTTGAGAGCTCATAAGGTTGGATTTCCTCATCTCCACAAATCTTTGAAACATCTTGATTTCTACTATCTCCTTTGTTTATCTTGCCTTCATATATGGCGTTTTCCGAGGCTTGTATTTCTTCTAATAGTTGCTCAATGATTGTATGTACAAACTCAAATTTTGATCCTTCTTCAGTTTGCTACTATAATGCCTCAAATTGACATTCATATCCCATGTCCTTTTTTCTTTCTTTGCCACTATTCACAAGAGACAGAGATGTCTCTTTCTCCTTCACACCATATTCATCAAGACTTGCAAACACACATTCAAAAGCATAGTTAGATTGAAAACTTTGAGCTTCTTTAGCTCTTTCTTATGCCATAGACGCTTCTTCTTCACACTTCATTTTCCTTTCTTCATCCTGAGGATTGAACATCTCTTCTATTAGCTGTAACTCTTCTTCCAACATACATTTATCCAACTCTTGCTTATCTTCATCAAACTTGGGGCTACCAACTTGTCCAACTGAATCAACTACTGCATTCTCCTGTTGTTTTTCCTCTTCGAGAGAGGCTAAGAATTTCTCTATCACTTTTTCATCCATTAAAGGTCTCTTGCCTCCATTTAGAACTTGCATGAGTTCTTCTTCTGAAAATACATCATCCCACATTGTCTGTCCATCATTGAATTGATTATCTTCCTTAATTGTTATACTTGCATGCCTGCATACAACATCATTTGTTAGATCAAAATCATTAGGCTCAACTACCCCTATGGAATTTTTTTCCATAATTCTCTTGTACTGTTCAAGTAATCCTTTCCTACCATCACCACTCGCTTGATTTTATCTTCTTGGAGTTCTTCCTTCAAAGGTATCAAGGTGTGTTTAATTTTATCTTTCACAAATACATATGTATTCTTCTTCCCATTATGAGTTTCTTTCCTATCATATTACCAAGGTCTTCCTAACAAGACATGGCATACATCCATAGGTACAATGTCACATGTTACCTGGTCCTTGTAGCTCCTAATTTGAAACTCAACTTGACACTATTAATTCACCAACAATTGATGCCCATGTTGCACCCAAGACACCTTGTATGGTGTGGGATGAGGAAGTTTGTAAAATTTCAACTTCTCTACCAATTCTCGTGGATACCAATTTTTAGTACTCCCACTATCAATAATCAAATTACAACATTTTCCTTGAGCTTTACATCTTTTTTTAAACAAATTTCTTCTTTGAGTGATAAAATTCATTACCTTGTTTTGTTTGTGAGCAGCATTCTTCTCATTAAAAGAAATTTACCTTCCTTAAATTCACCTTCATCAAACATTGCTCTTTCTCCCTTCATAACAGGTACTCTATTATTCATTTCTAAACACTCATTAGCTCTATGGCCTGCATATTTGTGAAACTTATAGCATTTTCCTTTAAAATGAGCATTTTCGACAAGTTTACCTTTGTTAACTCGATTGTATATCTCGGAATTGAGGTCTTTGTGACCCCGCATGTTTGATCACCGCTTCTTTCTTGTATATTTTTTATTTCAATATACCTATCTCCTCCATCATACTTATCTTCCTAACTTCTATGTCTAACCTCAAAAATATCTCTCTCATTACCTCATCTAACTTGTCTCCCAAGGATTGTCCTCCTTCTCCTCTCAGCTCCATCATCTTGCCTTTTCACCTACAATCAAAGAACTCTTTCAATCCTTCAATGGATTCTAGGGTCACTAATCCCCTTAAGATCTTATAGACACTTGCATGCACAAGCTCATATACTTTCACACTACCAATTAAATACATTCAATATTTCAAGCTATTGCAACACATCTTCCTATAATCAAATTCCCTGCCATGATGCCACTATGGAGTGGGATGATGTCTAGGTTGATCCTTCTTCCTTAAAGAACCTCTTTGTCAATCCCACTTCCTCCAAGCTAGACATACTTAGGCATATAAATCATGCATCATATGTATATGCTTGTAAAATACATACCACACTTCTATGAACCTACTCACATATAACACACTTATGACTCACCATGTAGGCCTAAACAAATGGTTGTTTAAGATAAAACTAGATGGAAGTGGTCTTTGGGATTATAGTCTCCTCTAGCTAAGGCTAATCCCTCGTAACCTTGACTTTTGAAGATAATTCCACCATACCTTTCCATATGAAAAAACAAATTACAGATCCAGACACTCATTATGGAGATACACAACATGTGCAAAGTGCATGTGAGGTTGTTTTGGAAGAAGTGCCACTTTTCCTCACTCTTACAGGCCTAAACTGAATCAATCTGCAATACATGAAATCCCCTCTTCTAAAACACCCATTGGGTATTATACCAAAATCCTTCATCACCTCATCAAAGAATCTACAATCACCCTTCCCCCCATCAATTATTTGAATTCACATGGGTGGAAACCCGCGTGGTTTGATTAAAACGTTGTCTGTGCTTACCATCATGTCCCTATACATGACATAGAGCGGTGTAAGGCTCTTCAAACTCTCATCAATGACATTATAAAGGAAGATGACCTTCTTATGAAAGAAAAACACCCTCTTCCATCCATTGACTCATCCACATCTAAGTGCAACCCTATAAGTAAATATATAGTTTCCAAGACCTCTAAATCTGGTGCTCCACCCACACCCTTCATTGCAATCCCACCACCAAATTCTACCTCTTCTAAATAAGTTTCCCCTCTTTTCATAAATCTCATATGGGTTACCAATTGCTCTCACCCCCATGACTCTCAACTATCCACAAAATCAAGAGATAGATTTGTCATTATTGCTCGTTATAATGAGTCCACTCCATCTCCCTATTTACATGACGCTATGGTAACCGTATTAGTTGTTACACATTCAAAAGCTTACTGTTATAGAATAAATCATCGTTAAAATAATTGTACTGCAGACTCTCGCCAAAATTTATCTCTACGAGCTTATCCAAAGATACCCTAACCATTTGATAAGATCTCATCAAATATTTACAGCATATACTAGTCACAACTGATGATACTCAACCTTTTGCGGCCCTCCTTGGATCCTTTACAACTTCTACCACAATATCCTTCGACGATTATGAAATTCCTTACATTCTACTTGAAGATCATGGCCTTCCCTTTTTTATCATTATCTGTACCAATGATATTTTCATCTGATGATCTATGATTAATAATGGTAAGCATCAACATCATCTCAATTCACAACTTCAACCAACTCAAACTTCCCAACACCATTGTTACGCAATCACCCACAATTCTTAGGGCCTGTAACGACACAATTTCCCCTGTATTGGGATTAATTATCCTCCCCATTTTCGTTGGTGAAAAACTGCTCTATGATATCTTCTATATTATTGATGGGAAGTTCCAATATAACATCTTGCTTGAATATCCATGGATCTACACTATGTGTTGCATCCCATCCACTCTTCATCATTGCCTTAAGTACGAACATGAGGGGAAAATCCATACAATCTTCATTGATTTTCCTCCTTCAAAGCATGCCACATGACCTATCGGTCAAACGACATGGTCATCCTTAAACAACACTCATCTTTTGAAGCATCTACTAGTTCCTATATACCTTCATCCAAGTTACCTAATGATGAATCTCTCGACACCATGATGAAAAATCTTTCACTAGGGGACTATTAACTCCTCACCCTATATTATCTCCCACACCAAATTAACTTGGTAGACCCGACAAAACTCCCATGTATCAACCTAACATCAGGGATATCATTTCTTTCGGTCCACCTCACCTAAAAACTAATCTTGTTTATGGGGGAATTGATCACCATTCCTCTCATGTTGACAATCAACCCCATAGTAAGCTATACCCCAATGGATTTTAATTCCTCTACAAATCTACTTCACCTAAAAATACCTCCTTATTTGTGCATGGAAGGGATTTGGGATGGGCCATTATGAGAAAGGTGTGTATGACCTTATCCTTGACCAAACCCATAAACCCCATGAGAAATTAGGATTGGGATTCAACAAACACCCCACCAAATTTCTATTACACACATATTCTGAATCTCAAATGCACATTGACTCATCTAACCCTTATCAATCCAACAACCCCATGGACATGGATAACATTGTGTCCCTTTCTTCTAACTTTTTTAAATCTCCAACATCATTTTAGGACCGATCATCTATCAAGATGAAGGTTAAACTAGGTCCATTCTTTTTAAATTCCCCAACATGGTAGAGGAAGATTCCCCTACCATGAATATAATTCAATGCAGTGATGATGAATCCATTATTTTCTACATGGGTGTGGAATATTCCCATCTTCATAAGGCCTTACCTCCTAACACATTCACTCTTCTTAACAAATCCATAATAAATATCAACATAGGGACTTTGCAAGAGCTGCATATCCTCAAAGTTGGCCAATATCTTGATCCAAAAGAGTTATATTCCTTCACACATTTCCTTTCTACGCATAGCTAGGCCTCGGCATGGTGGTATGCCAATATGCTAAGACTTAATCCCAATATCATCATCTATGACATCATCATTATTCCTAATGCCAATACGGTTAAGCAGAAGCTACGTCGCATGCATCCTCGCATATCCCTCCTCATCAAAGAATAATTGTAAAGTCTTTTGTCTGCCAAATTCATCCATCCTATTGATTATCCCCAATGGTTTTCTAACATCGTACCCGTTGTAAAATACACTAGGAAGCTTCACATTTGTACCAAGTTTCGAGACTTAAATCTCACTTTCCCTAAAGAAGAATTTTCCCTTCCCAATATCGATCAGTTTGTCGAACTCATAATTGGCCACAAAATACTTTCTCTTATGGATGGTTTATCTTGTTATAATCAAATCCTCATTGTACCAGAATACCAACATAAGACATCCTTCATTACCCCTTGAGGGACCTTCTGCTATCGCACCATGCCCTTTAGTTTGAAAAATGCATGGGCCACCTATCAACGTGTCATGAACTATATCTTTCATGATCTCATCTAAAAAACTGTAGGGGATTATGTTGATGACCTCTTGCGTAAATACAAATGCCAATAGGACCATCTCTCCGTCATTGGAATCCTTTTCACGTGCCTTATCCGGTAATTTCTTCGTCTTAATCCCACTAAGTGTGTATTTATAAATTTAACTATGAAGCTCATTAGCTCCATCGTTTCTATCAGGGTTATTGAAGTTGACCTTGCCAATATCAAATCCATCCTCGAAATGCCTCCCTCTTACAATCTAAAGAAAATTTGTAATCTCCAAGATTGACTACAATCAATTCGTCATTTCATCTCACAGCTTTGTGATCATTTCCAACCTTTTCATCATCTCCTGTATAGATTCACTCACTTCAAATAGGATGCTAGTTGTCAAAAGGCCTTCGACAAACTCAAAACTTACCTGCTATCGCCACCTGTGCTTACACCTCCATGCAATTGGGAGCCATTCTATCTCTACATATCTACTACTAACCATGTTATAGGTATCATGTTGGCACACCGTGATGACTTGGCATGGAGAAGAATGTCTAGTATATCATCTGCACTCTTCATGAAAGACTAAATTAATTAAATTGTGTAGGGATTTACAGTACAAAATCCATTCAAAGTAGACATTTTAAAGATAAACTTTTAATCATTAATTTACAGTAATTTTATTTTGTCCATGAATCTCTTATGTCTTATTGAATAGCCACAAAATATAAACTCCAAAATTTCTCCAATTAAGGGCCATCAAAAAAATGACGAGGAAAACCAATTCTCTTGCCCCTGAACTCTCCAACCTTTTTGTAAATTATACAACATTTCTCTCTTGAAAGTTGAGATAAACTCAGGGACTAGATGACACCATTCCAAGATGTAGAAAGATGGATACATCTGAATAAAAAAATTCAATGATGCTAAAATTTATAGAGTTTCCAATGCCTTGTTTTTAACAAAAAAATTAAATAAATTCATCAACAATGCATAGCGCGTACCATGAATTACATTCATCACATGCAATCCATTATATATGTAGACATCTTCATCTTAAAACATGATGAGAGAGTTGAGAAGTCGCGGTGTTTGTGGCAAAGCACTAAATACATTACAAGTTTCAACTAAGACTTGGATAGTTTTCACACATTTTGAGGTTAAATAATAATCAGTTTACATTTGTTTGGTTGTAGTTTAAGAATTGATAAGATATTTTGGGCAGTTTTGACAGATAAACTGATATACAAAATTTTAATCGAATCATATCGTAATCATATTTACAAATGGAAAATTCAAGACAAACTGTGGGAAGTGAGAGGTCACAGAATTCAAACATGACAAATGGAAGTCAAAAATTTAGTCCAAAAAATTCAGCCAATAGTTGAAGTTTAAATTGGTTGCTAATTAGCTAATTTTCTACGTCTTGCGGAACAAATTAAGTGTGAATTAAGACTAAAAATTAGTAAGACTTACTACGAGACCACATGCAAGATTCCAAATTAAATACGCCACTGACGATAATCCGAGTTCCTTTATTTATAAAATAAATGGATCAATGTCCCATTTGGCATGTTAGGGATTTATTAGGTATATTGGTGTATGCGGAAAGTACCTAAAACTCAAAATATGACAGGGTTTAGTGATACCTACGCCAACATTCGCAATGTCGGGATGATAAGATGTGAACAATGGATGAGTGCTACTCTTTTTTTTAATTGAACAGACCTGCAAGAAAAGACAGCTAGAAATGAGATATTAGACAAATGGGATGATAAGATGCTCGGTGAAGGCTGATTCTAGGAATCCCAAGGGACTTCCTTGGATTATGTCAACTTGTTTTGATACAATTAAGTGATTTGATAATAATGATAAGATAAATAATGATAATGACAAGGATAGAAGTTAGAACTCAAGGAAAAGGAAGATCATGTTCCACTTCGTAGGTGGCCCAGGCTAAAGTTGCAACAATCTAAATGGCTTTAAATTTGTTGTACCAGTAATATGTAGTTTCTTGTTGGATTTTGTGGAGGAATTTGATTTGTTCCTCAATTTCCTCTATGTTAGTTGTGAACCTGATGGAGCATAGAGTAACCTCATGGAGGATATCAAAATTATCCCACACGAATGGTTATTAGATGAGTGGGAGATCATAGATGCTTTTGATTGGATGAGAATGACTTGAAACAATCAGCTACAACAAATACATGCTTGCAATAAACAAGTTATGTCCATGGATACAGATAATGATTAACAAAATACAATATTTTAATAAATGAAACTAATTAGCAAAATCGCAGGCAATTCAAAGGAATTGTTATTGATTTGAAGGAATAATGGGTGATTCCTGTAAAAAGGTTTATTTTCTTGAAAAATGATAAACTGATGAAAATAAAGACTTGAATTGATTGTTTATGTTTTTGTTGATGTGTAACTAGGTTATGAATAACAATGAACAACCACATAAGAGATTAAATTTTAATGTGAAAATGGTTGCAATTACATTTATGAAGGTTGACTGAATTAGGGGGTGCTGATATTTTGATTTTCTGACAATGTACAGATGTTCTAGCTCCTGCAACTGATAATTTTTGTCTCGTTGGAGTAATAGAGTTTCATTACAGGGACTGATGATAGATGGGGTGACATAATTTCATTTTTATTCAAAGAAGCTCGAGAATGTATATTTTCAGAGGTCCTAAAGTCTCAAAAGATCCTTGAAATATGAGTTTGGGCTACTGTTTATAATTACAGGAGATTTTTGGAATCACCGACGATCTAGAAAATTCAAAAGAGGTCATTTGGAAGTAGTATCAACCACTTCAAAAATGGTATTTTTGGGTGTGGGAAGAGGTAAAGATGTCTAGGGAAGATGTTAGGTGAGGTTAGGAGGTTAGGATGAAAAGCGTTAGGATGGGTTAGAGATGGTTAGGATGTTTGGACAAGTAAATATGATTTATGGGGGGGAATTGATTTTATGGGATGAGTAGGATGTTTAAAGTGATATGTTTTAAAAATTAATTTGCATATGCAGAGAGAGTAGGTGGGAGACAAAATCCACGATGTCTACATATATTTTTAGTTTAGATAAAAATGGGGATGGATGATGGATAATGTATAACAATAGTGTGCTAAAGATTTCCATTAGATCCTACTACTTCCCAAATGCAGATAAAACACAATCAAATAAACATAACTTCCAAAGGAGAATTTACATTCATTGATACCCTGTTAATGCAAATGTTAACGTATAATTTTTTAAACCCTTAACACAAAAAATTGTGAAAGAACATTAATAAAATGTTCATTTCTTCCATTTTATATGCCAAAGATACACTCAAGGAATGGAAGGAATCACTCTAGAGCGCTCTTGTAATAAGGGTTATATAACTAAACCAAAATATTGCAAAGTATAGACTACAACACAATATTTATGTAGTGACCAAGAAAATACAATAACCCGGAGTTAAATCTGTGTGATCCATACATGTAACAAATATAAGACTACAATAAAATATCTATCTAATTGATCAAATATTCACATATATAATCAAATCCGTGACTAAATCAAAACAATTTATTCTACTCATATTGGTCTTAACAAAGGGATATAAACTAGATGCCCTCAATGCATGCTAATGGATGTATAGTGTAACCACCTTAACATTAAATCTCGAGAAATTAGAACTTCCTGAACTCTCTAAGAGAAATGAGAACTTAGATCTAGAGTAATTAATTACCATCTATAAAAGAAACCTCCAACCAACCCCTAGAATGAGGACATGCCTTCATTCTTATACAAATTTTCCATAAGGGAATAAACCTAAATTCCCCCCAAAAACCAACTGAGAGAAGAAAAATGTGGGAAAAAATATGTTGAACCTGCAAGAGTGACAAGAGAGACATATCCAACTTTAAAGATTCCATTTTGGTGTTCCAGAATAGATCGATTTTGTTTTATGATTGCAAATGTGGAGGTACATAGGATATTCCTTTTGGTAATCAACCAATTTTATCTTCTACTGCCAAGTCATCCTCCACGCCCGCATCATCACATGGAGTTTTTTATCTGCCTCAATCATTTGAATTGTCATTTCTTCCTTATTAATTTTGGAAAATAAAGCAAGTCATAAAAAGAATAAAGAATGCATCATAACATTTAAACGTGTTCAAAACAAAAGCATCATCTGGTCCCATGCTAAATAGAAAGATCATTTCTTACCTAGACAAGATACAAACACATTTTGTAGATATAACCTTTTCTTTGTTTATTTTATTTGCCAATTTAGTAAGATAGCCCTCTAAGTGAACAAACCTTTGAAGGGAAGAATAATTGAACACCCTTTGAGTCTAAAACTTACCTGAAACATGCTTATTTCGTATATGATTTAAAATATCCATATTTTTTATTTTTTGAGTTATATTTTCCTTCAAGGGGAAGATTCTTCTCTATCTTAGACTCCATGTCATCAACATACTCACATGCTTTATCCCTATTACCCTAGAGATTGCCGATAAAAATCCCCAATGTTTTAATTCTTAATTTAATAGTATTCTCACATTGAAAATACTTTCCTTACAATCTAGGGGGACTATACCTTCCTTTTCAAGTTCCTTTTCACTCATGAAATTCATGGTTTCAATCTTAGGAAACATTCCATCCCAATGTCCTACCCCACCTTGATATATTTCAATTAGTGCAGTACCATCCTCCACAGGTTCAATAATTTGATTGTAACATGCAATTAATTTTTTGAGGATCTGGTTTCCCCTCTCAGTAAACTTTCTCTCACAATCCTTTTTGGATTCATTCCTTACAGTAATATCTTCAGCATTTTTCATAATTGTATTTGTGAATTCAGGGGCGGGATCTTGTGTGGTTTCAGGAAGCAAGACAAACTTCCTGACAATGCTTGGTAGATCCTTAAATCTTTCCTTAAATTTCTCCTTAGTTTATTTATCTTTATCAATTCTCTTTACAACATCCAAAATACCACATTAAGCTCATGTTTGATCCCTTCGTGGATTGCTTACCCGATGGGATCTGGGTGATTTGTGTAAATCAATAAGAGTTTCTTCTCCCTTAGGAGTATCCTTTTGTGGAATATAAATCTCCAAGAACCTTTTACTTTGACTTCCCACCGATGTCCTCGACACAGTCTTTGCTTTCTTTGGTGCCATTGAAGAACTTAGGGATGCAATTTTTATTATATCATCTGTATTTATTTACACTTTTATGTTTTTCTGTTTTGGAAGAGCTATTTTTAACCATCCTCTAAGGGGTATCTCTTCACCGACGTTGGCGGTCTAACAAGTGCTACAATAATTTCCCAAAAAGAATTGGGAGTCCCCCGAGCTCCAATAGTTGATACCTCATCTGGTTTAACTGTTTTCAATCCATTTATTGCTCATTTATTGGCTTTGTGGTTACAGTGCATGATTCCATCTAAACAAATTCTTCTTTACAACATCTACTTAAATGGGCTTCATGACCCTGAACTCCTAACCTATGGGGGTGGGGATGATAGTTTAATTATTTCAGTGGACACAAGGAATGAATTCACATGTTTACGGTAAGTCCTTGCATCTGTAATTACTTCATGGATTTTTATGCACGATTCTTTTTCATTTACTTTACCTGCTATGCCAATTTTTTCCACACTCCCCAATATAACAACAATGGGCTCTTGAATATCTTGGGGCTTCCCATTAATTTCTTGTGGGTCTCCCACATAGTGTTATATTGAAGGTTGTACCATAAATTCATTTTTGCCTCCCTCCCCTTGACTCTTAGGATCTTCACTTGGAGCGGGACCCTTTTCTTGTTCACCACCAATTTCTTTATGGCTTGTATTCATAGCAATACCAACCCCTTGATCCATCCCCATATTTTTTAATAGATCAAAGAATATAATTTCATTCTAAAGGATTACTCCATATTTCTCAACCCCTTTGTCATATCCTGCTTTTAGGGTAACATGATTTTAAATTTGTGAAGCCATTTGCTCCTTCTATTCTCGAATACCTAGTCTAACAACACGAGTCATGAACACACTTGCACCTGTTATTAACATGTTTTTTAGGGGTTTAGGAACTTGTGGCATAGGGACTAGTATAGGAACTTTTACGCACCTAAAAATATCATGGTGCAACAGAAAACATGATATGTCTCCTATGATTATAAAAAACCTCTTACAAGATAAAAATGAGATCTCGATCCCTCCCTCCCTCCTTTACATGGTCTCTAATCTCCGCGCATGGCTAGGACTTAGCCATTTTTATCCACTCAGCATCACCCCACACTAAGGATATTTTTTTCCTCAAAAACATTTCAAACAAACATACTTCTCTAAATAATGAATGAATAATAGAATTAAAGAACCCTGAAGAATAAATAATATGGGAATTTAATGCATGAATCAAAGAATGAGAATCTTCCTAATGCGCGCGCATATTAACTCGGGCATATGGTGGCTAGAGAAGATGTGGAAACTACCAGCTCAAAATATTTTCTAACTCCTTTCATCTTGTGAGATCCGTTGTAGATTTTTCTAGGGCAACTTCAACCATACCATATATATTCTCAAAATCCAATTCATCAACTTTCTCCTTTAACTCTTTCACCACCACATCCAAGTGCATGGTAAAAAGGCATCCATCCTATACATGACCGTTGGGTGAATTTCCTTTGGCCTTTCCTCAAGTATGTCTTTCATGGATTTGATCAATTCTCTTTTTGATTCCACTTCTGCCATGACATTTCTTCGTTCAAGCTTATTATTTTGCATGGTAGCTTGAATCAGTCTTAGCTCTGCTTCCTCATTTGCAACACGTGTACTAAGAATTGGGTCGAACTTTGGCACTTATAAATGCCAGCTCTGCCGCTTAGTGGCTTCCTTGATCTTTGTGATTAATGCCTCATATTCTTATATATTTTTCTCAACTTCCTCCCTATTCTTATTCTTTACTTCGGCTAATTATTCTACCGCCGATCCCATGCCACTCTTTAATTTATGAAGTAACATATCGAAAATATATTCGAGATAGTCCATCTCCGTGGTATACTCTGTTATGTCCTGATTTACCAGTTCTCAGTATGCACACGTAATGTTAACCACTATGTTGGTTACCTTATTATCTGAATCTACCATCCTTTTCTTCTCATCAAGCAGCTCCATACTGAGTTTCTAGGACTTCCCATCCTTTTCCTCTACCTCCTTCATAATTATCCTCGTTCGGCCCCCTTTCCTATGTTTCTCCTTCCTATCTCGGCTACCAACTTTTTGAGTGTATTACCCATTCGTTCATTTGTTATCTTCGTGGGGCTATGACATTGTATAACATCCTTGGCTCCTTCTTCAACCTTAATTTGGAATAAAACTTGTCTCTTACCTCAAATGTTATCTCCTCTTCATGTGCATACATGCTCCATGATAGCATCTTTCTGGTGCGCGATAATCCTCCATCCATATTAAGTATGTCCCATCTAAGCAATTCTTCGTGGGGACCAAACTTTGGAATCTAGACCTCACTAACTGTGTACAGTCGTCGATGTATGACATCAAAGGTGGTTGGGGGGGTCATCACCTTCTCACATTTTCCTTTGTGTGTGCTTTCCTTGGTGTATCGTGCATAATTGTAGACACCAAAATTCGGTTTGCTTATCCCCCAACCTGCGTTCACTCCATCTTACAAATTCACACCCCTCTTTCTATTCAAATTCCCACTTCCCTACTAAACCCAATTTTTTGCTCTCTATTCCCTATTTTCCCTATCTTAATCATATTCCATCTCAGCATTATTTTATCCCTAAATAAGCTTTTTATCATAATCACATCCCTAAACCCCTATTTTATCCTCAGTAGACTCTCATATACCCTCAATCAATTCCTTTCCACCCTACAACGACTTTTATTATCCCTATGCAACACTAATCCGCCAAAACAAAGCAAAACACTAAATTAACCCTAATAGGGCCTCTTGTCTCAAGTTGTGCAACATCCTCATCACCCAAATCAATGGTCCCCCATAGTCAATGACAACCCTATAAACATACCACTACCACCCTCCTCACATAGGATGAAACTTTAGAGAACTTGACTTCTTGCAAGCTTTTCTTGTTTTCTTGTCTTCTTATGATCTCCTATCAACATCTTAGAGTCATCGTGGAGCCCTTGCATATTATATTTATAGATTTGAAGCTTGGAGTTTTCCTGGAGCCCAATCTTGGATCTCTTGCATCATATAAACCATCCTTGTTTATTTCTCACAGCCCTTTGTCATCTACCAACCTTTATCAAACCCTAATCCAACCTTTTTCATTATCGATTCTACCCTAATCTCCATCGACATGAATTGTATCACTTTATTTGCTGGAATTATGTTCTATCTATAATCATTTATTAGCCTGTGCAACATCCAGATCTCTATGTATCGTAATCTACTTATCGATGGACCAAATCTCAACTTTTCTACCTTCATTCATCATTGACTATTACAGATCTGTCCTCGGTCTCCGTCGACCCGATCTTCATCCATTACATTCTCATCTATATGATTATAAATTACATCCTTTCTATTTCTGTGCCATTATACCAAATCCAAGACATCCTCAAAGCATCTCAAAATAAGTAAAAATCCATTATTTTCACATCGTTTGATCTTCTCTGCTATAGTTTCTATCAACTACCTATGTCTCTGTCTTAGGTCACCATCGACTCGATCAGGTTTGATTTCTCTTCTATCAATTTATCACTATCTACATTATTTGATCTGCTATCTAACATATCTCTGATCTCTATTCCATTTTATTATATGTTGTATGTTATCCATATTTTATCTCCTATCAATATTTTAATCAAATTGGGTTGACATCCTCCCTGGGATTTTTATCACTTCTTGGGACTAACTTTGTCAGGTAGCCCACCATATAATATACTAATTTTTTCTTGTCTAGTGGTCTTTGTGTTGTACATGTATCAGAGCTCAATACGGAAAGGATTTGTGCTCATGTATCTCATCTTTATCATCAACATACATCAGAGGTAACATTAAACACTACCATATTTTGGATTTTTTTTCTTGCATACAATTTCATTAACTTTGAAAAGGAGAATAAAATGTGTCAAACATTCTAGCACGACTAGTGGGACCTACCTATCTTCTTAGGTAATTTCTTTGTTTATTTTTATTTTCTATTCTACATCTTATTTTCCTCTTTCCACTAACTATGTAGGATGGATTTGTTCTCTTGTGTGCTTGGGTTTTTGTCTGTCTTACTCAAAAATGTGTGCGTTTAATTTGGAAAAGGGAAAAGTGTTCTCTGGGTATTCTCCTTTTTATCCTTATTTTTCCTTTTTCATCATTTCTCCCTCCTTTTCTTGTGTGTTCTCATCAAATATCACATTTGGATTTGGATTTTAAAAAAAAGCACCTTTTCAATCTTGCAGGTGGTTCTCATCTCTTCACACACAACTGAACCACACAAACAAATCAACGCGTCTAAAAATTTCCTTCCAGGTGGGTCTATTGGGATATCATCACCCAATAAGAAAGCCACCACAATGTTTTGACCATGTAAATGTCTTTTTACTAATGGTATATCGGTTAAGAACCTGACACACTTATCGCTGCAGTGCATGAAGTGTGAGGG
This sequence comes from Taxus wallichiana var. yunnanensis, assembly GCA_018340775.1. Taxonomy (NCBI): domain Eukaryota; kingdom Viridiplantae; phylum Streptophyta; class Pinopsida; order Cupressales; family Taxaceae; genus Taxus; species Taxus wallichiana. The sequence continues at coordinate 153,140,314 of CM031239.1, read as the reverse complement.
TAGGCCCCAATACCAAGCCACATATTAATATTGATCACAGATTTGTGTCTCACGTACCTTCGAGTATATTGATTACTCCATCCTTAAACAAAACCCAAAACCTTCCTTAGGACGACCATTTATTTAGGTTCCTTTTTAGCCTCTTTTCTTCTTCACACATATCTATAAAGAAACAAGACATTAACAAACTTTACTACTTGATTTTTTTATCGTATTAATAATCTACATAATTTCTTGTTTGTTTCATGCCCGTTCTTACTCATTCCCAATTCAATAAAATGAAACAATCAACCTCTTCTGATAACATCCCCATCTCAAACAATATTTCACAACAAACATCAACACTTTCCTTTGTTTATTCCACACCTTTGGTCACCTCATCTTTTATCTCGTAACCCATTGTTTCTATGGTTCCAATTTATGAGCCTTGTATGATCCAAACCAATCCCCATGTTGAAACTAATCCATTTTCCTATCATTAGTCAATATCCTCTAGACCATCTAACATCCTTTTGTTGCTTCCTTAGGAGCATTTGGACCTCCTTCTATCCCTCGCGTATGCTTGGAGATTCAGGAACTTCTTGATGCAAACCCCGTCACTCTACATGATTATCTTACTCATAAATCCACCAATATCCCCATCGATGGACCTCCCCTTCAATAGCTCTATGCTTGTCCCACGCATTCCAAATCCACTAAAGTTATTACTCCCCAACTTATTGTCTTCTTTCCAAGGGACATGAATGAGCGAACAATAGCCCAACATGAACATGGACCTCATGAGTCTTATACCATGGTCCCTCAAACCCATAAATCCACAAAATTAGTGGTTGTTATTCCACTTAATCTCCCTCGTATCAAAATACCATACCTATATTTTCTATCCCCATTCCTTCTTCATCCACCACCCAAACAACATGTTCAAAACTTGGTGGCTCTCTTCACATCTCAAGTCCATAAAAATTTGTTACCTCATAACCCCACCCTTTGGAGTTGACTCGAATGAATCAACCACCACTCTGAAGCATATTTTGACACATTTTTCCCAATTAGCCCACTCAAACATCTCAACCACCTCATGTACACATCTCAAATCATCAAACACAAACCTAATCTAACCCTCCTATCTCTCAACATCAATCTTAACAATCTTATCCATCCAACTATATTCATTCCCAACATCCTATTTCTTAACCCAATCAATCACAAAATTTCAATTATATTCCTCTTTACAAGCTACCCCCACCATTTCCTAATTATTCTAAAAATATCAATACCACCCACAACCCAACCCATCTACCTCTTACAATCTTCAACCACATCAATCAACTCCTCATCCACACACATCCAATGACCCCATGCAAGCCTTTCTAAGTAGAATTACCAACGTAGAGGCCGTTACCTTGGGTCCTAAGCGCACATTCACCTATGATAAAATCTGTAATGAGCCTATCCATCCATTTTACTAGTTAAGGCCTATCCTCGACATTAGGAGCTTCGTAATTTTTTTAAATTCAATAGTATGGAAGATCCCCAACAAAATCTTCATGCTTTACAACACTCATGTTATCTCATCATCCACGATCAAGATCTCATACTTTGTACCTTTCCTATGTCATTGGTCAAGCCGACTTTGGACTGGTACAATCATATCCCTCAACATTACCTCTTCTCCTTTACTCAACTTGCAAAAATTTTATTAGACAACTTCTCCATCAATATTACACGCAATATCACCATCACTGACCTCTATTACATCAAACAATTTGACGATGAATCAATTTTTGATTTCTTCGCTAGGTGGCACAACATTATCAATCAACTATCCTTCTCACTACCCCAAACTGAATTAATCGAACTCTTCTCTAGACCATGCACCAAAAATATCTCATCCACACTAGAAATTCATTCTTTCCAAATATTTTAGGAATCCTTTACCATGGCCCGCAAATGAGAATTACACACCCTTGAGCAAGGCCATGTCAAGCTCCACTCCAACAAACCTAAGACTGAATTCACCAAATCATTCACCCACAACAACAAATCCATGGATGTGGCCAATGTCATCTTCATCAAAAATTATTTTGCATCCATATATCATGTCGAACTTTGATAAAGAGCTCCTCGACATACCCCCAATTATACTCCTCTTCGATAATCCGATAGCTCCATCTTTGACAAAACTCATGGCTGCACACCTTATCCAACTTCCTCCCATTCGCCCCGTTGATTATTCACATCTCATACGCAGACAACCTGGTCCAGATGTGTTAGACAACGCACTTTCTATTGGTTTCACGATCTGCAACCTTCTAGCGGTTGATTTGTTGTTTCCTTATTTCTGTTTCTGGAGATGTTTCGACACTCCCTTTATGTTTTGGTTCTTGGTTTGTATTTTTTCTGTCCCATAGGCCATTCTTGGCCTTCTGTGGACATTAATATCTAAATAAATAAATAAATAAACTAGGATATTTATGCCAACAATATTAGGATAATAGGTAGTTGAGTTTTCATTCCACATCTTCTGTCACCATTCTTTGTGGTCCACAGCTTTTTGCAAAATTTCATAACCCCCCCTGCAACAATTGTGAACGTCAGGGTCTGGGTTTGAAATATTTGTATCCCTTGGAAGAGGTCCTCGCAGAATTCCTTGAGGCCACGACTGAGATCAGTAATGATGTTGTACAGGCTATTCTGCTCAGCTGCCATAACACCGTTAGCATGGCTGCTATGAGAGGTAGGAGAATCTCCTTCACCGACATTCCTATTGTTAGAGTTGTTGCCTTAGTAGTCTTAAACATCCTCCACAGTTTTTCCCCTTCTTTTGGAATATTCTCCCGATCCATCACTCTGGGCTGGAACGATCTATGTGAAGAGTCATTGTTTGAAATCCAACCATAGCAAAGTTCACGGTTGAGATCACAAACACGGCTCCTGGAAGGCCCAAGACTGAGATTTTTTGTAGGGCTGCCTACGACACCATTATGTTTTATCTTGCTATGGCTTGTAGATCTAGAGAAGTCAGAGTGTCTTCCACTCCTTCCCACATTGGCCATTTCTCTATGATTTGGATTATGTCTTTTCTAAGAGATATACTTGTGCAATTTGGTGTAGGAAAGATTTAACACCCTATAGATTTTACATTTCAGAAAATTTCCGATTCAAAATCAAAGTATACCACTACAGATGGGGATGTGCTTGTTATAATTTATGCACTACAAAAATGCTAACAATATTTATTTGCAACTCCATTTCTTTTCTTTATAGACCATGAAATATTGAAGTACTTTGTAGACGAGGTGATATTATGTGGAAGGATTTGTTGATGAATAGATTTATTTAAGGACTTCATATTTTCAATTGTTAAATCTAGGAGGTGGAATGTGGGACTGAATCATTTGTGACACAATAATATAGGAGAGGATACAAAGCTAGTTCAGGATGGCTTACCGGATGCACAATTGGGTAGAGTTCAGCATGTACCAAAAGAATTGGCAGAGATAATTGCACTCTTTGCGCTAAAGAGTTGGTCATTTTATAAGAATCAATAAAATTCAATAAACATCGTGCCTTATGCCCTAAGAAGTTGTACTATGGGAGCTATCTTAACAATGTTGAAATCTCGTTGCAACTTAATTTTTGGAATAAATATTAAATGAAGTATTTATATGTTCATATAGCTTTTTAAATAAAGAATAATATAGTTAAATAGGAATAATGTCGGTAGTTTTGTTAAAGGCATGAAAAATTCAGTGGAACTTGAAACAAGATTAGTGTAATGTGTAATTTAAATGGTTAAGTTGAGTTGACTTGTGTACAACCGATACTTTGAAACAAGATTAGTGTAAAGTTGTTGGGTTGTATCAATAACATTCCTTTTTTCTAATCTATTTTCATTGTTGAAGTGGTCCTTTCACTAACATACTGGTTGACTGATTATGGGATGAGACTATATGCTTTCTAATTCTTTCCCTTTCCTCTTCTTTTCCTTCAAAAACCCTCTACTTTTTTTTGTAAAGTTGTCTCTAAATATATTTATTATACCCAAGTTGGATATGCCTCTTTAATACTAGCAAGTAGCTAGGGTACATGAAGGTTTAAAGGGAAAGAAGAGGAATTCGTGATAATGGAATTTGGGTGATGAAAAATGATCTTTTAGAGTTTTAGAAAGTTGGAATTTTCCAAATCCAATTTTTCACTTTATAAATTTGGGAGACGGTACTTGGTAAAAAGGAGTGGATCTTAATCATAGTCACCAAGTTAGGAAATTTGGATATGTTCGGGAGGAGAAAAATCCAAAAATCTGAAATTCTTGAATAAGTTCAGAAAATCCTAGTCTAATATTTATAAATTTCATATATCAAATAATTTGTAAATATGCAAAATTGACAAGATCAACGAATTTTTTTAATAACGTGATATAAAATGTTAATACATTTAATATTAAATAATATATAAGGTACTTGGTAAAAAGGAGTGGATTTTAATCATAGTCACCAAGTATGGAAAATTGGATCTGTTCGGAGGAGAAAAATCCGAAAATGCAAAATTCTTGAATAAGTTAAAAAAAATCTAGTCTAATATTTATACATTTCATATATCAACATAATCTATAAATATGCAAAATTGACAAGACCAATGATTTTTTTTAGTAGAGTGATATAAAATGTTAATACATTTAAATATTAACTAAGAATAAGGTTGTTGGGTGTCTTTGCTTTATTTTTCTTGAAAAATATGTGGGTTTTTTGAGTTCATTAATTTGATGTCTGACTATGGCTGGAATTTGCTTGTTTGTTTTGTGTGTGGGATGGAAGGAGACTAGGCCGAGTGTGGGTAGTTGGGAATATTTCTTTCTAGCTCGTATATGCAAGAGCTAGAAACTGGGCCCATGGTTTGTGTTGCTTGCTATCTCCACTCCTATATATAGAGTTGTGTTGGTTGAGTAGAAGAGCGTTATCATTTGGAAGAAAAAATAATACAGAGAGGTGGGTTTGAATCCCATTCCTCTCCTCCCCTAGTATGTGTGTGTGACATTCTGGACTAGGTTTTTTGCGGGAATATTGTTGAGTATGTTTCATTCTTCTGGCATAGAACCCCACCTACTATGCATTTGTCTTGTCTGTTATAATTGCCTTGGAAAGTCTCGGAATGAGAATGCCCACAAATTGTTTGACGAAATTCTAGCTAAATACGTCTGAAGATCATGTCATATCTCCAAATCTAAAAATCTGGATTTCCGTAAAATTTAATGGGTTTCCAGTCTTCAATGTTATCAACAAGCTGTTCAAGTTTCAAAACCCCAGATGACATTTTAAGAAAAATAATTTTTTCAAAATTGCTGAAATTTTAGTTTTAGAAAATGGTTTTGGCATCATACGTTCTGGAGTTATTGGCAGCCTTCAAACTCTAACCATATACAATTAATTATATCTTAATTATGACCATGTTTTTAGTCAAGTTGTACTTAAACTCGTAGTATCCTTTCAAAGCATTTTATGCTTAAGATAATTAGTTGTTATGAACCAAGCCGATTCTTCTGCATTAGAATAGAATTAGTGTTGTTTACTCTTCCAAAATCATTTTTTCGGGAGGAAGAGAGAGCACCGTTTCACTATTATTGAGAAGCATATGGCATCTATATCCCGAGTCAACCTTTTCGAATAAAGTGTATTTGAGCTTGCGTCAAATTATATCTGAAGGGAATGCTTCAAACTCGAGTAGCAGGGATTGGAAAATATCTGAAGGGAATGACACTAATGTTGTAGATTATAAGTCACCTGAAGAAAGTGCGGACGGCGGCATGATTGATAAGAGGTGTGTTAATGATCTAAACACGATGTTTGAGGAACATGCAGGATAAATATTGTAATCTGGTTGAAGAAGCATGTATGACGGAGCAGGCCTTGTCAGAAAGGAACCATCTTCTCGAAAGATGGGAAAAGGTGTTGAATAGAATTGACATACCAACATCAACAAAATCATTTGAACAAAATTCTAAGATTGAATGGCTTTGCAAGGCAGCAAGGCACTAAGTTAGGACTCATGCCCAAAAGGATGTTGCTCATTTTCAGTATGAAATTGAGAGTGTTAAGAGAAATGTCGATTTATCTACAATTGAACTAGAGGAGTCAAAAAGGAGAATAAATAGTCTAGAGGAAAGTCTTTTAAAAGAAAAACAAGAGAGCTATTTGTGAAAAAGACCTCGAAGAGCTAAATTGCAAATATGAACAATTAATTATGGAAGCATTTCAAGAAACAATCCAGAGAAGGAGTTCATGCGGTGAACTTGTTGATCGACAATTTAAAGTTCATGACCGTGAATCTCCTCTAGAACCCAATGACGTTGATAAGTGTTCATTGTTCAGCTACAGAAGATTGCATGAGGAGGCTAGCCGATATTGTGATTGAAACAATGAAGGATCAAGATTTTAAGGACTATCTTCCTACGACAATAATGAGCAACATTTGGAAGGATGTATCAGAAGCTTATAGACAAGCTAAACACATTGTCTAGAGAAGTAAATATGCTTAAGGAAACTGATAATGTAAAGACGGAAATTCCAGGGTCTTCAGGCTGTTTTAGATTTTAAAAATGACATTAATAATATTTAATAAAAAAGCAAGAAGAGGACCATTCAACAATAGAATGCACTGAGATAGAGAGTCTAATGCAACAAAACAGAATAATGAGTGAAGAATTTGTGACAATAAAAGATCAAAAGAATGGGAGGCAGAAGAGAGATCTGTTGTTGTAATAACTATGAGACGAAAACTGACTATGGCAGTCCAAAAAGGCAAGGGTTTGGTTCAGCAGCGAGAGAGCTTGAAACAGTCTATACATGAAAAATTATCAGAACTTGAACATTTGAGAGTGGAGTTGTAGGAGCTTGATTAAACTATAAACGAATATGAAGAGAGAATCAAAAACTTCAAGTCTAAGGAGATGGAGCGTTTTTAAAGTCAAGAAATAGATATCGTTTACTCCTGGAATCATTGTACAAAGGTAGATAAGTTGCTACTTGAAAAAAATAGTATGATGCAAAGACTTATGAATTATGTAGATGCTATTGATCTTCCAGATGATGTTTTACCTGGGGAAGATTTAATGGCATGGCAAATTAGTCTGTCAATTGCAGGAGAAAATAAGTTTTGCTGAAGAAGAAACTAAGAAGGGCAAAGTGAAAGCCGATATATATTTGCTATAAAGTTGGACGAGGCTTGTGAAAATGTCTGGACACTTAAGGATGAGCTAAGAGATTCTGAAAACAAGATCTCTATGCTTAGAAATAATATGAAGGCAAGGCAAAATGACTTATGGTGTATTTTTTTATTTTGGAATGAGAATGCCCACAAACCGTTTGACGAAATTCTAGCTAAATAGGTCTGAAGATCACGTCATATCTCCAAATCTAAAATATGGAATTTTGTAAAATTTAATGGGTTTCAAGCTTGAATGTTATCAACAAGCTGTTCAAGTTACGGAAAACCCCAGATGATATTTTAAGAGAATTTTTTTTTTTTTCAAAATTGCTGAAATTTAAAAGAAACGACATTTTGAAAAAGTCAGGATTTTTAATAAGTCGATGCACCGAAAAATAGGTAATCATCATTCTTGCCATTTTTGAAAAAGACGGGATTTATTTTGAAAAAGTATGTATTCTATGAAAGTATTGATATCTCGAGAAATTCTAAATATCGAGAAGGTTTGGATTTTGAGAAAATCGACATATTGAAAATGTCGACATTTTGAAAAAGTTAAGATTTTCAAACAGTGAGATTTTGAAAATTTGGCATTTTTGAAGAAGTCGGCATTTATTTTGTAACTTCAAATGTGGGTATTCTAAAAATACAACATTAAGAAAAAGTTTGCATTGTGAAAAACTCAGGATTTTGAATAGTCTGCATTTTAAAAGTTAGCATTTTGAAGAAGTCGGCATTTTGAAAACTTCGACATTTTGAAAAGTTGGTATTTTCGAAATGACAATATTCTGAAAAATTGATATTTTGAAAAGTCTTCGTATTAAAAAGTCTGGATTTATTTTGAAAACGTCACAATTTATTTTGAAAAAGTCAGGATTTCGAAAGTGGACATTTTGATGTAAAAGTGGGCATTTTATAAAGTCGATTTTGAAAAAGGAGAGTTTTAAAAAGTGTGATTTTTAAAAAGCTGGGATTGTCAAAAGCCGCACTTGTTAATAGTCGGGATTTTGAAAAACTCGTGATTTTGAAAAGCTTGGATTTTGAAAAAGTTTGGATTTTTATAAAGTTTGGATTTTTAGAAAGATTGGATTTTTAAAAAAGGTTTGCATTTTAAAAAAGTCCGCATTTTGAAAAAAGTTGGTAGTTTTGAAGATGGAATTGATATTGTAGTTGTAATAAAGAATGGAAAAAAGGGATGATTGTGATGTCTTTCTTTTGATAGATTTGGCGAAGGTATTGTACATCAAAGTGCTCTATTAAAGGAACGTGAGAACAACCTAGAATGTGAAGAAGATCAGGGAAATGGAATCTTTGCAAGCAATTATACAGTTGGAATGCTATTCATCCAAAGAAAAGATGAATTAGCAAGGGAGAAGCCAAATGCAAAAGGAAGACTAGTACAAGAAGAAAAAGTGAGGGTGAAAGTACATCTTTACTTCACGCCACAAAGGTCTCAGTAGGGAGCTCTATGGACGGTGGTCTCATTTGTGGAGAACAACTTAAGGAATCCTAAATAAAAAAATACTCATTGTCTGAATTCAAGCAGTGTTTGATACAAAGCACACGGTAAATCCCTTCCCATAACTATAGTATATGATACAATTAATACGAAAAAATCAAACAATTTATTAGACCAAAGCGTTGGGTTTGTACCACAAATGATGTTTCATACCATTAGTTTTATGTCCCAAACTTTTATCTCTCATTGTAAAGAACCTTGAACAACGTGATCAAGTTGAGGATGTCTATGACAGACCATGATTCAAGTAAAAAAATTAAAATTAAAGCATATGCAGTCAAACATGTATAAATGATTGACATGAAACTATCGATACACAACAACATTCTTCCCGCATTGGATCATGCATATCAATATTCAGATTATAATCATAACCAAACTCAAATAAAATACGCATTCTTCTTTGCTTCTCACAAAGGTATCAATCTCTTTATCAACAACAATCCGCCACCACCCACATGCCCTAACAACGACCCCATTGGTGTAGATTTCCTCCTCTAGGACCAACCACTAGTGTGCTTACCCAGTGTGTTGCTTGTATGAGTTGCAACATCTGTAAAGATGTCCAGAATGACCCTCGTGGGAGGAATTCCAACAGAAGCATACTTTGGTAGCTACTTGATGGCGCTAATCTCATAACTAATTTTTTTTCCTTTTAAAGTAAATTTTTAGGTCTTGAAAGTGGCATAAATGGTACAAACGAGTTGAGTTTGTGAAAATGCTTTCTGGGCAGCTTAAATTGATGAAGAGAAAAATAGGTGTGGTCTGCACATATGGATGTTTCATGAGCTCTAAAATGCATATAAGTGATCTACAGGTTTTGAGTATTAAATAGAGTGGATACATTTCATATTCAAGTTTTTATTTGGTGGTCTCGATGCCCAAAGGTGAAGATAAGGTGTTGGAAACAGTTGTTTTGAGAAGGATATGAGCCTTCTTGAGTTAGTTATGATTTGTTTGATTGGTGAAAGATAATTAAAGACCATGATTGATTTTTTCATGACATATTACACATGTAGAGTTAATTTAGGAGATTTAATAATGATGTTTTTAGCTCATCTAGGGGATGGGCTTTTAAGCTAGTTTTGAGCATGTTTGATGGTTTTAGGCATGAGCGTCTGTATGGGTCTTTTTGAACATTCGTATGTGTATGGTGTTATGATTGTAAGTTGTGATGGCTGAAATATAGGTTGAAAACATACCTTATTCGCATTTTAAATATGGGAACCATATTTAAGTGAAGTTTTAGTTCATTTTTGAACTAGTGATCCTAGAGGGAAAATGCGACCTACCTGAGAGTGTAAATGCTAAACAAGGACATGAATTAAAAGATGACGAAGATTTTAAAAATATGAAGAGTGATGAGGATATTTTGTGCAAGGTTTTTTATTCAAATAAAATTCTAAGAAGAAGAAGATAGAGAGAGTCGGAGGAATGAGGTTTGAAGAAAGGTTTGTGAGCTAAAATTGTGATATCCATCGGTTGTGGCAAAAAAACTTCATAGATTGTCATATTTAGGTGGTTGAGTTGGTGCTTAGTCATATTAGTTGGTTGTAGCCTCCTTTTGGAGTGGGTTATTCACTAAATCAGGGTTTTTTTTTTTTTTTTTTTTTTTTTCGCTTGTAGGTTTTTAATCTCCTTTTGGAGTGGGATATTCACTAAATTAAGGTCCTCATTTAATATGTTCGTGAAATATATCAAAGTTAAAATAAGTTTACCCTTGTGATTAGGGTTTAAAGGATGTGGAAAATACTGGATATAACATTGGTTCTTTGATAGTAAAAGGTTATTTCAAGTGGTTTTTACCCTATTGGTCATGTGCTTGTTTGGGGACCTACCTTTTGAGTTTACTTTTGAAGTTACGTTGATGAGGCACATGGAGGCTTCCATTGGCTTTTCACATGCTTAGACTTTTCAATGGCCGGTGCAACTTCCTCGGGCTTTGAACACGTGGAGAGACCGAGATCGTTTGGGAATCTTTATTTTTAGCATCATACCAAAAGTGCACCGAAGAGACACATGGAGACTTCTGCTTGTTTCTATTGTGTTCTGCCTTTTCCACCTATTTAGGAGCAACTTTGTTGGACCCTAGACACGTGGAGGGCCTGCACTCATTTGGGGACCTACCTTTGGATTTTACCTTTGAAGTTGCGTTGATGAGGCATGTGGAGGCTTCCGCTGGCTCTTCCCATGCTTAGACTTTTCAACGATCGGTGCAAATTTCTTGGGCTCTGACCACGTGGAGAGCTTGCGCTCGTTTGGAAATCTTTCGTTTAAGCATCATACAAAAAGTGCGTCGGAGAGACACATGGAGGCTTCAGCTTCGAGGAGGGACGAGTATCGGAAGACTTCAGAGAGACGGTGGCGATCAAAGTCAGCCGTCGTGGCCTCTTCCAGAAACTCGTCGTGTAGATAAACTGGTCGCGTATCACTTCATTTTTGAAATCTCGACTCTTTTGAGATTATAACTTTTTCGAAAATCCCAATTTTTTCAAAAATCACAATTATTTCAAAAGTAGCGATGTTTTCGAAGATCTAAAGTTTTTCAGAAATCCCAAATTTTTAAAAATTCCTGAATTTTCTAAAATCTCAACTTTAACTAAAATTCTGAGTTTTTTAAAAATCCTTACATTTTAAGAAAATTATTTTTTTCAAAAATTGTAAATATTTAAAATCAGGACTTTTTCAAATATCTTAACTTATTCAAAAATCTTGAATTTTTCAAAAATCGTGACGTTTTAAAAATCCTAATATTTTCCAAAATCTTAAATTTTTCAAAAATCGTGACGTTTTAAAAATCCTAATATTTTCCAAAATCTTAAATTTTTTCAAAACCTTGATTTTAAAAAAATTCGCAAATCTTGACTTTTACAAAATCATGAAATTTTGGAAAATCTCAAATGTTTAAAAATCCCGTGTTTTAAAAAATCCCAACTTTATATAAAATGCCAACTCTTTCGAAAATGCCAACTCTTTCGAGAATCCCAACTTTTTCAAAAAGCCCAACTCTTTCAAAAATACCAACTTTTCAAATATCCTATTTTTCTTGAAATATTCATTTTTCGAAACCCCCAAGTTGTTTGAAAGTCCCAAATTTTTTAAAATACCAACTTTATCAAAATCTATCTATTTTAAGGTTTCTAAGTTGAGGGTTTAGGGATTAGGGGATTTAATGTTTGGGATTTAGGTTTTTGGGCTCAGGATTCGAGGTTTAGGTTTTAGGGATTAGGGGATTTAATGTTTGGGATTTAGGTTTTTTTGGGCTCGTGGATTCGAGGTTTAGGTTTTAGGGATTAGGGATTAAGGCTCAAGGTTTAGTGTTTAGGGTTGAGGTTGAGGGTTTGGGGATCGTGGTTTTGGGTTTAAAAATTAGTATTAGGGTTTAGGGTTAGGATTTAGGGCTCGGGTGTTAGGGTTTGGGGTTTGAGGTATACGTTTGAGGGTTTTGCATTTAGGGTTTTAGGGTTCGAGGTTAGAGGTTATGAGTTTAGGATTTGGCATAGGGGTCACCGTTAAATGTATAGGGTTTAGGGTGTTGGGTTAGGCCTAAGGCTTTAGGGTTCACTTTTTAGGGTTAAGGGTTTAAGAATCGGGGTTAGGGGTTTAGGGTTTAGTGTTTAGGTTTTACGATTTAGGGATTTGGCTTTATTGTGTTTGGTGAGGGTTTAGGGTTTAGGATTCGGTGTTAAGGGTTTATGGTTGGTGGATCATGATTTAGGTTTTTCGCTTAGTATTTAGGATGTTGGGGTTTAGGGTTTAGCGTTTACAACTTAGGTTTAAAGTTTTGGGATTAGTGTTTAGGTTTTAGGGTTTATGGTTTAAGGTTTGGGGTTTAGTGTTTAGGTTTTACGATTTAGGGATATGGCTTTATTGTGTTTGGTTGAGGGTTTAGTGTTTGGGATTCAAAGTGTTTATGGTTTATGGTTTAGGATTTAGGGTTTTTAGCTTAGCGTTTAGGATGTTGGGGTTTAGGGTTCAGCGTTTACAACTTAGGTTTTTGGATTTAGGGTTTAGGGGTCGCGATTTTGAAAAATTCACGATTTAAGAAATATCTCGATTTAGAAAAAATTAAGATTTCGAAACAATCACGATTTTTAAAAAGATTGTATTTTAAAGAATTTTGACAGTGATAAAGTCATGAATTTAAAAAGTTAAGAATTTAAAAAAAAACTAGTGATTTTTTAAAAATTCTCTATTTTGGAAAAAGTCGCGATTTTATAAAATGTTGGAATTTTGAAAAAGTAAATTTTTTGAAATTGTATCAGGATATTGTAAAAAATTTAGATTTAAAATTATCTACAGTTTAGGTCTCAATGTTTGCGGTTGGGTGTCCGTGGCGCAGGCTTTAACATAATTTTTGGTCCAACAAATGTTATCGAAGTGATAGGTATCGAGTTTGAAACTCACCCGGGTAGCACTAGGGGGATTGGTGGCATATGCGTCCAGTGCTCCCAATGATTTTCATGTCATAGACTAAACGCCTCTTGTGGATCCTAACTCTAGTGATTGTAGTGGAGATTAACGCCTGTATGTTTTTGCGTAATGGAAATCGTGGTTCAAAAGTGAACTAGGAAGTGAACCACGATAGTATTGGGAACTAGTGTAATTTTTGGGGTGTCTATATCTGAAGTGTCCTTCCACCTCCACTGACATCTATTTTTTCTCAAATATGACACTTCAATATTATTCAGATCTCTCCAATCACAAAATTGTGTCATTCAAATGATCCTTATCCATCTCTTTCACTTATATATGCACACCGTCGACCCAAGTCAAATCGTCATCGACGCACCTAGTCACCTCAACCCAGCCCCTATGTTCCATCTTTTATCATGTCTTATCCGATTACTTTTCCCAAAATATATTTTCTTCCATTTTTGACTGGTGTTTCACCCATAGAACACATTTCCTTTTTTGCATGCCTTATTTTTCTATTTTTTTCCTATCTATCTTTTCACACATCTTTCATCACATTCGGAAGTCCACTCCATGGCCATTTCTATGTTCCCTCTCAGCCGCACCATATCTCATCTTAAGCCCACTATTGTGGCCATAATCCTCTTTCCATCCAACCAAGACGCATACTCCCTTGATTCCCATAATTGAAGGATATCACATACTCTCTTACTCCGGATTTTTACCCATATTTTTGTCAGAACATTGTCTTGACCATACTCACATTTTTTCTCACACTTTTGATGCTTTCGTTCGAACCATTCATATCACGTCTTGCACATACATCCAAGTACATTTCCCATTGGATTCCCTCCATCTTGTAGTGATATTTTCTTACTCACAGGTCTGTAGGAAATTAACATCACCTCTTTTGAGGTCGTGTTATGTTCCTTACCGATGTGTTTCCAGGGTTCCTGCCATCTTTATTTCATCCATCCAAATGGATTCCATTAGATTACCTCTAACCTACAGTGATATTTTCCAAGTCACGGAGTTCGTCGGACATTAACACCACCTATGTTAGGTCATGATATGTTCCCTACCGATGTGTTTCAAAGATCAACGCGATATTTATTTATTATCAACGGACGTGCGAACGACAGCGTGAAGAGATCTAGGGAGGAGCGAGCATCAACTGCATGTGCATGCAAAGATTCGAAACACGGGCAAAACCTCCTTAATATCTCGATTTTGAAACAATTAGAATTTTGAAATAGTCACGATTTTTAAAATTTATGTATTTTCCAAGATTTTTAAAGTGATAATGTCATGAATTTAAAAAGTTCACAAATTTTAAAAATTTCGTGATTTTGAAAAACTCACGATTTTATAGAATTTTGGAATTTTGAAAATGTATAAGATGAATTAGGATTTTCAAAACTGTTAGGTTTTAAAAATCTCTTCAGTTTTGTAATTCCCGACTTATTTGAAAATTTCACATTTTTTCAAAATCTTGTCTTTTTGAAAATCCCAAATTTCTCAAAAACTTTTGATTTTTCGAAATAACTTTTTTAAAATCCTGACTTTTAAAAAATCTCAACTTCTTCAAAACTCCTAAAATTTTTGAAATTCAAATTTTATTGGAATTATGAAATTCTATCTTTTCCTAAAATTGCAAATTCTTTAAAATCCTATTTTTTTCAAATTCACAACTTTTTGGAATATAATGACTTTTTCAAAAATCGTAAAATAATCAAAAGTATTAAATTATTCAAGCTCCCGACTTTTTTTTTGAAAATCATGTTATTTTTAAACATTTGACATTTTTGAAACATGTGGTTTAAAAAAATTGACTCAAACGGACAATTGGAGCACAAGTTATGACCTTTTCAAGTTCCTGCTTATTTTGGCACATCACTACATTTTTGAAAATCTTTACTTTTTTGAGATCATAAATTTTTCAAAAATTGCAACTATTTCAAAAATCGCGATGTTTTCAAAAATCAAAACTTTTTCAGAAATCTCATCTTGACGTTTTAAAAATCTTGACTTTTTACAAATCCCAACATTTTCCAAAATCTTAACTTTTTCGAAAATATTCACTTTTACAAAATCAAGACTTTTTAGAAAATCTTAAATTTTTTAAGATCATGTCTTTTATAAAATGCTAAATTTTTAGAAAATGTTGAGTTTTTCAAAAATCTAGACTCTTCAAAAAGTCCAACTCTTTTGAAAATCCCAACTTTTCAAAAATCCTGACTTTTTTGAAATATTCATTTTTTGAAAACCCAAATTGTTTGAAAATATGAACATTTTCAAAGTCTTAACATTTTTAAATCTTTATGTTTTAAAAAATAACAACTTTGTTTAGGATTTAGTATCTCCGTCCAACTTTTTATAGCTGGAACGCATTTCTACTTTTACATGTTGTGAGCATGTAGGGGCCACTCCAAATGGCATCAAGCTTGGAATGCCTTCCTGGCTTAGCCTGATCTACATCCCACTTCAAAACTAGGTCCACTCCTGTAAGGTCCTTGTTGTCTATTTTTTTTTTTCCCTCGGGAAAAATTGATTTATACACCTTGCACGCGGAAAAAATCGAGGAGGTTTCAGCCATGCGAGCTCGCATCCGATTTCCAAGATCAAGTGTACTCGAGCTCGAAAATCTAAAAGCAATGGCCGCAAGGGAAGGACGAAAAGATCAAGAGCTAAACACGGAAAAAATTAGCATAAATGTTCGAAACCTGAAAGTTTGAATTTTCGAAGTTCGAAACTCTTAAAGTCCGAATTTTCAGATTTTCGGGTTTCAGACTTTCGGAAATCTCAAGCGCAAAGTTGGAAAATGGAGCCAAAAAGTCTGAAATTCTGAATTCAAAAAGTAGAAAAAATAGAAAAAAATAGAAAATTCTCAAGCAAAAAATAGAAAAAAATGCACGAAATGTTTGAATTTTTGAATTCAAAGTCTGAAATTTCAGACTTTTGGTTTTTCAGGTTTCGGACTTTCGGAACACTTAGAGCATTTGGCGGATGGATGGACAAGTGTATTTTATTCAAAATAAAAATTTCTGAAATTTTGAATTTCGGGATTTCGAAGTTGCATGCATTTTGGACTTTCGGGTTTTCGTAACTCTCAAGCCATTTTTCATAGAATACACCCAGACCTTCAGATGGCCATAACTTTTGACTGGGAGCTTGTATTTACACAATAGAGGACTTTTCATAAAGCTCACAGGGTCCTCTACCCAACTACACTTGGATATCTTTAAATAAGTGAGACTAAGTTAGTCAAAATTAAAAATACAGTTCGCCATTTTTTAGTATCTCCCGGGTTTCTCACCTACCGCGATAGTGAGGTATGGGCTTCCTTTCTTGGCCAACAAGGAATGGTACATGAAGGCATGGGATTTGGCAGTAGAGCCCATCATTTTGGAGGTGAATTCAATGCATCCTAGGGTGGTTGGAGTAGGATTTCAAATTCTTCTCATCCTCTTCTCTCATTTTTCCTATAAATTGTAAGGAGGGGCATTTTTCTAAAGGTTGGACATTTTTGGATTTTGCCCCTCCCTTCTTCTCTTTGGAAGGTGAATTTGTGGAGTTCAAACCTCCCCATTTGAACTGTAATGCAAGTTTTTGCCTCTTGGCCATTGTAGTGTACTGTATTAACTTTTGGAGCGAATAATGCATGTCTGTGGATGATTTTCAACCCTCTCTATATTCATCGGTTCCATCTGATCTCTCATTACATTTTGGTTATATGATTTAGTGGTTGTATTACATGTTTTATGGTTTGTATTTAATGGAAAAGCAAGTGTTCAACATTCCTTTGGTATATCACCTTGTTAGTTTTAGGATTTATTTTTTTTCATCTTCTTAACCCTGTCTACTTTGCTAGTTAGAGTAGGTTTCCGAGTAGATCCTTGGAATATGAATGCATGCACCTGAACTGATGAATAGGAACCGGATTTCATTCGAAGAGTTTTCCCAGTCGCAAGGTCCCGCACTTTGGGAAAAGCTCAATGTTATGCAATCACACTAATAGCTTCAACCCATCGAGTTGTAGACATTCAGGGGTGCTGTGATTACGCATCACTCAGCTCCTCACTTTCAACAACAGGTTGATGCTTGGAAAGATCACATATATAAGATATTAGGCTAGACATTTAAATGTACATCTTCTACACATCACTTAATCAAACTATATGGCTTTTCAACTTGTACAAGGAATCCTAATTGACATCATATGAATGTTATGAATCTTCAATTTACAAAATTTTCATATGTACACCAAAATCAAAGTATCCTTTCATAAGCTCCTTACACTTTGTAAGTTTGCATCTGATCATCTTAAGTTTCCTTCACATACCTCACAGGCCTCTATACTTCCCTCTGACCCCTGCAAGATTCATTTTGTAACTGCCATGCTTGTCCTCTAGCATAGTGAGTTCTTATTTTGTCTTTTAGAGCCTTATGAACATGCACGAAGTGGAATATGCATGTACACACATTAATAACTCCTCTATCATCTTTTATAACTCCATTTCATCTACCTTTCCTCGTCCTTTACCATCCAAATTTCATTAGATTTCATGTGGGATTTACAAGTTTAAAAGTTTCAATAAGCTTAAACAAGCATAATAAGGAGACTTATAAGTTAAGTTTGTGCATTTACTCAAGTACATCAAATATGTATGGTAGACTTCTTCACCAACCAAGGCTTAGACATCTTCATATCAGAGTATGTAGCAGTTTTGCATAACTATCTCTTCATAAACGTTTATCCACAGTCATGGAGGACTGTAATCTATTTTTAGGTCAGCTTGAATAGAAACAAAAGTTTTCTTCATGAACCTATTAATGCTTGAACATGGTTTTCACATATTGTAGAGACTCTTCAACCATTTATAGGATAAAAAATGATCTTGTTTACTTCATGCAACATGCATTTGAACAAGGAGATCAATGTTTTTACAGGTACAAATCAACATCTTCATTGTTTTAGGAACCACACACCCTTTATTATTTTTTCATAGCCTCATAATCACATTTCATCAATGGCTTAGATGTTGTTTATCTCCTATTCTTATATCTTTCTCAACTTCATGGAGAAGTGATCAGTTATTTCATGATCTTCAAGACTATGCACTATGAGGGTTTTATGCTTCAAACCCTAGGCATGTAATTTTGGGCTCTCACCAACTCATAATTATTTTATATTTCATGAAATATGAATGAAAACTTCATCAGATATTTTTAAAACACTTTCAATCTTTCCTTTTCGTATAAAAATGGAGGAACCTTTATTGTTTAAGCTTGGAGATACATTAGTTTTGATTTTCCTTGCCATATGTCCATTAAACATTACTTTATATTTCAACATTTAATTTTTGATATCCTTGGATTGTTTTATGGAACCTATTTTACCTATTCATGGTCATAAATCACTTCAAATTATGCAATTTGATCACTAAACTCTTAAGTTCTCGTGACTGGTTTTAGTCTATTTTAGCCCTTAGTGGCAGGACTCAAAACTTGGAAAAATTCACACAACATTTGTACTAAAACCACCTGGATTTCTTCATGGACATCAATATTACCTCCAAAACATGCTCCTGCATCAAAGGTAGTCTCTGCAAATCTACCATTGCTAACTGTTTAGGTAAATTTGTTCGAAACAATGGAAAATTTGTATTGTACCATCATGTTTGGGAAACAAAAATACCACCAATATATGATTTGATAGATTCATCTACACTTAAAAGAATGTTTCTTATATTTATCAGGTGATTTTATGTCCAAAAAATTCATTTTACCTCTATCGCTCTAGGATGAAGGTTTGGAGTGTTTCAAACTAGGTCAGAAGAATAATTATAACTTTTTAAATGCTTAACCAATTCATATCAGACTTTTTGGATTCAATTTTTATACAAAATACTTTAAAAAATTATTCTATGATTTTTTCGAATGATTGATGTCAATTTTTCTTAACAGCTAAGAAGTTAGAAGTTTTAATATGCATTTTCCAAAAACCGAGTTTATGAAAAACTACCATAACTTGCACAAAACACCTTTTTAGGTCCTGATATTTTTCCCACACCTTCACAACTCACTCCTCCATGAATTCCAATGAACAATTTATCATATTTTTCCCAAACCTTCACAACTCACTCTTCCATCTCATTTTTGCAGCACTTTGGTTCTCTAGTCCTAAGAAGAAATTCCATTCATACGTGTATGAGTTCCTAATTCATTTTTTTAGTCACCTAAGAATATGTTTACACCTCATATGTCATCATATTATGTTCATTCCATGCTTGGTTTGCATTATCATGTAATGGTTCATCATTTTTACTTACCTACTAGCCTTATTTTCACGTAAATACCCCAAAATGGCTACCTTCATGCCTTATAAGCTTGAGTATTGACCTAATAATCCTTCCATAAATGTTATTCTAGCGCATATTACTGCAAGCATGATCTTATTGCTTTGACTTGATCCATTTCTCATGTTTCCATGCCTGACTTCTTGATCTGGGACTAGGATTAGGCCTAGATCTACCTGAAACTTCATGAGTTGATCGTAGAAACTTGTTACATAATTTTTAATGCCTCACACATGCCTAATAGAACTCAATTTCGATAACCAGGCAAGCACAAATAAGCAAGAACAATATTTTCCTTTAACGGGATCATAAAAAAGGTGAAACCAAGTAAGGATCAAAGCAGGAGGACAACAACGTTAAACGCTTAGCAACATAGTCATCGAAGAATAAAAAGAAGAACGAGGAACAGGGCATTACATTCTCCTCGCCTTGAGAAAGCATCGTCCTTAATACGACATAGAATGAAAAAATAGAACCGGTAAGCAACAAGGGATGAATATGGCGAAGGCACGCTCCAAGGTTAAGATTTCAGACACAAAGTCACGGCCACGGGGTGGCCCTAAGAACATCAGGTAGAAATTTTAACTTTTAAGGTTTTGTGAAGATTGGTAGTTCCAGTTTACCTTATTACTTAGTTAACATTTTCTTTTACGGTATTTCTTATCTTAAGATTATAATATTCATTGTTTAGACATTTTCAATTGTCTTATGTTCGTGGGTGCCCAACAGTAATTGACCTCAAGGTGTCACACAAAACTCAACACATCACAAATGACCCACGTAACATCTTCTTACATACTTTCATGACTGTACCACATCACAAGGCCTGTAATTCCACCATGGAATGACAACAAGTAGTCCACTTAGCAAAGAATTTCCAATAACTTAGTCATAGGCATAGATCCAGTACACACATGTGCTTGGCTAGCAAAATCATCACGCTGATACAAATATAAGCGGTATCACATGACCCAAAAATCCATGATTGTACCAACATAGTGCCAATACAATATCCAATAGTACATACCAATGGAAAAGTCAATCCTGAAGCATAACAATGTCTAACCGGACTCACAAGAGTACACATAAGGTACTATACCAACTCCACACATCACAAAGCATCACAAAAAAATCTCTAGATATCTCCAAAAGCACAAAATGTAAGTCCATATACCTCCCCAAAGCATCACCAAATAATCTCCATATACCTCCCAAGACAAAGAATCATAGTGATATAACCAAGTCGGGTCACTCAACAATAGAGCCCCAGAAAGAATATCAGGTCACTCAACCATAGAGTGCCATAAGGAATATCGGGTAACTCAACCATAGAGCCCCATCCAGAATATCAGGTCACTCAAGCATAGAGTGCCATAAATAATATCGGGTCTCTCAATCATAGAGGCCAATCTCCTTTCTCTTTTTAAATGAGGTCGGGTCACCATATGGCCCTAGGCACATAGAGCCCCGTCACCCCCAAACCCAAGTGACATAATAACTCGTGGTTCAACAACCCGCTAGTTATCGTAACTCGTTGGGGCTTACCCCATACAATGAAGCGAGTCCATAGGTTCAACCACCCCATGGTTAGTCCCATGACCTTATTACAACATATTACGACGTTAGAACCAACATAACAATCCATTCAAATGCCAAGTGGCAAAATCAAAAGCCTTGGGCTAGGCTACAAAACTTTTAAATATGTAAAGAACATTTTAAAACTAATAAAAACTAATGGCTAATTAGCCATGGTTAGTGTAAAATCTAAATGTTAATGCAACAAACAAAATACGTATAAAATACAAAGTTAATGTCAATCAAGAAAACAACCGGTTCTAGCTAAAAGAGATAAAGATTAATTTACAAATAAAATACGTATTGAGAAGATAGCACAATACAATCACTAAGTGACCTCATACCGCCACCAAAGGGGTACTCATCGAGTTCTTTGGCACTCGGACATTGAGCCTCGGCTCGTAGAAATATACATGTAACCGAGAAATGAGTATATCAAATAATGTAAGCTGTCATCATATCTGCTGAATCATCCCTCCGAACTCCCACAAGGATCAACATAATCAAAATTACATAGGATTGTTCAATGAACAATCCAATAAGAAAGAGCAAAGAACTCTAGCTGCATAAGTTGAGCCTAAGGTGGTGCGCACCCACAATATACTCAAAGAAGCTCAAACTATACTAAACATATAGAACTCGAGTTTTCGAGTCTATATAAGACTCCACTTCTTCAAAGTCATACTCGGCTCAAGATTATGAAAACTTTGTCCACGCCTCCTCTCTCGACACATACACTCTTGACAGTCTACCCCCTTAGGGTCGTCTAGTGTAAGGTTCACAATATACACGTAACTACATCACTAACACAATGGTGATTCACGCACATGATAACCATAACATCTTACACATGGTATTTATATATAGGGTATAACACAATCACTACTTTCACGGGTTATGATACATCACATTACCACATCCCGCACCCAAAGTGCAATCACTGTACACTAGGGGTCGACTCTCCATATACTCCTAAATCACGACATGAACCATCACATATTACATGAATTTTATGTATGAGGAACACAATGTCTAACCTTACAACATAGAGTAGATTGCAATACAATACGACGATGCACATAACTAATCACAATATGGTGATGACATCACGATAAAGCTGTTATTTACTTTACATCAAGTTTTTCATGCAATAAAGCCAAAATGTTCTAACCCTCAACAATCCACAATAACATTCCGTTCACAAACAATAAGTGCAGTACACACACGGATTCCTCATTGAATCCATGAAAAGGAGAGTCAATACTCTCATCACAAGCACATCAATAAGATAACCAATACGCACTAAGTGACATACACAACATGTGTGTTCACAATTTGACAATTACAACATAGTTCACAATGAGACATATATTACATTACTCTTCCAATTTCCACCACCATCATGCAGAATCATCACAACTCCAATCCATCGTAGAGATTTGAGAGTATGAACTTTCACTTTGATACCATATGTAGTGCTCACGTTTTACACACGCAATTACAACGGTAAAATACCGGGATCTGCGTGATTAAAAGATGGAACTCCAAACTAGCTCCTATAGATGAGTGAGGGACATGTAGTGCATGACAAGTAGACTCTGCGAAAAGATGACTAAGCTCGGGGAGATACTTGTCCCAACGAGGGGGCTCAACAAACATAAGAGCGATGTGAGATATGTATGATTCCTCCAATGAAGGTAGAGGAGTGAAAGGGGCCTCGCACATAGGATGTGGAAAAGAGGCGTGTGTGATGACCTGTATGAAGCCGAGTAGGAGACTGGTTTCGATATCTAATGAGATGTGGGATGTGTCAACACTCTCTGGAATAGTGAGAGAGAGGAGAAGAGTCATCTCGTAGTACTCTCGACATCATAATGGGTGGAGAATCCTCGTCATCGAAGTAGAACCAAGTGATTCTATGTCAATGGGCTGTTATCACATGAAGAATAGGATACAATCGAATCAACAACAATAATGGCGCAAGTATGTGAAGGGTTTCCAGAGAGGGACTAAAGAATGCTCCAGACACGATGGGGTGGATATGAGTCTGCCACATGAAATCGTGAGAGAGATCAAGAGACATGCATCATCATGTGACCAAAGACATGGTCACAAGTGTCAAGGAATTCCTCCGGATGACGATGATCAATGGGTGCAGAACCGACCCAAGCAAGAAGGGTAAAAGACCTTCGAGGGCGAAGTAACCTTCCATGGGAGTATGACAAGCTAACTAGTTCCCTCTCCCGATGAGAAGTGGCGGAGGTCGTAAGGTGATCCTACGACCCTCAAGTATGGAAAGAGCACTCTCCATGATGTAGAATGAAAAGTGCAAGGTGCACAAAAGTAAGACGTCAGACTCGGCCGATAATGCGTCTACGTGTGAATGTAACATTTTATAAAGTAGTGCATTTAGAAAACTGACAATGACATCACGTAAAGTGCGAGAAATCATGCAACTTTGGTAACGGAAGCACTCAAAAACGAGTTGCGAGTCAAAAGTTATGGCATTATTATGTTTCCCACAACTGATGGAAAAAGCCAATAGGCCCCACAAACGGATTAAAAATGTGCTAAAAATGAGTGCAAAGGGTATCGTGTGACTGCTCGGTTGAAACAACATCAAATTTTAGCAAGGGTTTGTTATGCTTGGGAGGGGGATTATCCTCTTGCCAACCCCGCACCTCGCCCTCCGTCTTCAACATGCGTAGGAAGGGATTTAATTACAAGCAAAATAGAGCCCAAAATGCCATAAATAATGTTTTTGCCTCAAAACATTAAAAAACAGGGATTGTTTTTACCTCCAAACACTTGTAAATGGATTGATGGGGGGCCCATGTTGTGGAGTCAGGTCATATCAGCACCGAGACCGAACGAGTTGTCCACGTGTGTGTGGAGAGGGTAAAGTCCCAGAGAAGTCAGAGCCAGATGTTGGAGGATGGCCCACGTTCAGGGTGAAACCGTTTCACACCAGAATTCCACGCGCAGGTACTACCAAGTCAGTCGAATGCAAATACGGGTGGTGGTGAGCCAATCACGTGCAGTGGAAGTGTAATGGCCCCACCTGTTGAGTGTAACGGTCGTTTCAAGACTACGAGAGGTGATGGTACAGTGGAGAGATCCCCACAGCCAAGTCCCTAGTGTCGAACCAGAAGCTAAAATCCATGAACCGAGCACAACGAATGTGTCAGTGCGAACAAACATTGAGGCAACAAAGAGTGTGGAAGACATCAACAATGCATGCATGAGTAGGGTTTGATGATACAATCGATGCTAAGAACAATGCAGATACGAGCATGGCATGCATCGCGAGCTTGAGTGGGAACAAAGTAGAGGGGTCGAATTGATCCATGTCCACCAACGAAAAAGAAGTAGATCCCTCAACAACATAGGCAAGGGCAGATGGTGATAAAAATCGGAAGGTCGTGATCCTTAGGTAGGATGTCGGGAATTTCAGAATCGTCAAAAGAGATGGAGTAAAAATATGTAAGAGATTTGATAAGGTACGCAAAAGTTTGAGTCTCATTAGTGGTGATCATGATACGCTGTAGAGATGCAATGAGGGCTTATTGATGATTAGGTGAGTGTAGAAAAGATCATACAGATACATCTTAATGGGAGCATAATACAATTGCTTCATAATGCCTTGTTCGGTGGAAGCCAAATTTTGGGTACGTGGAGTGGCTATGATGGATAATTTGCATTTGGATGAAGAAGGGTATGGATTGAGCTCATTAGAATGAGTGGTGATAAATTTTTTTGACTTTGGTTGTGTAGATGGTTGGGAATCATGAGGGTGAGAGAGAGTGGCGATACAAACGTAATTGATGACAAGAGGTGGGACTTCTTTGGAATAGATAGTGTTTGGAGTAGGGATTGTGATAAAGGGTTAAGATTGAGAGGGATATTTAGAGGTTTTAGAAATTGTATATGTGATTGGAGGGTTGTGCTTGGATGTAGATGAGATGGTAGATGGAAGAGGGTGATATTCTTTAATGAGAAGGCCATCCTCTATAAGATTTTGGTAAGGGTTGAGAGTGCCCTACAATGTTCTGTCATATCCGATGGTACTATGATAAGCACAAATGTCCTTATAATCAAAACACGTGTGTTTCGACAATTATCTATTCATTAAGCAAGAAGGATCAGATATTATTATTGTTTGTATATATGTTGATGATTTTATTATGATTGGTGATAATCCTATTTTAATTTTTAGAATTGAAGAAAATTTAAAATAGTACTTTGAAATGACTGATTTAGGTTTCTTACATCATTTTCTTAGCATAGATGTATTTCAAGATAAACATTCTATTGTTGTTTCTTAAGAACAATATGCAACAAATGTCTTGAAATTTTTAAAAATGATTGATTGTAAACCAATTTCTACTTGTATGGAAGTTGGACTAAAACTTGATCCTGAGACTGCAAGTGAAAAAGTTGGTCCTACTTTATATAGGCAGTTAGCTGGTAGTTTGATTTATCTAAATATAACTAGACCAAATATTTCCTATGCAGTAGGAATTGATTTAAGGTTTATGTTGAAACCTTATAGAGATCATTGGAATTTTATAAAAGAAATTATTAAATATACTAAGGGAAGAAATGCAAATGCTAACTTGTATGGATTTTGTGATTCTGATCATGTTGGTGATGTATTGGATAAAAATCTACGTGCGGTTATGTGTTTACATTTGGGGAAGGTGCCATTAGTTATTCTGATAAAAAAAATTGGAAAGTGTTTCTATCTCTTCAACTTGAGTATAAATGTGCAATGGAAGTTGCAAAAGAGGCTTTATGGCTGAAGAAGTTGTTCGATGAGATAAATATGAAGGATCTAGGTAGTTTTCCTTTGTTATGCAAAAACCAGAGTACCATAGATCTTACGCATAATCCAAGATAGCATCATATGACAAAGCACATTGAGATTCATAGACACTTCATCTCTCGAGAAGGTATTAAGTCGTGACATAGATCTTAAGTTCATGTCGACTAAAGAACATTTTGTTGACATCTTCACAAAACCCCAAGTTCTACGAAGTGTTGTCACTTTCGTGGAAAACTTGGATTATCGGAGTTGCCATATGAAGGGGAGTGTGCATGACAATGTCACCTCCTAATGGAACTTGGTATTTTAAAAATAAAATTTAAAATGTAAAATACCTTCGGAAAAGTATAAAATACCTGTAGAAAAGCATAAAATACCTTCATGAAAGTGTAAAAGAACTTCTGGCTAGTATAAAAATATATTCGAGGGCATGTATGCCTCCTCGAATTCTTTTTTAGAAAGAAGTGTAGAAAGACCTTAAAGGCGATCTTTAGCAAAATATTTAGTGCTATTGATTTTACTAGTAAACATCAAGTACAAGCATATTGTTAATGAAGTCCTTAGTTATAAAAGGCTCCTATATGCTTGAGGTCCTTAGTTATAAAAGGCTCCTATATGCTTGAGTTCAATAATCTTTTATGATAACTTGTGAGAAAATGTAAAACTCACAAATCATACTTATCTACTAATCATGGGATGATCTTTGAGATTCCATATTCTTTTTACCAAAAGGTAACTTGAGTATAATGAAGGTGTTATAATTCGTTCTCACTGATATGCTACCCTAAAACATTTATGTTTTAAGGATTGTAAATATTGTAGTGTACCATGGGTAGGTAATGTATTGGCATATTTTATCCCACTTAATATTAAGGGGAGTGTTGGAACATAATTATTAAGTGGTTTAGCCACCCCTTAATTAATATAGGTCCATCACTATTATATATGTTAATATTTAATAATATGAAATATTTATATTTATATTATTAAATATGCTAAACTAGGTATATACTTTAGGTTAAATATTTAATATCCTCAAATTATTAGATTTCTAATATTAAATATTATGAACCTAGATTTATGTGTCAACCTTTTTAAGTTGAAAATGTGGGTTGTTTGTCTCAACATGTTGACTTGAAGCTATTTGCTCATATAGCTCATTGTTGCAAACTAACTTGGTGACCTTGATGTCTATATTGTATTCCATGACATGAGTGATCCATCTTGCCCGTTTATCATTCAAATCCTTGTTCAAGAGGAAATCCTTGACCCCAACATGTAATACCAACAACTGAATTCTATTGTTTGAGACTATATGCTTGAATTTATTCAAACTCTGGATAACTGCGATGACATGCTTCTCAATGAAGGAGTACCTTACTTCATAATCCTCCAAGCTATGATTGTAGAAGAAAACCATGTTCTCGGATCTCTCTTTATTTTTTTGCATGAGAATGCTCGAAATAGTGTGTAAACCTCTGAAGGCAAAGAACATTAAGTCTTTGGAAAAGTTTGGATTAACAAGAGCCAGATCCTGAGATATAACATTCTTATAGCTTCAAAACTTTCCTTTCTTTATTTTTCCACTTGAATGTCATGGTATTATTCAATATCATAGTTATTGGCTTTACAATAACAAAAATCTAGCACAAACTTGTGGATAAAATTGATTCTTCCTAAGAAAATCTAGAGGGATTTTTGTGACTTGGCAATGGTAATGCTCGAATAGCATCAACCCTTTCGAGTCGATTTTCAATCCTTCCTTGGACACTATGTGGCCCAAGATATTTCCTTAGGAATATGCATTTTTTTGGGTTTAGGGATACTCCAAATCTTTTACACTTCTGGAACACTTGCCTTAGATGGAAAATGTGACTTTCCGTGTTTTTGGAGAACACTGTGATGTCATATAGATAGACAAGCACTATTTTGTTGATCAAGTCTTTTAACGCCATGTCCATTATGATGAGGCCATAAGATGGCCATAAATTACCATTATTTTGTCCGTCCAAGTTATCTTTGAAGTGGATTTAAATGTAATCGAGGAACTTATAGTTTAGTTAAGATAAAGTATATGATATATATCTTGTTCATTCTTTAGAAATATTTTTGTATCTATCTTTTTGACTAATGGTATTGATTATTTGGGAAAAAATGCAAAGTCCTGTTTTTGCAGACCATAAAGGAAAGATAATGCTAGTTTTGGAAAAAGTGGAATTGATCATGAAAAGTACATTTAAAATCAAATCTTATTTTGTATTCATATTCTTCTCAAAAAAATTATGCAAGTTCAAAAAAAGAATCATCTCAATCAGAGGTCGCTTGCAAAAGTTATAGCTATTTTAGGTTAGCTGTGGAACTCGCAGAGTTAGTTCCAGAACTCGTAGGTTTAGTTTTGAACTCGCAGATTTAGTGACGGAACTCGCATATTTAGTTTGAGCACTTGTATCAATTGAATGATAGTTAGTTCTTGAACTTTCTATTTTTGAGGATATCAGATTTAGTTCCGAAACATGCAGATTTAGTTCCGGAACTTGCATAAAAAGAATGACAGCTTTAGTTCAGAATTTACATCAACAAAATGACAATTTTTTGGTGATTGTGAAAACTTAGAAATTCCAATGGGAAATATAATAGAGGTTTTTTTCATAGCAATGTGGTTAACAAAAACCTCTTTCAGATTTTCTACAGGTTTTAGCAATGAAAAGAGATCTAGCTTTTAGTGAGATGTAGTCCGATGAAAAGTGTATCAGACAAGCACTAAAAGTTCTATAGATAAAAATAGAAAAATTCAAATGCAAAATCTGAGATAGAATTTTGTTCATAGAAATGTGTTTAACCAAAAATTATTCAGATTTGTTACATTATTAAAAATGTGTATCATTAGTGAGCTACAGTTTGAGGAAACATGTATCAGACAAGCAAGTAAAAGTTCCATAAACGAAACAACAAAAATTCAAGTAGAAAACTTGATAGAGGTTTTTGTTAATAGCAATGTGTTTAACAAAAATATTTGCTATAGGTTTTACAAATCAAGATAAATCTAAGTTTTAGTGAAGTGTAGTCCGAGGAAAAAACGTATCGAGACAAGTACCAAAAGTTTGACAACAAAAAAAAAACAAAGTCAAATGGAAAATCTGGGAAAGGTATTTGGTCAAAATCATATTTTGAGGAAAAAACTTCTTCCAATAATGTAGAATAATAAAACCAGTATGATTCTTATCCCCAAAAAGTAAGGAGAAGATTTGTGAGCTAATCTCCCTAAAATAAGCAAGATAAGATTTGATTTCAATAATATATGTCTCTCCATATTTTGTGGAGATGGAGATCTTAGTTGTTAGGATTGGAATAAAGATAATTTCATAGTGTATTTGATAAAATAGGAATTTGGTTGTATGCATGGATTATAAATACAACCTTCCACACGGAGTTATGTAATTCTTTTCTACCAAAAAATAAAGATCTGTTCTTTCCTCTCAAATATTTTGTAGTTTTAATATCTCAGAAGTATGATTTAAATCCTCTTCCAAGGAATGCCGCCACTCATTCCAAGGAAGTTGGATCTGTGTAATTATGTTGATGTTTATTCATTTTTCCTTTACTTCATTTTGTTGTATTGTTTTTTCCTTTATATTGTAAAAATGCGATTGTATTGTGAACCTCCAAGTGTTTCACTAAATTATGTCTATGTTTAATTCAACAAAATTTAATTCATGCAAGTGTGATTTATTTCATGCAAACTTTATTTCTTCAAGTGTGCCGTTATATTCCTACAAGTATGATTTTCTTTATGCAAGTGTGTTTACATTTCTGCAAGTGTGCTTTTAAATTTCTGCGTGTGTGATTTATTTTGTGTGATCTATCTTTCTCTTAAAGTGCAAATTCTTTAAAATCCTTAATTTGTGAGATTCACAACCTTTTGGTAAATAATAATTTTTTTTAAAATCTTGATATTTTAAAAAAGTTGAGATTTTTGAAACATGTGGTTTAAAAAAAAGGACTCAAATGGACACCCGTAGCACAAGGAATGATATTTTTAAGTTCTTGCTAATTTTGGGGCATCACTAGATTGTGGAAATCTCGACTCTCTTCAGATTGTAAATTTTTTGAAAATCCCAACTTTTTAAAAATCGTGATTTTTTAGGAATTATCAAATTTTTTAAAATATCGTCTTTTCAAATATCCATACTTTTTTAAAAATGTCAAGTTTTTCAAAAATATTGATTTTAAAAAAATACAAACTCTTCAAAACTTCGACTCTTCAAAAATGCGAAAAACCCAACTATTTCAAAAATCCCAACTTTTCAAAATCGACTTTTTCGAAATATTAATTTTTCGAAAACCGCAACTTGTTTGAAAATCTGAACATTTTCAAAGTCCCAACATTTTTTAAATCTTGATGTTTTCCAGAATAACAACTTTGTTTATAATTGAAAATTTTTAAGGCATCCGCAAAAACTAGTTAAGCTAGTTACTGATTAAATTATGTAGTGGAATTTTTGTTTAGCGTTATTACAAAACCACTCGAGGTGGGATTGGCAATTTAGTGAAATTCGTCCAGCAGATTGGGTTTGGAACTTCGTCCATTGGGACAATGCATTAACAGTGGCTTTAGCCTCATCTCGGGGCTCGATAGGCTTACTCTTGAAAGTATTTTTACATTGAAACTTAACATGATATTTATTATAAGTTTGAGCACCATATTTGAGTTTTCTCGTGGAAAATAGATTTCTCTCACGATCTCTAAGTATATGGCACAAGTGATCAAAGGAATGAAAGGTGTCAAAGATGACTTACTCTTGGATAGGAGGCTAAAGATTTTGTAGAAATAAATCTTGTGATTCGAAATCAGCTAGGATGTTAATTTTAGAAAGATTGGTCTTATAGCACAAAATATAGTCACTAAGGTGCTCATTAGGTCCTTGTTTCATTTTATCCATTTATGCATAAGATATTTTAGTATTAACTAATTAAACGATGTGTTAAAAACTTATTTAATAATAGAGTATAAGATCATACATAATGAATAGGAAAATCATTAAACCATTGCAATGCAAACAATAATTTTAGCCTTGTATCAGCAATAGAAACAATAATTAGCAAAGGATATGCAACATTGACAACCTTGGAAAGGCAATTTTTGCAGCTCCAATTTCAAGATATCCATACAAAGATTCACCTTTTTCACGCATTTGTTACTTCAACAACTTGTTTCGCGAGATGAAGTTGCAACGTCCAAGGACTTTGACGATGTTTAAATTTTTGTGCGACAAGGCATTTATGGTTATTTACAATTTTTGTATTGAGTTATGTCCATTGAAATTTTAATATGTACAATTTAAATTTGAGTTGAAACCTTTTTTGTAGGACATGTGTTTGCGTTATTGTGATGAGAAGACAATGAAGAAGGAACAAACTATTTCTTATGTTGTTGCATTGAGGAAAGAAAAAAGTTGACTTCTCCTATTATAGATGGTGAAGATATTGAGTACCCTACGGGGTCGGTGGTATTTTCTTGGAACTTGGCTTCAGCGGTATCCATTAAAAAACTCTTTTGTTTGGGTGTTTGAAGACTTTGAGACACACGGGAAAATACTCTTATATTCGCATCTAGTTTTAGCGAAAATTATTGACTTTATATATATTGAGGAAGGCCTAATAACAAGATTCTTGAAGGTTCGAGAGTCGAGATCATGAAACAATTTTGTTTGCTATTGAGTAGATCCGATCCCGATGGTTCATTGGAATGAATTTACAATGCTAATATCTGGTATATTTAGTTACTTTGGTATATATAAATTTTTTAGATAAATTTAAGTTCATATATTTTATTAAATTTGTGTATTTTGTATATATATTAGTATGGTTTTGATTTGAAACTTAAATTTATTTAACTAACACTTTTATATGTTGGTTAGTCGTGCGTAGAGAAGCTTCCACCTTCACGTGGTTGGCACTTTGTTAGTAAAGAATTATAAATTATCGAAGCTAAGAGATGTTTTCATTGTTTTACAAGAAAAGAGAAGCAATTAATAATGATTTATGTACTTGTGGAGGGGCTTCTTGGCTCACGAAGGAGGTAGCGTAGAAGGACTTGGAGCTTAGAGAACTAAAAGGACACCACCCCAAGTGTTTATTGCCACGACCATTTGTAAAATATAGCATTTGACAACCTTACATTGTCTCAAACTACGGTATTCGATGCCTTTGCAAACAATAGGGCAGTAAGAGCACCGATTAGAGAAGGAAAAAATCGAGACAGACTATTATAGAGGGTCCATATGCCGAGGTGTAGGATTAGACGAGACATCTCTAGGTGATAAGGAGTGTGCGTAGTAACTGTTAAAGTTGAACAATTTTTGGTATCAACTTGTGTTCTGTTGGTTCCATGGGAATAGAAGGAGCCACCGGAGGCGGATCTATGTTTGGAGGAGGGTTTTCCGAAATGTTTGGAGGGTTTTGAAAATTGTTTGCAAGGTTTTGAGGAATATTTTGATGGTTTACAGGATTACGAGCTTGCCGAACAATTGACAAAACAAAAATTATATACATAAACAAAAAATTGAAAAACCCATGAAAATCACAAAAAAATTTAAAATGCAAATAAATTTATTCAAAATCGAGGGCTTACCTCTTTGTCTTGGCGGCATGGTTGAAACTATCACGATCCACAAGTCTGAAAAATAATTTGTAGGGGGTATTCGAAGCACGAGAGCCAAAGGTGTAGGAGAAATCGTAGTTGGAAAGGAAAAATGAGGGAAATGGAGGAGTCACGGGTTTGTATTTTGTCTCAGAGGACCGCGATCGCGGTTTGAAACTCCGAGCTCGGTTTGTAAACTGTGGTTGCGGTTTTAGGTTTGGAAATCACCGAGCCTATAAAAATAGTATCGCAAGCGTGGTTTATAAACCGCACTTCCGATAACTAAATTTTTGTTTTTTATGTCCACTTAATTGTCCACCATCTTACTGCACTTACCCTCCTTCTGCGTCTAATTTGCATCATGATATCACTTCTAAGGTGCCTTATTTGACAAATCAAGTGCCGCCTATTCCATCCACTCAACCTCCGTTAAGGATGGTACCACTCCTCCTCCACTCAAGTTATCTCGTAGCATAACCAAGTCAAACAAAGCAATCAATTCTCACGGATTGTTCCCCATCACCTCCTCCTGTTAAGTCATCTAGAGTATTACCAAGTCAATCTAAGCCACACGTCATGCAAGGTCCCTACCTAATCTCCACTTTCGCATCTTTTCACTTTATTTATGGAAACTACATTGATCCTCTCAACATCATCAACTAAATTTTCATCATTAGCAAACTTTGGGGGCATCACATTTATTCCCCCGCCTTTTCTAGCATCAACACATCTTATCTTCTCATCATTCCACATTCAATCTCTCACATACAACATACACATTTTGATACATTAAGTATGGACATTACCCGATGATGCACTCGGTGCTATGGTTAACACTTGACTGTTGAGGGCATCCTATATACATAAACCTCACACATTGCACACTATACACACTATGCATTCTCACACACTTCACCATATCACACATTTTACACTTGGCACATTTACGACACATGTCTTTAACATTTCTTAGTCACACTACACATTACACATCTCACACGATATGCGTTATACACACATGACATCTTCTTCTCACATATTCTATCACACACTAGGTGCATTACTCACTACACACATTCAAGTTACATCTTTCTTGCATCTACTTCTACACGTTTCGGTTATTACCTTACGACGCACTCTAGTTCCATGGTTCATACTCAACTGATGAGGGTTTACTTCTCAAATGGACCTCACCACACTCACACATTCACTCACTCACGCACTCTCTATGTTATACGCTTTATCGATCACATCTTTCTAGCATGAAAATTCAAACCATTCCCTGATGATGTACTCTTGTTCTACGGTTCATTCATGACTCGCTAAGGGGGCATTTATGAATTTAATCGCATCTCATGCATACACAATCGTACTCACTCGGGGCTCATGGCTCCTATCATTCACATTACATTTCATTCCATCTCATCCACAACATCGCATATCTTGGTCGCATTTATACTTGTTTACTTATGCTCATATTTACACTTTATTACAAATGCTAGATAGATATCTTGTATGTCATTATATTTTTCCATATACACATGCGCATTCACTTGCTTTCAAGTTGTGATCATAAAAATTCTACAAATATATAAACGTGCATGGATGCTTGGCGCAATACCTATTACCAGTCCCATAGCGGCTCCTCGGGGCATCCGCTTTTGTACACTACATGTGCTTTTGTTTCAATTTTCATAGCAAATTACTTTATCAGATTATACACGCCTTAACATACTTTTTATCCTTCAAACATGTTAACGGGTGCTTCATGTGCAGCATTTGTCTTTTAAGCCTATTTGCTTCCATGGTTATCTGCTACATTGTTTGTCTTTACTTGGTCATTATTTTTAACTATTTGCGGGCTTTGTCCTTTGTCTTGTGTGCACACTTGTCTTATTTTGGTCTAGTAGGTCTTGATTGTCTTACGACATCATGAATGATGTTCAATGTTTGAAACCCATTTTTTGCGGTCTACATCGTCTTCTTGTGTATTTTCTTCTTGCGTCTTAGCTTACAAATTGTCTACTTGATTGCTAGCTTACATTTTACATACATGTTTGTCTTGCTTGTACTAACACTTTTTCCTAGCCACTTTGTTTTTGTGTTCCTTGGTTTCTGCCAAGCACACTCCCTCCCTCTTGCAGGGCATCGGTTTTAGCACCGTGGTTGGTCCTCTTTTGGGCCACATACTCCTCAGCGACGTCGCATGCACCGCAAATGAGGGGTCATGATTTAGGTGAATCAATCACCCCATACAACAACCTATAGTTACATTTCAGTACCGGTACAACACAATCATCACTACCAAACATGGCTCAAAATCTAACTTTAGTCCTTACTACAACACAAACACAAGTGCCTGGACCAGAAAGTAGCTCCTAGGTTCCCCTAACCCTTCCTAGACGCTTGTAACTGTGGTGGCGGTCACACATCATTACGCATTGTAGCACAATCTATAACACTTCACACATCATTTTTTACAGGGCATACAATCCTTAGCACAACACATACAACATTTTGTTTTTTGGCATTGTGTCGAAAACGGTCGAACTAGATCGAATTTTTACACACCATATGCAATGGTGTTCGATACATTGGGAAGTAGTTAAAGGTTGGAGGATGACACCAAACTTTTCTCCCTACACTTTTTCTAGTTCTTGGTGTGAGATCGCCCAAAAACTTGTGGTCGGCATAACCGTGCATGAGCTCGCCCAAAAAACTTATTCTTCTACATCATCTACAAGATCCTTTCTACACTATTTTTTCATCACGGATCAGGTGCACATGTTCCTTTTTCACATTTTCACATTTTACATACTTTTCTTATACACTTTTTACATATTTTGATCATATACATGCATATTTGACTACTTGTTTGTTCTTCTCTTTTGTAGTTCTGTCCTTATGGGAAGTGGTAGTCAACATCAATCACACCAACATCGACATCAACAACAAGTACAATGGCAACATCTACACATGCGTTTCCGCCCTAGGATCATCATCATCACCACTTTTTGCACTTTCTCCTCTCTAGTTTCCACGCATGACACTTGTATCGCTCCATGCTTTTCCTTGTCTCTCGGCACGCTTTTGCCATCGATCTACATGGTTATCAGGTACACATCTCTTATTTACTGTGTTATCAAACATTTGCTCAACAACATAAAGTGGGGAAAATGTAGACACAAAATCACGCACTTTGGGTAATTATTTAGTCCTGATTGCATACTACTATTCATATGATTCATAAGTAAGAAAAATACTAATTAACCCGTGTCTTTGGCCATCTTTGTTTTTTTTGTGTTCTCACTTTTGGTCATGCACACCTTTATAAATAAGTAAATAAAAGGTCATTTTAAACTAAGATTTATGTTTTTAAAAAAAAGTAAGATCTATTTTTTTGTAAACTAAGATCTAATTTTTTTCTTCTAAACCAAGATCTCATTTTTATGCTTTTTTTACAGGATGAAGACTAAGAAATTTGGAAACAAAACAAACCCAATATTTGTAAACAAATAAACCAAAACTATGCAAATAAATAGATAATTTTTTTACAAACAAGATATCGGACATTGGATATTTGCAAACAAAAACCCCCTGCAAAAAGTCTACTAAAAATCAAAGATAAAGTTTTTTAATATTTTTATTTTTTTGATATAAACCATATTTTTGTTAGATTTGCAGAAAAAAGAATTCATAAAATAAATTAAAACAATGAAGAAATATTTTTTTATAAAGTTAATTTCTACTTCTCGGTGCTCCCATAATGCCCCTACAAACACAACACCTTCTATATTTTTGTTAGATGGAGACCTTTATATTCTTCTTCCTCTCCTTGATGATAGTTACAAGTACTTGAAAACACCTTCTTCTCTTGCTTTGGATTGAGTTTTGATCCTTCTTATGTACTTGAGAGATTTGTGTTGCTTCACCAGTGAGCTCTTCTCTTTCAGAGTCGCTAGATGTGTTGAAAATGAGCCTCCAAAGGCTAGAGCTTCACCAAGACACACATCAAATCTTGATAAAATAGAAATATTGACCTTGAAGTGCACAAACTTTATTTCAAAATTTGTCCCTTATTTTACAGTTTTCAAAACTTGAAATACAATTGTTCAAACTTAGGTCATGAAAAGTAAGCTTCAGAACATGACATGAAGACTTTCAGAACTTTACTGAGATGCAATTGGTGAAAACTTGAAACATTAGCTTTTAGGTTTTAGGACCTACTATGAAACCTCCAAAGCCTGAAAAACTAAGAGTCAAATTTTTGAACTTGTTTTGCATGTATGAAATTCTGAAACACTATTTCCTTTATGTCGCAACTTGGGACTTATTTTACAGGCGTGAAAACCCAAATTGCATTATCGAAGAAAGGTCATGCAACTGACCTCTAAAACCCAAAACATGAAGACTCGGGTTTGTTTTATTTTTTAAACCTTGAACTCTTGATTTAGCTTGCAAGTTCATCCAAAGGTAGTGATCTTGTGATTGAACACCTAAAAAATATAATTGATTTTTTTGGTGTCCCATTAAGCGATGCCAAAACTGTTAGTACAAAATCACAGCACCCCTGATTGTTTATGATTTTTATGAGAGGAAATCAGTGTAATTTTCATAACATGGGATTATCCTGAAGTGTGGTACATTGCAAGTAGGATAACCCTCTAGAGAAAGATGGTTCTTCTCCCTAAACTAGTGCCACAATTGACTCAAAATACTAAAAATAACTAATCTAATCCTAGCCTAATTCTTACAAGGAGACAAGGATATAAGTGTTCATGAAAAGTAAAACCTACACTAAGAGGGTGATACACCAAGAAGAGGGGTGTTGAAAAATTATACACTGCATGGGAATAAAAACAAGTAAAATGAGGAGGGTGGTCAAGCACCACAGATCATCACACAAGCAATAAACCCACTTCCATTAAGCACAATCAAATATGGACCTACAATAGATAATATTATATGCACAATATACCCACAAGCATGAATAAAGGTAAGTTGTAGCAATAAGATCAAGAAAGGATAGAGAATAATCACAAGACAATAATTTTATTACTCCAATTGATATTACACAATGATTCATTACATGGGTTATAGGCAAGATTGTTATTACAAAGCTCCAAAAATGGAGGCTAGAGTTTCCACAAATCACTCATAGGTGAGAGATAAGGGAGGGGCAGATACAAGAATGTCCAACATTTTAAAAATTTCCTCCATTACATTTTATAAAAGAAGAGATGAGAGAGAATGGGAAATTCCAAATCCATACTCCAACCACTCCAAAATTCATCATGTCACCTGCAAAAATGATGGGCTTACTTGCACATCCCATGTTTCTTGTACTTTTCCTTGTGCAAGAAGGAATATCTCCCCTACCTACATTTACTCCATCTTTGTACTTTATGATGGTCTCCATGGCCACATAG
This sequence comes from Taxus wallichiana var. yunnanensis, assembly GCA_018340775.1. Lineage (NCBI taxonomy): Eukaryota > Viridiplantae > Streptophyta > Pinopsida > Cupressales > Taxaceae > Taxus > Taxus wallichiana. The sequence goes on along the minus strand of CM031239.1, from coordinate 153,102,348 downwards.
CTTCATCATGATTTTACACCTACTAGGTGTATTTAGTTTCAATTTTTATTCCTTCATGGTGTAAGGCTTTAAAAAAACTTTTCATTGACTATAATTTTGTGAGATTATGATATCCGAGCAAACGTTATGATGATTTGAATTTGGGTTAGTTTTAAGGTTGATTAGGCTTCACTTCATAGCTCTCCATCGATCTACCCACCAAGCTCCTCAGGTAGCTCACCCAACAACCTACCTTGAATTCTCTACCTAACTCCTCTAGTGGCTTACTTTGTATAACTCACCTCGTGTCAAGTCAGATTTCTTTGTCACATTGTATGGGTGACTTGACTTGTATTGTATCAGACATCCTACACCCTTACTTTCTTGTCTCCATTTATTTTGTACATCCCTTTCTCTAGCTCGATCTAATACAATATCTTATTCTTATTCTTCTTGTTGCAGCAGTGGAGTTTATTTGCGCCTTCTCTTTGTAATCTTCACTGCATTCATATTTGGTGTTTGTGGCATGTGGGAGTCACACACTTCAATTTATTTACTATACTTCATATTTGGTCATAGGTTGATAAAAACCCTACATGCCTTGTTTATAATGTTAATGTCATAATTGGATTTAGATCCAATTTTTTTGACTCGATAGCTTCTAAGTATGCCATCTTTGAATCATATGTATACGTTTTGTACAAGGTATGTCAATCTGAATCAACATTTTTATATCAAAGGTTATCTTGCGCACATCCTTGTAAGTACCTGGGAACACTCCACTCATTTTCAAATACCTTGCACATTCTCCTATACCACTTTTATAGGTGTGCCTTTATAAGGATTTTTATTTCACCCTCACATGTAAATTTGAAAAATTATTTTCGGGGATTTTCCTCATTGGGGTGTACCCACATATCGTCGTCAGCCTGTATGGGATACTAATTTCCCAAAAGACAATCAACAACATGATGGATCCCCAAGTTATTTTATTCGCTTTATCTTTTTGTATCCTTGCCTCTTCTACAATCCCCTTGTCTATGTATTATGTAATATTGTACTGATTTTTTTGTGTCATCGTGTGCATATGTAAATGAATTTTGGATTTACCTCATTCCATCAGTTAGAATATTCTAGATTAAAACTGGCCAAGCGTCTTTGCTATTATTGTACTAGGTTATACATTCATGACCTTTTTCCCCTTTCATACTACAATTTTGTAGTCATTTCTTGATCTTGGTCTCATCGCATAAGTCAATGTCTATGTGTTCACCGGTATCATGTAATTGAGTCACTCTTCCATCCATCCTAGGTTTCAGCCCCGTCCTCCTTTCATCGAATTATAAGTAATCCTCATGTGCACGTGACATCAACCTTTGTAAAATGTGCATAGGCCATGTAAAGAAGGGAAATTTGAACAATTGAAGAAACCCTACCTTATCCATATCCTTCCTTAATTTTTCATCTATGACAACCTGCCTGTCGTCGTTTTCCTAGTGATTAGTTACCAGAAAACATCCTTATTTATGTAGGTCTTATGCCCTGCTGTTCAGTGATTATACTCACTAATTTTGCATATCCTAAGTTGCAATGTCCATGGTTATCCCACTATCGCCTCGGGTTGGTATTGCATCTCTGAGAACCAGTTCTCTAGCGATTCTTCCATACGTTTCTTAGTTTTGGGTGCGTTTCATGGTGTCATCACTCTCTTCAAATTTAAAAATGTGAAATATTTTGAAGATGTTCCCTAGTTACTGAAGGTTACTTATTTACTCACTACTTATACCGTAGTTTTTTTAATCCAATATTCTTGTGCAGTCCCTACATGTCCCAACTCTTGCGCTCTCATCCACCCTGCCTTTTTTCCCTAAATTCTTGGCTTCCTATATTTTTAAACCCTATCTATATAATATCTAACTCTCATAACCCCAATCTTTACTTTCTCATGACCTCGACCTTGTCTTCAATATTACACCTCTACTACCCATTGTTGAACACTACTACCCATGAGCTCTATATTAAGAGGAGTGTGAATTTTGATGAGTCATCCTTGACTTTTACTTCCACTGAGGTTCTTTTGCCCACTAATTCAGATTCTGACTCATCAGATGATGATGTTGTTGAGCGAGTTCCTCCTCTCCCTGCTCCTCCCGATCCTCAAACTTCTGAGTCTTCTGATTCTGACAGTAGTGATGATGAGGACTATGTCCCTTCTCACTCGAGTGAAGAATCTTTTGACTCTAAGCTTGAACCTTTGGGACCTCTTTGGGCCAGGAAAACTTTACAGAGTGTTGGATATTTAGTTGGAGATCCTTCAGATGAGAGACGTACTCGCTCGAGTTTCATTAGACCCCACTCCTTCTTTGCCTCTGCTTCTAATCCACCGTCTTTCCAGGAAGCTTCTGGGATTCTTGAGTGGGATTCTGCTATGGATGAGGAGTATTTCTCACTCATAAAGAATGACATTTGGGATCTTACCCCTCTTCGAAATGAAGAAAATTCATTTGGTGTAGGTTACAGTACGGTCCTTACATGCCCTGTCAGAGACACTTCGAAACCTATGATGAAAAATTAAATGTTCCGAACTCCTTTACCTTTTGTTATATCTACAAATATTCCATTCGACATCTCCAAGTTTTATTTGTAACGGTTATTCCATTTTGTCTTCTTCTTTAGTGAAGCCTTTTTCTTATTCTTGTTATCCTAACCCATTAAACATGTGTTGGAAATGTGTGTGAACGTTAAAAAGGTTCTTGCATTGACATATACATCCTTGAAAAGCTTGGAAAATCTCCATTTTTCACTCAATTCCTCATTAGAAGTTACAAGTTCTACTAGGTCTAAGACTTTTAAAACACGGTTTGTAACTTGGGAGTTAGATCCACACTTTCAGCTCATATTATGCACTACAATCATGAAGGAGAACACTTGAATATGTCCATAACATCATAACATACTTGGAACACTATAAATCAAGGAAAAATATCTCATTACTTCTATTCACTTAGCTTGAAGCTCATAATCATAGTGGATCAAAAACACGGTCACAAAAATAATCAACTACTACTAATGTAAGAACTTTCAAAGCCTCTTGATGCTTGGAGAGTGTGGTATGTGACCGTTTGTTCAGCTTCAAGGACTTGGAGCTATCATATCATCTATATTCTCTCCATGCAACATTGATTAGGACAAGGTCTTAATGGACATGAGTTGTGTAGAGAAAATTGACTTTGTAACCTTGTTTCTCATGTCTTATAGACATGCCTATTGAGACAGTCTAGACCATTAGAACTTAGACCAAAAATCAACTCACTAGATCAAATCATGGGCTCAAACATGTTATGTTGGACCTCTAGCAGCTATCCATACTCACATGTCACCTCATAATCGGTAAACCCTTTTGATTGACATGTTTCACCAAAAATGTGCAAATAATTTTTTTGAATCTTCCTATGGATACTTAGGTAACCTTCCAAGATTGATACCATAGGTGGGCTATCACCATGAGACCTGATATGCATGATTGTACCATCAAATATTTAGAAAATGGTGATTTTTTTGTACCTTCTCAGCTGACCTGGAACATGCCACCAATGCAAAGATGAACTAGGCATCCTTTACAATCCTAAATTACGAATTAAGCACTCCCATGAAGTTTGAAGACCAAAAACCTCATATTTTTCGTATGTATTAAGAATGAGGGTTTTAAGAGGGTTTTGACCTACCTAGCTTCTTAAGGATCATTCATAAAGCTTAGGGCATCATTTTACCTCATTATAATTGTAAAATGATCTTGAATCCATGCCCCAAAATTGATGAAAATATTAGGTCACCATGTAGAGATTTAAAGTATGAATGAGTAGTTTAAACTTGCCCCTCAAACTATAAATGACCATTTTGAAATCTCGGTAGGTTCAAAAACCAATTTTATTGATTCTCCCTTTGAGATTTGACTTGAAAATTTGTCCACATCACTACATTGACCTTCTTCACATGTCCCAAGGATCATTTTACTTTGTACATGTCTGAAACTCATCATCCACCATGACTTGTGTCTACTTACATGGCTTGTACTAAAGAACATGCCTCCAATAGACCTTGAACATGCCTCTACCGGCTGAAATCTGACGTGAAACACCTTCCACATATTTTCTACTAGTCCAAAAGACAATCCTCTTGTTTGGACCGACATGTATGAGTTTAATTTTCTTCATACACCTTGCCAATGCTTAAACTAGATCTTTGAAGCGGGCCTAATTGAGCTTGTTTCAATGCATGGTTCATTGATTATGACCTATTATCCATCGTGAAGACACTTGCATGATTACACATATATTCCATATCCATAACAGATTAATTAAGTAGATTGCGGTGCATAAACCAAATCTAGATCTTAACCATATGCAAGAACAACTAAAAAGAATCATAATCAACTTTACCATACGAGATCCATGTTCGGTTATGTCAAACACCAAAATCCAAACATAACGATCCATTATATTAACTAGTGTAAAATACTAAAGCTTCATACATTCGTAGTATAGTCACCCTAGTCATGCACGCTAATAAACTCGTAGCATAACACTAACAATAATCTATGATCCCTAAACCGTGCGAATCAATACATATTTATAGGGGTGGGGAATTTCCCTTCATCGCCCATGCAGCGTTCAATAATAGGCTACATGCTAAGAATAGGCATGTGCCTTTACATGATAAATACAAAAGCATGCAAGCACCTTATTAATAGATTATCTAATAATATAACAGTAGTATAATCCTATTAATAGCTGCAAGACTATGTATGGCGCTTGATCTTCTACTTTTCTGAAATAGCCTTATTGTGCTCCTCAATTCTTCTACAAAACGTGCTCTATTCTCCAAGTCTATACTTAGCATAACCTGGAAAATGGGTAAGTCCTAATTCCATGTTGTCTTGGGCATGCCCGTTTCACTATCTTTAGTGCGTATTCACGCACCCTATACCCGCGCATCTAATCCTTTTGTGCCTTTCTACTTAGGTTGAATTTCATCATCCCAACAATAATATCAAAATATCCTCTGGTATAGGAAATTTATACTGATCTGAAATGTGTTCCTTGCAAATAAAATTAGTATTGCATTATGTTGATTCTTGTTACAAAGAATACTATGTTGTTGGACTTATTACAAATTTGGTTTAAATGCATGCTTTCCTATGTTGATCGATTTGTGAGCTAATCTTGGCATGAAAATGAAGAAATGGATAGCGTGGTTCTTGTTTCAGCTTTATATGTTTGAAACCCCTTGTGGGACATTTGGGAAAGCTTTTTAAAAAATGTATATAAAGGTAAATGTATGCTGATAAGATCAACTAGTTAAGTATATTTCCTATCGTTAGTTCATTTCATTTATTTTATTTTTCTTGAGATTTTTAACTCGGAGGAATTCGGAGGGTTGGATCACTTGATCCATATCTTTTCATTTAAAGTATTTAGTTTTTTATTTGATATAAAATTAGTTTATATAGATTGGTAGAAATTTTTAATAGTGCAAAATTAAAGGTGAAACTCTAGCAATTTTTTTCCAAAATTCTATACATAGTCATTTTCTGATTAAAAATATATGGTTGACTTTTATGGGATGAGAATTAATCTGAAATTATTTCTGAAGCAAAAAAAAATTAATTTCTTTGAGTTTTATAGTTTAAATTTATTGTTTGAATTGCTTTTGTGTATGTAATAATAATGGATCCGACACATCTCAGAATCCGGAATCCTCCAGAATTGTATGGCTTACGATTAAATAATCAGGAGGATTATATGTGAAGTGATCCTTTTGGAACACTTCACATATATTCCCCATGTTTCTTCTATCGTCAGCTATGGGATTGTTGAAAGATTCTAGTTCCCTAACTGTTAGAGAAGCATTATTATTCCAGGTAGATAAGCTAAGTTTTGATGGCTAATCTTCTTTATGTATCAAAAACTTAGTTAAGTAAGTAGAATAACTCGTGTCAGTTCTTTGAACAAATACCCCTCAGACAAAACAATTTCACAGGTTTAGTAACGATGATTGGATCTTCTTACTCTTGCTTGAGGAGATAGGAGTTAGAATGGATGTTTATAATACGGATCTTGGATCCAATTATAACTGTTCTTATGATTAAATAAACTTGCATTATCGGGCAAGTAGTACCTTGTAATAGTCCTTTGACGGGTGAGACTTTATATGTATAAATATTATGGCTGATTTGTATATGTATAAATAATTTTTTTATTTGGGTTGGCATCAAAACAATTAATTTGATAAATTTATAAAATCATTTAAATATGCAACTTATGCTTTAATACGATACAGTTATGAAACTAAAGATATATCTCATATCTAATTAGTTTCCCATGGTTGTAAGAATGAATATGGTTAAATGGAAAGAATACAAAGTGAGATATGAAATTGAGAATTGAAGGGAAAATCACGTAAAGTGTTTTTTTAATCTATTCAAAGACTTAGGAAACTAAGTTTTTCTATTATAAACTTTAATGGTTTAAAAATCATCCTTGTTGAATTATGGGATTAATCTTAAAGTAGTAAATAACTAGTCCCTAATGATTCTAGCGTAGTCAAACTTAGTTGGAAGAACTTTAAAGAGAAATATGAAAAAATTACCGTGAAAAATCAGTTACTACTTATAAGATGCAAGATCATGTTAAGAAGCCATCATATCCCACATTGCAAACTAATTATACCATGATTAGTTACTACCTAGTTTTAACAAGATTAAGATTTTAGTGCAGTCCTAATAATGTAAATATCCCCTAGACTAGTGGGTATAAAAACAAGATAAGCTATGATGCGACTAATCGGGACTAGTAAGATCTAACGGAAATCTTAACTAAGGATTCAATGTATCTCTTTAAATCAAAATGTTTAGAATGTATGAAAGGGGCAGCGAGGTGATAATCATTTCGTGTCCCTAACCTCCAAACCAATGTAACTAAATATTTATACTAATATCTGATAAGTAGTGAATTAAACAAGAAGGTTATGAATTTAGTTGGAATTATTTTATCAATGCACGATGTAGGCTACCTACGAGTAGCCCATCGATTCTTATTACAAGTAACATATTAAGCGATCGATAGGCCTCCCGCATGTAACTAATAGCATGCATCGGTGGTTCCTCGAGCTTGCGTAGATTAACTCATAAGGAAATAAGAGATTCTTAATAGGTTCACCTACTTAAGTTTAATTAATCCATATAATAGTGATGAGATGATGGTGAGGTGATTGGAAGACATGTTTAGACGTGTTGTGCACTCGTCTATACTAAGTGTATATAGTATAGCTAAGAAAATTTGTCTAAATTAATTTGCTAGTTGGGTACATTGTCTAATCACAGTAATTCTTCAAATCCCAAAGTGTAGGATACAGAATAGAGTTTTACTAAATGAAACTCTATTGACACTAGCGGATCACCACAAGTTATCACAATTGCAATATAGTAAATCCATCTAGGCTAATTTTGAACATTCAAACTAATGTTAAGGGTGATCGTAGAGATTGAGGATATTTAACCCTTACAGTTGCACAAGGTTTATCACTACGTTATATGATGGATTAATTTTTAAGGCATTTTGCATAAACTAGTTCAGTAATTTAGTTACCTAATTAAATTATGTAGAGGAATTTTTGTTTAGTGTTAATTTAAGTTGACTTGCTGCATTAACTAGTTGTAGCTCGTTATCTAATTCATATATGTAGATGAATGTCTAAATGTTGTTATAAAAAATATTCTTACTAATTTGAGTTTCAAATTTTAGGTTGTTACACCGATTTGTAGCAAAAGGTGCACTAGTGGTAGGGACATTGGTGTACAACATATGGGATATCTCTAGTAGCTTTAATCCGGGAAGACGTAAGACCATGTCAAAATGTTTGATTCGAAATGCTACAAGAAATGGAAAGAAAATAGTGAGAGGCCCAATTATGATGGGAAGAGTTATGCACCCATGGGAAGAAGGAGACTTGCACATGATTTGAGATAATAGGAAACCAATAGCATGTAAGAGAGGTAGAGAACATGTATTATGTTTGAAAGTATGATTGATCATGATACTATTGAGAGCATGATTTTGAATGGATGCATGAGTGTGAATCCTCGAAGATGTGAATGAAGCATGTAAATCTTTAATGGTTGGTGGTAGAGTAGTATTAGTACCAAAAATGAATTCTAGAGGATTATTTGTAGGCTACAAAACTAGAACGGCTCGGTAAGAATGATTACCAGTTACTTCAGATGTAGCCTTTTCATGCTTAGGAAGCAATTCGTTGAATATCTTAAGCTTATTATTGTCATAAAAAAACTTACCTTGACTAGAATCCAGCTTGAGAGGTGGAGGAAGAGAGGTAAGGTTACTGTTAAGGAGTTATTACAAAACCACTCGAGGTGGGATTGGAAATTTATTGAAATTCGTTCGGGAGATTGGGTTTGGAACTTTGTCCATTAGGACACCGCATTAACAAAGTGGCTTTGGCTTTAGCCTCATCTCAGGATCAATAGGCTTACTCTTGAAAGTATTTTTACCTTGAAACTTAGATTGATATTTATTATAAGCTTGAGCACCATATTTGAGTTTTCTCGTGGAAAGTAGATTTTCGTCACGATCTCTAAGTATATGTTACAAGTGATCAAAGGAATGAAAGGTGTCAAAGATGACTTACTCTTGGATAGGAGACAAAAGACTTTGTAGAAATAAATCTTGCGATTCGAAATCAGCTAGGATGTTGTTAATTTTAGAAAGAATGGTCTTATAGCGCAAAATAGAGTCACTAAGGTGGTCATTAGGTCCTTGTTCCATTTTATCCATTTATGCATAAGATATTTTTGTATTAATACTAATTAAACGATGTGTTAAAAACTTATTTACTAATAGAGTATAAGATAATACATAATGAATAGGAAAATCATTAAACCATTGAAATGCAAATAATAATTTTAGCCTTGTATCAGCAATAGAAACAATAGTTAGCAAAGGATATGCAACATTGACAACCTTGGAAAGGCAATGTTTGCAGCTCCAATTTCACGATATCCATACTAAGATTCACCTTTTTGACGCATTGGTTACTCCAACAACTTGTTTCTGCAGATGAAGTTGCAACATCCAAGGACTTTGACGAAATTTTGATTTTTGTGCGAGAAGGTATTTATGGTTATTTACAATTTTTTGATTGAGTGATCTGTATTGAAATTTTAATATGTATAATTTAAATTTGAGTTGAAACCTTTTTTTGTAGGACATGTGTTTGTAGTTATTGTGAGAAGACAATGAAGGAGGAATATACTATTTCTTATGTCGTTGCATCGAGTAAAGAAAGAAGTTGACTTCTCCTGTTATAGATGACAAAGATATTGAGTACCCTACAAGGTCGGTGGTATTTCTTTGGAACTTGGCTTCTTGGCGGTATCCATTAAAAATTCTTGTTTGGGTGTTCGAAGACTTTGAGACACACAGAAAATACCTTTATATTTGCATCTAGTTTTAGCGAAAAATATTCAGCTTTATAGATATCGAGGAAGGCCTAATAACAAGATTCTTTGGAAGGTTCGAGAGTTAGATCATGAAGCAATCTTGTTCGCTATTCAGAGTAGATCCGATCCTGATGGTTCATTGGAATGAATTTACAATGCTCATATCTGGTATATATAATTTCTTTGGTATATATAAATTTGCTAGATAAATTTAAGTTCATATATTTTATTAAATTTGTGTATTTTGTATATATCTAGTATGGTTTTGATTTGAAACGTAAATTTCTTTGACTAACACTTTTATATGCAGGTTAGTCGTGCCAGAAAAGCTTCCACCTTCACGTGGTTGGCACTGTTAGTAGAGAATTATAAATTATCGAAGCTAAGAGAATCTTTCATTGTTTTACAAGAAAAGAGAAGCAATTAACAATGATTTATGTACTTGTGGAGGGGGTTCTTGGCTCTGAAGGAGGCATAGAAGGACTTGGAGCTTAGAGAACTGAAAGGACGCCTCCCCAAGTGTTTAGTGACACGACCGACTGTAAAATATACCTTTTGACAGCCTTACATTGTCTCAAACTACACTATTCGACGCGTTTGCAAACAATAGGGCAACAAGAGCACCGATTGGAGAAGGAAAAAACCGTGACTGACTATTTTAGAGGGTCCATACGTCGAGGTGTAGGATTGGATGAGACATTTCTAGGTGCCACGAGTGCAAGTAGTCACCCGTCGAAGTTGAACGAATTTTTGGTCTCAGATATCTTGAGGGACTCGCTTGAACGAGGTAGTCCGGAAGAAACGGCGTTGTCGGCACCGAAATGACGCCTCCTCTAGCTTTCACCGAGGCCACTCGGACGTGTTCCACGGATCTGTTTAGTATCGCGACCCACCGTTTACAAAATATGTCGTTTGACAACCTTACATTTCCTCAAACTACACTATTCGGCACGTGTGCAAACAATAGAGTAAAGCGAGAGCACCAACCTGGATAAGAAAAAATCGAGACAGTGGTCCCTACACCAAGGTGTAGGATTAGAAGAGACATATCTAGGTGCCACGGAGTGCGCGTAGTCACCCGTCGAAGTTGAACAATTTTTTGGTCTTAGGGCTCTTGAGGGACTCCGCCCGAACAAAATAGCTCGGAAGAAACAACGTTGTCATGCACCGAAACGACACCTCCTCTAGCGTTCACCTTACCACCCGGATGTGTTCTCACATTTAATTTTGTGCCACAACCCACCATTTACAAAATTTACCGTTTGACATCCTTACACTGTCTTAAATTACACTATTTGGCGCATTTGCAAACAATAAGACAATGAGAGCAGCGATTGGAAAAGGAAAAAATCAAGAAAGACTATTATAGAGGGTCCCTACGTCGAGATGTAGGATAAGATGAGACATTTCTAGGTGTCACGGAGTGTGCATAGTCACCCGTCGAAGTTGAACGAATTTTTGGTCTTAGGGCCCTTGAGGGACTCTGCCGAACGAAGTAGCGAAAGAAACGACATTGTTGCACACCGAAACGACATCTCCTCTAGTGTACATCTGGCCACCCGTATGTGTCCGTGCAGTCGGTTCGTTGCCATGACCCACCGTTTGTAAAATATCTTGTTTGTGACCTTACACTTTGTCTCAAACTACACATTCGTACACTACATGTGCTATTGTTTCATTTTTCATAGCACATTACTTTATTAGATTATACACATCTTGACATACTTTTTATCCTTCAAACATGTTAAGGGGTGCTTCATGTGCAACATTTGTCTTTTAAGCGTATTTGCTTCCATGGTTGTCTACTACATTGTTTGTCTTTACTAGTCATTGTTTTCAACTATTTGCGGGCTTTGTCCTTTGTCTTGTGTGCACACTTGTCTAATTTTGGTCTAATAGGTCTTGATTGTCTTACGATATCGTGAGTGATGTCCCATGTTTGAAACCCATTTTTCGTGGTCTACATTGTCTTCTTGCGTCTTAGCTTACACATTGTCTACTTTTGCTAGCTTACAATTTACTGCATATTTGTCTTGCTTGTACTAACACTTGTTTCCTAGCCACTTTGTTTTTGTGTTCCTTGGTTTCTACCAAGCACACTCCCTCCCTCTTGCAGGGCATCGGTTTTAGCATCGTGGTTGGTGCTCTTTTGGGCCATATACTCCTCGGCGACGTCACATGCACCACAAATGAGGGGTCATGATTTAGGTGAATCAATCACCCCATATAACAAGCTATAGTTACACTTGATCTTGGTACACCATAATCATCAACACCAAACATGGCTCAAAATTTGACTTGAATGCTTAGTACAAAGACAAACACCGCTGCCGGACATGGGACAAGTAGGGCCTAGGTGCCCCTAACCCTTCCTAGACGCTTGTCACCGGTGGGGCGGTCACACACAACATTCGCATTGCAGCCTGATCTACAACACTTCACACAACATTTTTTACAGGGCATACAGTCCTTAGCACACAACATACAACATATTCTTTTTCGGCATTGGGTCCAAAAGCGGTCGGCTGGATCGAATTTTTACACACCATATGCAATGGTGTTCTATACATTGGGAAGCAAAGTTAAAGGTTGGAGGATCCATACGCCGAGGTGTAGGATGGATGAGACATTTCTAGGTGCCACAGAGTGCGCGTAATCACCCGTCGAAGTTGAGCGAATTTTGGTCTCGGATATCTTGAGGGACTCCGCCCGAACGAGGTAGCCAGAAGAAAGCGAGCGTTGTCATGCACGCACCGAAATCACACCTCCTCTAGCGTTCACTGGCCACTCGGTCGTGTCCATGTGATGCATGCCTGTACCACGACCCACCGTTTGCAAAATATGTCGTTTGTGACCTTACATTTCCTCATACTGCAATATTTGGCGCGTTTTCAAACAATAGAGTAAATGAGAGCACCAACTGGAGAGAAAAAAATGAGACAAACTATTATAGAGGGTCCCTACGCTAAGAAGTAGGATAAGATGAGACATCTCTAGGTGTCACGGAGTGTGCATAGTTACTCGTTGAAGTTGAACAAATTTTCAGTTTCAGGGGCTCTTGAGGGACTCACCGAACGAGGTAGCGCGGAAGAAACAAGATTGTACTCGGTTCGGTGCGATGACCCACCGTTTACAAAATATACTTTTGTGACCTTACACTGTCTCAAACTACACTATTCGGCGTGTTTGCAAACAATAGGGCAGCGAGAGCACCAATTGGAGAACAAAAAAACTAAGACAGGTTATTGTAGAGGGTTTCTAGGTTGAGGTGTACGATCAGCCGAGACATTTCTTGGTGCCACGAAGTGCGCGTAGTCACCTATCGAAGTGCAACAATTTTTTGGTCTTAGGGCTCTAAGGGATGCCGCCCGAACGAGGTAGCTTGGAAGAAACGATGTTGTCGCACATCAAAACGACGCATCCTCTAGCATTCACCTGGCCACTCGGACGTGTTCGCGCAGTTGGTTTGGTTCCACGACCCACCGTTTACAAAATATACTATTTGACAGCCTTACACTGTCTCAAACTACACTATTCGGCGCGTTTGCAAACAATAGGGCAGCGAGAGCACCAATTGGAGAGGAAAAATAGAGACATTCTATTATATAGGGTCCCTACGTTCAGGTGTAGTTATCATACGAGATGTGTTTAGTTTCCACAGAGTGCGCATAGTCACCTGTCGAAGTTGAATGATTTTTTGGTCTCAGGGCTCTTGAGGGACTACGCCCGAACGAGGTAGACCGGAAGAAATAATATTTTCGCGCACCAAAACGACGCCTCATCTAGCATTTATATAGTCATTCGAATGTGTCCGTGCAGTCGGTTCGGTGCCATGACCCACCGTTTTCAACTTTTTCAACAATTACAACTTTTTCAACAATTACAACTTTTTCAACTTTGGAAAGTGAGCTAAAAATGTTGTCGTACAAAGGGATCTAAAATTTAACTTTGTTGTCACATATCTTATAATATCCACCTTGATAACCAATCCACTTTATATATTACACGACCAACTCATCGCATTTTCTGCAAATGAATAGAAGATAAACACCATTTTTGCTTCTATAATAGTACTAGTTTTGTGAGAATATCAACAAAGTTTTCTATGGTGTGTACCTTGTCAAGTGCTATTATCCCTTCATCAATAACATGTATAACCAAATTATACTTAACTAAAATATGCTTTGTCTTATTGTGATAAGCTAGATTCTTGGATAATTAAATAGCACTTTGATTGTTACCCATCCAATAAAATGTTTACCCAAATTACCTCTGACAACTATGATAGGCAGCTACATATTCTACCTCAGTAGTTGAAAAAATTGTAATATTTTGAAGCTTTGAAATCCAACTGATAGGTCCAATTACAAGTGTAATAGCATAACTAGAAGTCGATCTTTGTTTTTCCAAATCACTTACAAAATATGAATCAAAATATCCACAAATTGAATCACCAATATTGTTATAGGTGATGCAATAATTTATTTTTCCTCACAAGTAGTGAAACTCCCACTTCACTATTGAACAATGTTCTCTACTTAGATTTTCCTAAAATCTACTAACAACTCCAACAACATGTGAAATTTCAGTCCTTGACATGTACATGTCATAACATACATAAACCTTATTATTGCACTAGAATATGGTACATGAGATATATGCTTATTTTTTCTTATTTTTACACCATAGTTTTTAAATTTTAAATCAAACATACATATAGAATTAATATACATAGAATATACGAAATAGAAGGATATCGTGTGCAATGGATTTGAATCAAACATAGAAGTAATATCGTTATGAAAAACACACACATGGATATATAATATATCAAACTAAGTGTGTTGAACGCACGTCTCTCGAAAATATAAGTTCATAACATGTGTATATCTCGAACCAAGTGTGTCATACATATAAGACCATATGCGGCCGTATAAGGCTAGATACAATGTCTTATGAAGAATCATGAACTAGGACAGGTGACCCATGTATATATATATATATATATATATATACATATATATATATATATATACATATATATATATATATATATATATATATGTACATGCACGTCCTATTAATCTAATCATGAAACATCTTCCCTCTCTTCGCCCGCTAGAAGTAGCATGTCCATGACCGGGGATGTAGTGGAGGGAGATGCCACTACAGATTTCATCCGTGTGGTCTTATGCGTCTCTAAGCGAGGCATGTAACCTAACCCGCACATTCATAAACAAGTTTTTAAGTACCATATTTTTATAATACATTCAAAATTTAGAAACTTACCGTAATGTGAAACTTAATTTAGTTGAAATGCATGTGAAATCTTACCGCAATGTCATGATCCCTATTAATTTGTCATTGACGCATGGCAGGGACAACAGTAGACTCATGAGAGATAATCTACATACAAATAATTAAATTTCAAATTAAATATTTCATGTACAAAATTAGATATTATAGATTTAAGTAATAAGAAATAATTCCTAAATAAATTTAACAAATTTGAAAAATTGTACCTCAGTTAGTGGATCTGCAGATGCTATGGTAGTATCTACAACAGCCTCCACAGTATGCATATATGGAGGAGTCTCTCTCGGCGAGTCATAAGCTATAAAAAAATGAACAAATCAATATTAATCTACATGAATGCCACATAATAGAGTCAAAGCATAATCCACATGAACTTCCACAATTAGAACCAAAGTGTGGAGAGAAACTAACCTGCGTAAAAGTCACGTGAGCCGTGGTCATAGCCTCAATTCCCAAACCGGATGATGATCCGCCTGTGCTCCCGCATGTATAAAAGATAAACATATATTAATATGTACATATACATGTGAAACATTATAATAATAAAAGTGCACAATCAAATGAAATTTGAAATTTAAATACAATTTGAAACTTACGTTTGTAACATGCCTAGCTGCAATAGCTAGCATGTCGACACCGAATGTTTCCTTCTCCGGCTTTTGCTATTTAAAATAAAATAAAAAATTAGTTTTTACATGTATGTACATAACATACAATGAAATACATATATATTAAAATCTCAAACATGAATTAAATTATTGTATATATATTAAATATTTATTTGACATTTACTTGTGAAAGACCAAGATCCGTTGCACCAGTTTCAAAAACATCTGCGATCATCTCATCTAGAGAAAAAAAATCATGTGAACTAGCAAATGATGTTTCTCCCCTTGTGCATACGGCACCATATGATCCATAGCGGTGTGGTGCGCGAGAACCGGCGCCTCCACCAACATCACCGGATGCAATCGCTTACTATGTTGAGTCGAGTGTAAGTGAGCTCCCTCAATGCATGTAGTGTGTCAATCTCCACAACCTTTTCACTTGTAGGAGGGATAATCAAGGCAATGGGAATTTTGGGGCATGGGGATCCTTGGTTGATCTATGCGTGAACCAAGTCTACTATGTGCAGTGGTCCCACCTCGCCCACAAAAATTAGAAAAGTCAAAATAATTTGGGACCTCATTAAGAACAAACTCGCAATATAATCTCTTCAAAAATAGAGGGGAACCTCTTTGTTGTTACATGGTGGATAATCAAAACCATCCACCATCGATCCCAAAAATTGTTCTTGATTCGGTCATCATGACACCAATGGATTATGAACTGTTTGCAAGTAACTACAAGGTGGCATTGGTTCTTGGATCAATAAATAATACACAAATGGGGTCTTTTACAATTTTTTTGTGTTTTATAGCCTTATGGGATAATTTATTTGCATACCTCTAAATATAATTCTATCAATCTATTTGGTTGGTCATGAGTCAACTTCGCCAATCAATGTTTGCAATGTGTTGGCGAAAGTCATGCGGGACGGATTTGTGGCATGATTTTGTCTAATATTATGAATAAGGTTTTCAATGAAAATTTTATTTTTTCAGATTTTTCCAATGATATCGCTTATGTCCCCTGTTGGTTCCGTGGAAATGAAGGAGCCACAGGAGGTGGATCTATGTTTGGAGGAGGGTTTTGAGGAATATTTTGACAGCTTTACGGGATTACGAGCTTGCCAAACAATTGACAAAAATAAAATTGTATACATAAACAAAAAATTGAAAAACCCATG
This sequence comes from Taxus wallichiana var. yunnanensis, assembly GCA_018340775.1. NCBI lineage: Eukaryota > Viridiplantae > Streptophyta > Pinopsida > Cupressales > Taxaceae > Taxus > Taxus wallichiana. The sequence goes on along the minus strand of CM031239.1, from coordinate 153,085,750 downwards.
AAAATCTCAAAAAAATCCTAAAATGCAAACAAATTGATCAAAATTGAGGGCTTACCTCATTGTCTTGGCAGCATGGTTGAAACTATCGCGATCCACAAGTCCAGAAGTAATTTTTAGGGGGTATTCAAAGCGCGAGAGCCAAAGCTGTAGGAGAAATCACGGTTGGAAAGGAAAAATGAGGGAAATGGAGGAGTCGCAGGTATGCATTTTGTCTCGAGGACCGCGATCGCGGTTTGAAACTCCGAGCGCGGTTTGTAAACAATGGTTGCGATTTTAGGTTTGGAAATCACCGAGCCTATAAAAACAGTATCACAAGCGTGGTTTATAAACCACGCTCGCGGAACCTAAATTTTGGGTTTTTATGTCCACTTAATTGTCCACCATCTTAGTGCACTTACCCTCCTTCTACGTCTAATTTGCATCATGATATCACTTTTAAGGTGCCTTCTTTGTCCAATCAAGTGCCGCCTATTCCATCCACTCAATCTCCTCTTAAGGATGGTACCACTCCTCCACTCAAGTTATCTCCAACATAACCAAGTCAAACAAAGCAATAAATTCTCACGGATCGCTCCCCATCACCTCCCCCGCTAAGTCATCAAGAGTATTACCAAGTCAATCTAAGCCACCGTGTCATGCAATGTCCCTACCTAATCTCCACTTTCGCGTCCAATCACTTTTGTTAAGGAAACCGCATTGATCCACTCAACGTCATCAACTAAATCTTCATCATTGGCACACTTGGGGGCATCACATTTATTCCTCGCCTTTTCTAAAGCATCAACACACATCTTATCTTCTCACCATTCCACATTCAATCTCTCACATACAACATACACATCTTGATACATTAAGTATGGACATTACCCGATGACGCACTGGTGCTATGGTTCACACTTAACCTGTTGAGGGCGTCCTATATACATAAACTTCACACACCGCACACTATACACACTATGCATTCTCACACACTTCACCATATCACACATTTTACACTTGGCACATTTACGACACATGTCTTTAACATTTCTTAGTCACACTACACATTACACATCTCACACGACATACGTTATACAAACACGACATCTTCCTCTCACATATTCTATCACATACTAGGTGCATTACTCACTACACATTCAAGTTACATCTTTCTTACATCTACTTCTAAACGTCATGCGGTCATTACCTTACGACGCACTCTAGTTCCATGGTTCATTCTCGACTGATGAGGGTTTACATCTCAAATGGACCTCACCACACTCACACATTCACTCACTCATGCACTCTCTATGTTATACGCTTTATCGATCACATCTTTCTAGCATGCAAATTCAAACCATTCCCGATGATGTACTCTTGTTGTACGGTTCATTCTTGACTGCTAAGGGGGAATTTATGAATTTAACCGCATCTCATGCATACACAACCACACTCACTGGGGTACGCGACTGCTATCATTCACACTGCATTTCATTCCATCTCATCCACAACATACTGCATATCTTGGTCGCATTTATACTTGTTTACTTATGCTCACATGTACACTTTATTATAAATGCTTGATAGATATCTTGTATGTCATTATATTTTTCCATATACGGATGCTTGGCACAGTACCTATTACCAGTCCCATAGCAGCTCTTGGGGCATCCACTTTCGTACACTACATGTGCTATTGTTTCATTTTTCGTAGCACATTACTTTATTAGATTATACACGTTTTGACATACTTTTTATCTTTCTAACATGTTAACGGGTGCTTCATGTGCAGCATTTGTCTTTTAAGCGTATTTGCTTCCATGGTTGTCTACTACATGGTTTGTCTTTACTAGTCATTGTTTTCAACTATTTTCGGGCTTTGTCCTTTGTCTTGTGTGCACACTTGTCTTATTTTGGTCTAATAGGTCTTGATTGTCTTATGACATCGTGAGTGATGTCCCATGTTTGAAACCCATTTTTCGTGGTCTACATCGTCTTCTTGCGTCTTAGATTACACATTGTCTACTTGACTGCTAGCTTACAATTTACCTGCATATTTGTCTTGCTTGTACTAACACTTTTTTCCTAGCCACTTTGTTTTTGTGTTCCTTGGTTTTTACCAAGCACACTCCCTCCCTCGTGCAAAGATCGGTTTTAGCACCATGGTTGATGCGCTTTTGGGCCACATACTCCTCGGCGACGTCACATGCACCACAAATGAGGGGTGATGATTTAGGTGAATCAATCACCCCATACAACAAGCTATAGTTACTGAGTTCAATACTGGTACAACACAATCATCAACACTAAACATGGCTCAAAATTTGACTTGAATCCTTACTACACTCAATCACCAATGCCCATCAGACAAGAGGGCCTAGGTGCCCCTAATCCTTCCTAGACGCTTGTCACCGGAGGGGCAATCACACAACATTCTCGTATTGCAAAGCCACAGTCTATAACACTTCACACATCATTTTTACGGGGCATACAAATCCTTAGCTCACAACATACAACATTTTCTTTTTCGGCATTGGGTCCAAAACGGTTGAATCGATGAAATTTTTACACACCATATGCAATGGTGTTCTATACATTGGGAAGAAGTTAAAGGTTGGAGGATGACACCAAACTTTTCTCCCTACACTTTTAATTCTTGGTGTGAGGTCGCCCAAAAACTTTGGTCGGCATAACTAGCATGAGCTCACCTAAAAACTCATTCTTGTACATCATCTACAAGATCTTTTCTACACTATTTTCTCATCACGAATCAGGTGCACATGTTCTTTTTTCACATTTTCACATTTTACATACTTTTCTTATACACTTTTTACACAAAGTTGATCATATACATGCATTATTTGACTATTTGTTCGTTCTTCTCTTTTGTAGTTCTGTCCTTATGGGAAGTGGTAGTCAACATGAATCACACATTCATCGACATCGACAACAAGTACAATGGCAACATTTACACATGCGTTTCAGCCCTAGGATCATCATCATCACCAGCTTTTGCACTTTCTCATATCTAGTTTCAACGCATGACACTTGTATCACTCCACGCTTTTCCTTTTTTCTCGGCACGCTTTCGCCATCGATCTACATGGTTATAAGGTACACATCTCTTATCTACTTTATGTTATCAAGCATTTTCTCAACAACATAAAGTGGGGGAAAATGTAGACACAAAATCACGCACTTTGGGTAATTATCTATTCCTGATTGCATATTACTATTCATATGATTCATAAGTAAGAAAATTACTAATTAACCCGTGTCTTTGGCCATCTTTTTTTTTTTATATTCTCACTTTTGGTTAAGCACACCTTTTTGCTCAATCGACCTACGACCATTCCGTTTATCTAAGTCTAGACACTAGCGCCCAACCAAGACGTCGTGTGTTTGCAAACAATAGGGCAACAAGAGCACCGATTGGAGAAGGAAAAAATCGAGACAGAATATTATAGTGGATCCATACGCCGAGGTGTAGGATTGGATGAGACATTTTAGGTGCCACAGAGTGCGCGTAATCACCCGTCGAAGTTGAACGAATTTTTGGTCTCAGATATCTTGAGGGACTCCACCCGAGTGAGGTAGCCCTGAGGAAACGACATTGTAACGCACCGAAATCATGCCTCCTCTAGTGTTCACCAGTCCAGTCAGACGTGTCCGCCTAGTTTGTTCGGTACCACGACCCACCGTTTACAAAATATGTCGTTTGACAGTCTTATATTTGTTCAAACTACACTATTCGGCGTGTTTGCAAACAATAGTGTAGCGAGAGCACCAACTGGATAAGGAAAAACCGAGATAGACTATTATAAAGGGTCCCTACACCAAGGTGTAGGATTAAAAGAGACATATGTAGGTGCCACTTGAGTGCGCGTAGTCACCCGTCGAAGTTGAACGATTTTTGGTCTTAGGGCTCTTGAGGGACTCGCCCAACGAAATAGCCCGGAAGAAACAACATTGTCATGCGACCGAAACGACACCTCCTCTAGCGTTCACCGGCCATTCGGATGTGTCCTCACATTTGGTTTTGTTCCACAACCCACCGTTTACAAAATATCTTGTTTGATAGCCTTACATTGTCTCAAACTACACTATTTGGTGCATTTGCAAACAATAAGACGAGAGCACCGATTGGAAAAGGAAAAAATCGAGGCAGACTATTATAGAGGTTACCTACACCGAGATGTAGGATAAGATGAGACATCTCTAGGTGTCACGGAGTGCGCATAGTCACCCGTCGAAGTTGAATGAATTTTTGGTCTCAGGGCTCTTGAGGGACTCCGTCTCAACGAGGTAGCCGGAAGAAACGACATTGTTACACACCGAAACGACACCTCTAGTGTACATCCGCCACCCGAATGTGTCCGCACATCGGTTCGGTGCCATGATCTCGCCATTTACAAAATATACTTTTTTGACCTTTACACTGTCTCAAACTACATTATTCGGTGCGTTTGCAAACAATAAAGGGCGGTGAGAGCACCGATTGGAGAACGAAAAACCGAGACGGAGTTATCAGACGGGGTTTCTACGCCGAGGTGTACGATCGCCGAGACATATCTTGGTGCCACGGAGTCTGCATAGTCACCTATCGAAGTGCAACAATTTTTGGTCTTAGGGCTCCTAAGGGATGCCGCCCGAACGAGGTAGCCCAGAAGAAATGATGTTGTTGCACACCGAAACGACGCCTGCTCTAGCATTCACTTGGCCACTCGGACGTGTTCCCGCAATGATCGATTTGGTTCCTCGACCCACCGTTTACAAAATATACCGTTTGTGATGATGACCTTTACACTGTTTCAAATTACACTATTCGACGCGTTTGCGAACAATAGTGCAGCGAGAGCACCAATTGGAGAAGCAAAAATAGAGACATTTTATTATAGAGGGTCCCTACGCCGAGGGTGTAGTTATCATACGAGATGTCTCTAGTTGCCACCGAGTGCGCATAGTCACCTGGGTCAAAGTTGAACGATTTTTGGTCTCGGGGCTCTTGAGGGACTACGCCCGAATGAGGTAGCCCGAAATAAATGACGTTGTCGCGCACCTAAATGACGCCTTGTCTAGCGTTTGTATAGCCACTCGAACGTGTCCGTGCAATCAATTCAGTTCCATGACCCATCGCGTTTTCAACTTTGTCACATGGTTACATCTTTTTCAAAAATTACAAGTTTGGAAAGTGAGCTAAAAATGTTGTCTTACAAAGGGATCTAAAATTTAACTTTATTGTCACATATCTTATATATCCACCTTGATAACCAATCCGCTTTAAATATTACACGACCAACGCATCGCATTTTCTGCAAATGAATAGAAGATAAACAACATTTTTGCTTCTATAATAGTACTAGTTTTGTGAGAATATCAACAAAGTTTTCTATGGTGTGTACCTTGTCAAGTGTTATTATCCCTTCATGAATAACATGTATAACCAAATTATACTTAACTAAAATATGCTTTGTCTTATCATGATAAGCTAGATTCTTTGATAATTAAATAGCGCTTTGATTGTTACCCATCCAATAAAATGTTTACCGAAATTACCTCCTGACAACTATGATAGGCAGGCAGCTACATATTCTACCTTAGTAGTTGAAAAAATTGGAATATTTTGAAGCTTTGAAATCCAACTAATAGGTCCAGTTACAAGTGTAATAGCATAACCAGAAGTCGATCTTTGTTTTTTCAAATCACTTACAAAATATGAATCAAAATATCCACAAATTGAATCACCAATATTGTTATAGGTGATGCAATAATTTATTTTTCCTCACAAGTAGTGAAACTCCCACTTCACTGTTGAACAATGTTCTCTACTTAGATTTTTCTAAAATCTATTGACAACTCCAACAACATGTGAAATTTCAGTCCTTGACATGTACATGTCATAACATACATAAAACTTATTATTGCACTAGAATATGGTACATGAGATATATGCTTATTTTCTTCTTATTTTTGCACCATAGTTTTTAAATTTTAAATCAAACATACATATAGAATTAATATACATAGAATATACATAAATAGAAGGATATCGTGTGCAATGAATTTGAATCAAACATAGAAGTAATATCGTTATGAAAACAAACACATGGATATATAATATATCAAACTAAGTGTGTCAACGCATCTCTCGCAAATATAAGTTCATAACATGTGTATATCTCGAACCAAGTGTGTCATACATATAAGACCATATGCGCCGCATAAGGCTATATACAATGTCTTATCAAGAATCATGAACTAGGACCACTAACCCATATATATATATATGTACATCCACGTCCTATGCATTTAATCATGAAAATCTTCCCTCTCTTCACCCCGCTAGAAGTAGCATGTCCATGACCCGGGGATGTAGTGAGGGAGATGCCACTACGTATTTCATCCGTGTCGCCTTAGGTGTCTCTAAGCAGCTCGTAACCTATCCCGCACATTCATAAATATCAAGTTTTTAAGTCCCATATTTTTATAATACATTCAAAATTTAAAAATTTATAATTTAGTTGAAATGCATGTGAAATCTTACCGCAATGTCATGATCCCTATCAATTTGTCATTGACGCATGGCAGGACAACAAAGAGACTCATGAGAGGCAAACTACATACAAATAATTAAATTTCATATTAAATATTTCATGTACAAAATTAGATATTGTAGATTTAAGTAATAATAAATAAATCCTAAATAAATTTAACAAATTTGAAAAATTGTACCTCGTTAGTGGATCTCAGATGCTATGGTAGTATCTATAGTAGCCTCCACGGTTTGCATATATGGAGAAGTCTCTCTGATAGGTCATAAACTATAAAAAAACATGTACAAATCAATATTAATCTACATGACTGTCACATAACATAGTCAAACCATAATCCACATGAACTTCCACAATTAGAACCAAAGTGTGGAGAGAAACTAACTCGCGTAAAAGTCACGTGAGTCGTGGCAATAGCTTCAATTCCCAAACCAGATGATGATCCACCAGCTTCGCACGTATAAAAGATAAACATATATTAATATGTACATGTACAGTGAATTATCATACTAATAAAAGTGCACAATCAAATGAAATTTGAAATTTCAAGATAATTTGAAACTTACGTTTGTAACATGCCTAGTCAGCAATAGCTAGCATGTCGACACGGATGTTTCCTTCACCGACTTTTGCTATTTAAAATAAAATAAAAATTAGTTTTTACATGTATGAAATACGTATATATTAAAATCTTAAAAATGAATTAAACTATCAGTATATATATTAAATATTTATTTGACATTTACTTGTGAAATACCAACATCCGTTGCACCAGGTTCCAAAACATCGCCATCATCTCATCTAGAGAAAAGAAATCATGTGAACTAGCAAATGATGTTTCACTGCAGCAAGTATAGGGCACCATATGATTCATAGCGGTGTGGTGCGCTAGAATCAGGCGCCTCTACCAACATCACCAGATGCAACCGCTTATTATGTTGAGTCGAGTGTAAGTGAGCTCCTCAATGCATGTAGTGTGTCAATCTCGCACAACCTCCTTCACCGTATGAGGGATTATCAAGGAAATAGAAGTTTTGGGGCATGGGGAATCATTGGTTGATTTACGCGTGCACCAAGTCTACTCTATACGCAGGTCACTACCTCGCCCATAAAAATCAGAAAAGTCAAAATAATTTGGGATCTCATTAAGCACGAACTTGCAATATAATCTCTTCAAAAATAGAGGGGAACCTCTTTGTTGTTGCATGGTGGATAATCAAAACCATCCACCATCGGTCCCAAAAATTGTTCTTGATTCGGTCATCATGGCACCAATGTATTAGAACTGTTTGCAAATAACTACGGGTGACATTGATTCTTAGGGTCATAAATAATGCACAAATGGGGTATTTTCCAATTTTTTTGTGTTTTATGGTGCATGGGATAATTTATTTTCATACCATTGTCTACAATCACCTCTAAAAATATTCCATCTATCTATTTGGTTGGTTCATGGAGTCAACTTCGCCAATCAATGTTTCGTAATGTGTTGGCGAAAGTCATGCGGGATGGATTTGTGGCATGATTTTGTCTTATATTATGAATAAGGTTCTCAATGACAATTTTATTTTGTCGATTTTTCTAACGATATCAACTTGTATTTCGTTGGTTCCGTGGAAATGTATGAGCCACAGGAGGTGGATCGATGTTTCAGAGGAGGGTTTTCCGAATGTTCGAGGGTTTTAAGGAATATTTTGACGGTTTACAGGATTACGAGCTTGCCGAACAACCGACAAAAATAAAATTGTATACATAAACAAAAATTGAAAAACCCATGAAAATCACAATAATCATAAAATGCAAACAAATTGATCAAAATCGAGGGCTTCCTCTGTCTTGGCGGCATGGTTGAAACTATCGCGATCCACAAGTCCGAAAAGTAATTTTTAGGGGGTATTCGAAGCGCGAGAGCCAAAGGTGTAGGATAAATCGCAGTTGGAAAGGAAAAATGTGGGAAATGGAGGAGTCGCAGGTATGTATTTTGTCTCAGAGGACCGCGATCGCAGTTTGAAACCGCGAGCGCGGTTTGTAAACCATGGTTGCGGTTTGTAAACATCTAAGATATATGAATATGTACTGGTGATATTTTGTGTTAATGGCCTATGAGTTGTCCATTTTCCTTTTTAATAAGTTGAACATTTGCATATGATAATACTTGCAGTAATTAAGGCAAGCATAAATAATGAAGCTTGATACCATTTGTTAAAAGATTTCTCATCCAATCACTAATGTATATCTTCTACATGGTAACTTGTTATAGCTCTACTACCGTATGTTTTGAAGGAAAGCTTCATTCAAATCTTTTTGCCTAGGAAGGAATGTTGTTTTACGTGTTTTTCATTTGTCTAGTTTTTCTTAGTGATTGTAAGTCATCTTCATGGTAGCACATTCTAAATGAATTTATAGCTAATGAAGAACATTGGTGGAAGAGAGTGGAACCCATCGAGAACAAGATTTCCAAAAAACATGTTTTGGGCTTTGTCATATAATCATGCTTTCGCCAAGATTATAAAATCCGCATAATGTATCATGTTATGGGTTGTGGATATCATTAAGTAACATTGCAAATTTGCTTTGTTAATTGTTATATGTGAAGCATTTCATAGTAAATTTAAATTATCATTCATGAAACTAGAAGCATTGCTTATAGTCATGCTCATTTTTTGTCATTTTTGTGCGCACAATTATGTAGGATCAAGTAAGCCATGTACGAATGTCTTTATGGGATCCTTTCATTTCTCCTATGAGTAGATTAGTGATATGTTGGCCCAATGGATAAGGTCCCTATCAAGACAAGTTGCATCCCAAATTTCAATAAACCATTTTCACCCTTTGTCATCAAAATTATAAGTGTTTTTAATGGATGCCTTACATGAATTCTCTTTTGTTTCAAATAAGAACGTACATTCCATGAGTAAATTTGAAATGTGTTCTTCAATATCTTTAACATCGATGCAAAGTGCATATTGACAAGTGTTGTATTATGGAAAGTGAGTGAGTCAAGTTTTGTGCTTAGTGAATAAATCTATTATGTAGCTCGGTTTGTTTGTTTAGTTGAAATTTTTGTTGTTAGTGACACAATTGTGGAATAAATCCATAAGACTCCATTAATTTTTTAGATTTGATTATGCTCACGATGTTTTATGGAACAGAAATATATAAATCAAAAGACAAAAAACACCCTAAGCCATGTATTCTCAACAAGTTTTAATGTTCTATACCTTAAATGTTTTCAAAATAACTTATAGAGAATGTCCCCTTAGCGAGTACAGCTTGAAATGATAGATTGTTTTTTCTCTATGTCGGTAGATAGGCTAGGTCTACGGCAAAATATAAACCTAATAGACCATGATCATCATACAAATATATTTCTTGCTTGGACTTCCCTCTCCTATGTGGCTTCCATAATCCCCAAAAAAACATTCAAACACCTCTAAATGCATGGTATCCCGATACCAAGTGGGATATGACTCTTAAATGCATCTTGGAATTGTTTCTACAACTCTAAAATAATAATTCATTTGTAGTGGGTATACATGTGTGTATACTGTCAAGTAATCTTGTCTTGTTCTATGTGCCTTGTTTTTTCTTTATTCTTTATTATGAGAAACGTTGAATACGAATTCTCCTTGAGTTTCAAGTGATCTTTGTAAGTCCGAAATCTGTTCTTTAATTGCATGAGCCAATGAGTGATGTGTCTTAGGTAGCGTAATAGAAAATCTAAAAAGATATTAATTTTATCAATTTAAGTCTAATTTGGAATGCATACTAATGAGTGTCTAAGATTGTTAGTAATAAATAGTTGGGTAAATTATGCAAATTTTCGTTGTTCAAGTCTTGTAGGTGTTATAAACCGTTTATGAGAATTTTATGGTTGAAATGGTCTAGTGATTCCCCACTTTGTTCTTGAAGAGCCTAAAGTGAGGAAACTAGGTCGCGTTCCTACATCGGATCTGCTAATTTCTTAACCCTATTTTTAAAATAGACTAATGAAAGCACAGCGTTGAAGGACCCAATTTCTCCTCTTATCATTAACCCCAAGGATGGGGATTTGAGCTCCAACATGTGATATCCCATCCTAGTGTACAAAGTGGATGCTTTCCGATGCATCTCGAGTTTCAAGGCATATATACCCAATACCATTGTTTGAGTAGAGAAACAACTCCATATTTGTCTTCAAAAACATTTGTTTTGGTCTTCGAACTAATCGAAAATAAATTGTTAGGAAAAAGAACACTTCAAATTCATGGTTATAAAGAACAATGAACAATGATTCTTGTGCCCATGCTTCGTGATAACTTCTTTCACAAATTCTAAATGAATTGCCACCATCGATGAGAGCCCTTACGTACAACATTAGAGCTAGCACAAAAATGCTATGGTTTTTCAAAGAAGTCATAGCCATGGAGAATTAAATTCTAATTTTGTTATTTTGTTCAAAGTACAATCGTGCCACTGATCAACTCAAGGAACCAAGCTTTATAAGCACCCATTACATATGCATGACAAACAGATTATTTGCACGTATACCATGCTCTTTGATCTGCAGCTTTTTTGCAATATATCATTTAAAATGTCTATAAATAACATGGCATGCTCGACACTACGGGTATGTAGTGAGGTAGAGCTACTATTTTCAACACACATTATATTCTCCATCCCAAAAAGTTAGAATCAAAATACCTGTGGAGGCACATGTGTCACTCAAAGACAATTGTGTACATGTAAGAACGTGGAAAATTCAAACCCGTGAACTAGGCTCGAATAAAGACAAGTCGAAAACCTCTTAAGACTGTTTATTAGATGAACCATGGCAGCAAGTAAGAAAATCCCCAAGCTCTTCCCCTTGAGATGACTTGGAAAAATCCACAGAATCTATTTTGTGAATGCATGCAAAGTATATGTTTATTTCCCACCCAAATCTTCTCCTAAATTCCAATCTTCCAGTCTAAGCAAAGTCAATCTGAAAATCATTGTGCTCTTCACTTGAGATAACTTCGGAAGCTCAGAGAATCCATATTTGTAGGAACACAAATGTTGTTTTTCATTGTCTCGCCTAAGCTGTTGTAAAATCTGATCTTCCACAATGAGTAATTTAGAATCAAGAATACGGTAAAGTAGAACGCAAAACGATCCATTTGTGTGCTACTAAAAATGTTATTATTAATCCCCTCGTCCAAAACTTCATGCAACGCTATGAAACAAATTAAAACATGCATTAGAATACATGAATTTGAATTAGCGAAGGGATTGAGAGGAAACAATTTCAACATGCACACAATGTAGTTGAGTGCAAACATACAAAATTGTCATGCCCACAATTTACACATCCAAAAACAATAGTAAAATTACTGGAATAATTTTTGTCTTTCATTGCTTGTTACACGACACCACTTGGGCTCAAATAGAGTAACTCAACATCACAAAGGACACTTACACAAGCATGGACCCACATAAACAACAAGATAACACCAAAGCACACTATTATCAAACTTACTCAAAAACAATGTACACGTTACAAAGACTCAACACCACACAAGAATCCTAAGGCTAGCCATATTCTACAACACATTATTCATGGTTACATCTTTATTATAATTCAATTCCATTGCTTAACCTTATAGATTGAAAAGTATTTAACATATAAGCAAATATTCTCGTTCCCAAAGCTACATATTCATTATTTCATTTTATATCGTTGTTTAAACCACATTATGCATATGAAACATGTGCTCATACCTCAAGGTTGTATATTTCCCATTTTAATAAAACGTTTTGGATCACAATGATGCCTCCCCTTATTTTCATTTGTTTTAAGATTGTCTTGGGCATTTTAGTTTGTTTGACATCATTCAAGCTGCTATGATTTTTGTAACAATCATTTCATAGTTTCATCTCATTTACTCTTGTACTAATTATATTTACGTTGTTACTTAGATCTCTTATTAACATCATTTTTAGAACAATTACGATTCGTATGACACTTGCTTTTCACTTAGGGATTCAATACTACAAGGAGTGTGATCTCACACAACAATATTCATTTCATTATTCCTAGGCATATTACAAGTGAGACATTCGAGAAAAAAATTATGCGTTCAAATGCCTTCTAAGGCAATATTTTTAATTGTGGGGTAAACATACATCAAAGTTTCTTTCACCAATAGCCTCATGAGAGGTCACACAATGAATCATTGCATTTGCACCCAAGGAATCTACACCTTACTAAATTCAAAACCGAAACCGGAGTAACAAAACACCCTTATTTCGCAATACGTTTTTAAAATCCAAAGGAATTTCTTTCTACTTGTCAGGATAAAACTTTATCTGCAACGCCTTAATGCGAATGTTCACAACATTTAGAGCATAGTTGAAATAACACAAGTAATTCACTTGCATTATATGTACTTACACACATACAATAAAATTACTATAAGACTCTCATGGAAAAACATGAGAGGTTAGTGATCGAGAACAAATCTCATATATAAGTTGTAGGCTTCCTAGAGAGATTGATCACTAGTCGAGCACCCTTCTTCTCGGGTCACTCTAAGATTACATATGAATGTTGGTTTCTTGACCAGATTCACGCTATAATAAGACTCCTCTTTTGTATCATTCATAAGTCATCACTTCTCTTATGTTTCAATCAAGGAGGAATGACAAACGACTCTATTTTGTTTGGAGGCTAGTTTTCTCAAGGATACTAGGGTAAATTCACGTTGATGTCCTTTAGACTAACATTCTATCAAAGTGTTGATCCATAGGGATCCGAGAATAACACACCACTTCATCGGTTCCATCAGCACCAATAAGGAGAATTGAAGGAAATGAAGAAAATGAGGTAAATGGAGGTTCTAGCTAGAACTGCCATTGCTATGTGCAAAGCGGCGGTTGTAGAACCGCCACCGGCAGATGCGATCTTTATGCGCGCCCGCCGCTATGTCCAAAGCGGCGGTTGAGAACTACCGCCCTTTAGGGCAGCGATCTTATAATCGCCGCCTTGCCCAGTGGCAGCGTGTCCGAAACAAATGGGTGCTGCTGCTGGGCGGTGGTCCCTGACACTTTCAAACAGAAAAGAGAAATGGAGCACGAATGGACACGAATTTGAAGCGCCCGACTGTGTCTCTTCCCTCCATAACCTTTCCCATTCTCCGGTGTGCAAGAAGACATGGTAGAAGGCTATAAATACAAGGAAAGGCAAGAGAATTGAGGCATTTGAAAATCCATAGACATCAAGAAGCAAAGTATTAATTATATGAGAGCAAGTGCGCAGAGATTCTTCAAAGTGTTGGAGTGGGATTGTAGGAGCAAGGTGTAAGAAAACAGAGCAAGCAAGTAATTGGAGAGAAGGTTTACATTGGTGCTTATTTTCATACTTATTTATCTCTGTAAAATTTGATTATTGCCCATTACAAATGGGAAGAAAGAGCGATGGCCCTTCTGTTGGTTTTCCCTCAAATTGGGGGTTTCCAAGATAAAATTCTTGTGTTGTGTGTGGAATTCCTTTAGCATTTCTCTACAATTTGTTCATAAGAACTAGTTAATCATCTACTAAAGCTCGAAAGCTGTCATTTTTCAAAGTAGAAAGTAGAAACATAATTGTGTGATTCGTAGAGTTCCAAAGTAGAAGTTTACGGATCAAGTCTAGATCCATTTGTAATTCGTATAAGGTGGGTTAGTGTCTTTTGAAGTTAAACATGCATGTTCATTTGGTAACCTAAATTTGTGATCTTTTATTTTCTTCAATGTAAGAGGTGCCATGAAGTATAAAAGTAACTAGCTTCATCATTTAAGTTTAAGTTCACCAACTTGCAATTAAGTAAAATCACTAGAATTCATCAAGTCAATAACATACACTTCTCCAATGCAATTGATGATCCAAAAACGGATCTAAAAGACCCAATTCTATGTATTCTCCTTATTGATACTCGCAGTGTATATTATTGGCATGTTCTTAATATGGGAAAATGGTCAAGTCAGGTTGTTGGTGATCCAGACACCTTTGAATGACCTAAGAAGACCATTGTTGTTCTGTAGATGCCCAGACGCTGACGCCTCCGGACGTCTAACACATCCTCCAAGCGCCAAAATAGGAATCCGAGCAATTGCAAATGCTTGGACTTCCAAGATCGGTTTGTTTCGTCTTCCCCTCCATCTGTAGGCGGAAGCGGCTATAAATACGCATTCAATTCTTCATTCCAGCAGTTGATTTTGAGTGAATTCAAGTGTGAGCAAAAGGGAGAAGTTTGAGTTCGTTTCTTGTTTTGTTCATTTAAAGTTGAGTTCTTCATTGTTGAGGATTGTAAGCAAGCAAATACAATTAGAGAGAGAGATTGAATCCTTCTTGAAGGCCAATTTTGGCAGTAACTTTGTATTTTGGAGAATTACATAGTGAAAGGGAAGCAATTTGCTTACCCAACTGGAGTTTTTCCCGCATTGGTTTTCTCCAGTATAAATCTTGTGTCTCGTTTGCCTTCTATCTCTCATATTTCAATATTTTGTGAATGTTTAATGCAACATTATATTGATTAAAAGGAACTTGGTTAATTGTTCATTCTTTGTCACTAGAACAAGATTTGTTCATTATTCAAAAAAAAGCAATTTACGGATCAATTGACCTATAGGGTAAAACACAAATATATTTCAATTCCTTAAATTACCCGCACATACATAATGAGTGAATCTTTCTTCCATCAATAATACAACAATTACAAAAGTTGAGAATGAATTTACAAATGCATCATTTGATAAAGGTTCATTTACTAACTATAGAATTCTCGTACTTGATGCTTCATCAGAAATACAATTACGTTCACTCTTTCATTATACAAACTATACAAGAGTATATTTAAATAGGAAAAACAAGTGCTTTCTTTTTTGCCTTTGAAGGAAAAATATGTTAGAAAGATATTTTTTAACACTCAATTCTAATAATTATTCTATGTCACCATGCTACCTGCAACTTGTCAAAAATTTGTAAGCATTGTCAACGAAAAACACTGGAATGGAATTCTCCTACGGTCTAGCACAATTTACAATTATTAATCCTCCATTTACAATGAAATAAAACACTTTGTATATACAAGAGAGGTAAGAAATGCTTTTAATTTCATTTCATTTTCAAAACTAGAGAGAGGAGAGAGAAATAACATCATTTTCCCACAATCAATTTTCTCAAAATAAGCAACCAAATGGAGATTCATACAATCATATGTTAGTGTCTACAAGTTTTCCCGCCAATTATTTGACTTGATAAGGGTTCACAACAGTATTTTCTCATTTTACAAGTTGGCGAAAACGTCCAAATTAGCCTAAGTGGCTATCAAGCTACGTTCGAAATCCGATTTTCGATGGTCAAACACACCATGTGACAAATCCTATATACTCTCTCATATACAAGAAATTAATGGAGTTCGAGAATTCAAAATTGGTAAACGGGGTTCGAATGACGACAACCTCTTTGTGGCAACTCCGTCGTTATTGTACTAGTTTAACCTTGTCGCCCAATGACTGGAGGCCTATAAAAATCCCTTGTAAAACTAGCTTGTAAAGTGTTATTCTCAAAAGTAAGGGTTGCAAGGGATTGTCACAGATAAATACTAGAGGTATGCGGAGGCCAAGTTTCATTTCTCCACCCACGGCACTAACGACAAACCCAAACCAAATTGAGCTTTTAACTTTCAAAGCGCGATCTAAAGCTGCAAAAGGGTTTGCAGGGCTCCTAGATGGGTGACGAAAAATGCATGAATGAACATGCAAGGTCGTTTGAAGGTTCGATATAGCACTCCACATGACAGGGAACACAGTCAATACTTGACTTTCGCATTTTGGGGTCTGGAGGAATGTTTTAGACGTCGTTAAAAATCGTGTTTATTAGCTTTTGTAATGTAAACAAAGTAGTTTTAAACTAGAAAACAAGTTCGATTTGTCATTCAGGCGGTTTTTGTTATCCAGTATGGTTATCCAAGCTACCCAAACATCTAAGGAGGTACAATCGGAAAACAAGTTTACACTTAAACATTTTTCAGTTGCGTTGAAAGAAGGGAAATTTCGTTCTTTTGTGTTAAGGTTCATTTTAATTTACCAATAACATTCACCGCCTTTGTCTTTAATTTTGATATCATTGTAAAAAAACCTAGAATACAAAACTTGTGCAAGATAGGGAAGAGAAAACCATGCCGGTGTGATCTTGCAAGCGAGAAAAGAGGAGTTGAAGCTACACACACTTGCTAATTGCTTCCACACTTATATAAATGTCTTCCAAAGGTGCATTCACAACTAAAACCAGTGATAGAACCTTGTTCCAAAGATCTCTCTATCCAACACAAGCCAAGATTACGGCGGGGAGGGTGAATAGATCCATTGGGTGCAATTTTTCAACAAACCCACTTCTTGCAAATTACTAGGACCATTATCGTCCATGAGACCGCATTTCGTTCAAGCATTTGTCGAACAGTTCACATGCCAAGCGTGTGCTTCCACATTTTGCATACATAATTACCCGTGCACTTCGCAACTCTAACATATGACAAGGAATCCTCCCCATAAGGCTTGGTGGACACTCCAACCCTACTAGTATAAAAGCTCCTATGTTTGAACACGCTCGGAGATAAGAGGTCATATCCACATCTCCAACTCACACTCTTATTCACTCCAACCAATCCACGACAACTCTTTGGTTTAATTACTCGTGCATTTGTAACTCTAACATATGACAAAGAATCCTCCCCATAAGGCTTGGTGGACACTCAAACCCTACTTAAAAACTCATATGTTTGCACACGCTCGGAGATAAGAGGCGATACCCACATGTCCAACTCACACTCCCGCTCACTATAACAAATCCACGCAACTTGCACTAGTTTAAAATGCCACGATATAAGATTTTGAATTCTCTCAGCGGTTAAGCGCTAAATACTGCCCCACGCTTGCACAATAAACTCAACCCCGTCAAATATTAAAACGAAAAAGAAGCTTACATGATCAAGAAATGTTTTAAGGGCCACATTTCTTTCAGGCATTTAGCCAAACAATTCTTGTGCTGCTCCAAAGTAATTACAAAGTCTTTTCAACGAACCCATTTTGTGCATATCCTACTGACCATTGTAGTTTGAAAAACACATTTTTGTATGTTCCACAGGGACACGTCTCCTTCCTTTTTAGGCTCGTCCCTGTACCGAGGACATCTCAGAAACTCGAGGACGGGTAGGAAACGTCCCCTACCTATCCCCAATCTGCTAAAAAAATCGGGGATGTTCGTAGGACGTCAAAATTTGAGCAGGGGATGGCAGGGGACGTCTGGGCATCCCCTATGTCCCAGCAAAGGTAAAGTTAATTTTTTTAAAAACACATTTAATTATTAAAAAATGAATGTGGGCCCCCCACACTCATTCCTAACTAACCTATACCTAAAATAAACTCTCTTACAACTAAGACAAAAAAAGAATCTCGTTTTTGTCATTTCCCATCTTGTGAAAGAAAAGACAAAGAAAGAAAACCGCAGAGAGAAGAAAAGAGAACAACTATGAGAAGAAGGCAAGAGAGCAATATTCTACAGTGAATTCCTTTAAAAGTTTTGTATTGTTCATGCAGCAACGTGTCTATGAATAGAGAACATACAATAATATGTTTTGGTGATAAACAAATTGTGGTATCATGTTGAATGGTTTGTTGTGCAACAGAGGGTGTATAAACAGAGCATTGAGTAATATGTTTTCAAGAAAAACGGGTATTTACCCAATTCTTTGAACTATGTGTATGAATACATAACCTAGAGTAATGTGTTTTGGTGAAAAACATTGTGGTATCAGTTCAATGTTGTGTTGTGCAACACAGTGTGTACGAACAGAGCATAGAGTAATACTAATATGTTTTCCAAAAAAGACTGTTTTTGACTAAATGTTGTGACAGGTGTGTGAGCCTACAAAACATAGAGTAAAATCTTTTGGTGAAAAAGAGTGTGTTATTCACTTCAATGTTGTGTTGTGCAGCAATGGTGTATGAACAGAGCATAAAGTAATATGTTTTGCTAGAAAAAACAGCGATTTATTTACTCTTTTTTGAAAAACCCTATTATCATGACCGCTCCAATATGCCTACTCAAAAGTGTGACAATGCATTTGCTAATTGTATGCTTGATGATGCATATGATTGCATTTGAATTGTTTTTGTGCAGGTGTTGTGTACTATATACTTTTTCTATGTTTCAGAGATATTGTAGTAAGTACTTGAAACTTGCAGCCTTTGGGCATTTCATTGTAATTATTATTGTAATTGAAACTCGAATCTTATGTGAAATCTCAATTCAGCTCCAATTTTATGTATTAAGGTTTTATAATATGTGTGATGAATCCTTTATCAATATTATCATATGAATATTTGAAATTTCCTATATTTTTATATTTTCCTTATTTTTAATAGTCGTCCCTGCCATCCCCTAAAAAGGCCTCCAAAAAATCCATCCCGAAAACACGTCCCCCATCCCCTACCATCCCCATCCAGAAAACTTGGTGGAACATAGTATTTTTGAGGTGTTTGTTTTTAAGGTTCACATTTGCACACGAACATGTCATAATGCTACAACTACAACACACTGCCACATCGACATTTGACAAAAGTCCCATATTCTTTATGCTTTGATGGATGTACACCCGTTGATCCAAAATTTGCATTTTTGCACGAGTAGGAAAATGTTGGCAAGGACATGTTGATTGTGTTGGAAGACTGCTCACGCCAATGAGGGAAAACAACAATCCACATCCCCTAAACGCACCACAACAGGTAATAAAACAAAAATGAAGCTTATATGGTCAAGAAATAATTTAATGAGACCACATTTTGAGGTATTTTCTCAAACGGTCCATGCACAGGGTGTATGCGCCCATGTCTCAGTATCTACAGATCTGCCCGAGCACTTACAACTACAACTTCAATCCACTTTCCATTGTGTTCTTGGAGGCATGCATACCTTGATAAAAATAAATCTCCCATTTTGGTGCAGATTGGGACGTCCCAACAAAGTGTTCCAAAGGACCCCTCATGGCACAAATAGGGAGGATGCGAGCAAAGGAAGTAAAATATGGATTTACACCTAAAAACGTCATTTTTAAAGATTTCGATCCCCCATGGCGAGGACACAACGAAAACTCGTTCCTAAAACACCAAACCACACAAGATAGAAAAGAACCCTAAAATTTTCCTTAATCGCCCTATTTCGCCCTCTTTGGCTCTTTTTTTTTTCATCATGACTTATTATATATATTTTAAATTATTGTTTAAACTAATATATATGCATTATTTTGCAGTACACACACACACACAAAATTTTATTATTATCATTTCCGTTATCTGTTATCGTTATTATATATAATTAAACTGTGAAACATAATTTATTTTAAATTTTTTATCAAGAATTCTAATTGTTTAAATTGTTTTTCTTATTATTATTTATATATATATTTACTAATAAGAACATTCATGATAACGACGATGCTACTATGATTATTAGCCTAATCGGGTAATCGCGAATCAAAAGCAATCAAGGTTGCATCCATTTAAACTCACAAGATGACCTAGAGCCATGGTTGGTACACAAGCGAGGCATTCAAAATCGATTATCATCTTACGACAAGGGTTGGTGAAAATTCCGCACAATACATCCGAAATGGCACCGAAACTAAATCGATTCCCATCGAAAACACTATCGACCGGATGCGGCAAGGTGGGCACTACAAAAACAAAATAAAAACAAACAAAATGCAAAATGTAATTGAATCTAGCTAGTTGTAATTGTGCAAAGCCATAGAAGACTAGTAGGGCAATATGGATACAATATGAAATTGGATGCACATAGCAGCCAACAAAAATGCATTAAAGTAAATTAACCAGATAAGGTGTTGCAGATTTGGACAGATCACTCAAATTTAGATCCATTTAAGAATATACAAAACTTAGACAAATAACGGCAAGAAAGCGGTAAGCGTAAAAACAAACTGCAAACAAAACACTCAACTTATAGTGATCAAAAAAACAAATCACCTAATAAGGTGTTGCAGATTCGGACACATCACTATAATTTAGATCCATTTAAGAATACGAATCTTAAACAAATAAACCCGGCAATTGGGAATACAAAAACTACAAACAAAACTTGCAAATTAAAGAAGTAGATGAAAAAACAAATCCGAAGATATGTGAACCCAAAAATGTAAATCAAAATGATATATCCACGTTGTTACAATACATCTATTGATGTAAATGGCAATCTACTACAAAAGATTGGAAAATTTTGAAAAACTAGGTGGTCACATTGTCAAGGGCACAACTCCACATTGATCGGAATTTGAAACCATTGAATGTGTTGGAAAGTTTGAGTCATAATCAGACCTTCCAAAATGGTTGTTTTAGCAAACATTTTGGATGAAAAGTTCAACCCATAGAAAACACTCCTAAGGGCTACAAAATCGCAAGATGCAAAAAAAGTTGAGTTTACAACTCAAGATGGGGAGGTTAGAATCCAAAATTTTCGGAAAACCTAAATTGTGTGTTGTTTGAGTTTCATATAGCAACAAATCTCAACAACTTTTGGGGTAACATTTGTCACATGGCCTTTAATATTCCAAATCGAATCACTTTAATTTTTTTCAACTATTCATTTCTCGCTTAAAAGCTATAACAACAATGTTGTTTGAATGTAAAAATCGGAGTTGTAACTTCACATCTCTTTTCAGAGATTGTTGCATTCGTGTAAATTGCTCCTAGTTCAAGTGAAGCAGATATATTGCCATATCATTTTCATTTATTCCATTTGATTTTGTTCTTTGCTTTTATAAAACATTTTAAGTTACTACAAATTAGTGTCAATTAAATCCAAATTTTCATTTTTATTTTTGAACTTAGCATTTCCTACTTATAAGCTATAAAAAATTGTTATTCCAATGTAAAAATCAGAGTTGTAACTTCACACCTCTTCTTGCTAGAATGTGCGGAGAGAGAAAGAATAAAGAAAGATTAGAATGTACAAAGAATGGATGAAGAAAAACCGGAATGCACACATTATTCATTGTGTGTTCGTCCTTTTATTATGTGAGAGATGGTTACAAAATGGTTGAAGCGGTTACAACCATTTATTAGTTAACACTTATCTAATATTAACATAACGCTAATTTATAAACCTTATATTATAATACCACTCTTAAGGCTTAAACTATAGAACATATAGACAAAAGATTAAAATAACATAACAAACCAAGACCACACATTCTTCAAAAGCTTTCCCTATTGAAAACAATACTTTGACCAGGTAGAATTCCATCAACTCCGCCTCCTTGACCTTCGTAAAGGTGTTGTTCCCAAGCTGAATTCTCAAGTTCCCGGACTCCACCTCCCTGAACTCTCAAATTACAGAATCTCTCGAATTGTAGGACAACTGTCCATATTGAGCTACTCCCATAGTGCTCCATTATGTTGTCTCATGACCCTCGTAAGGGTAAATTCTCGAGATTCACAGACTTCCAAACTATTTGGACAGCCACCCATGCCTAGTTTTACCTACACTAGATTCCTTCACATCTTCAAAATGTTCGGATTTTTTTAAAATATGCGTTCTCTATCAGTGAGTTCATCAATTTCAGCATCCAATGGATTTTCAACAATGGCTTCATTTGGTTTGTCTTGGAATTTTCCCTTCATCTTTTTCCTCGCGATCTTATCCATCTCTTGAAAAATATTTCTTTCAATAACTTGATAATGTAAACTTTCTTCACAATTCTTTATCATTGGCTCCAAGAGTAACATCTTTGGCTTGTCACAAAATTCAAGATTCATAGTCCAGTCATTCCTGTGCCCTTGATATTTGAAAAATGCAACTAAAAACATGCCCTTAGGGTTTTGGCAACTATATTTTGACCTTGATGGTTTGTATATTTGCCCTTTTTTATTATTCTCTATTTTTGCCCTCGATTTTATATTTTTAAGTCAATTGTTTATTCTCTCGATTCATGAATGGGAATGACTACGATTCATGTCCTAAGCGCAAATATTGTCTTTAGATCATTCATATATCCGTACATCCGTGATTGTTATTAATGGCAGGATTGTTGTTAATGTCGAATGTGCCTTCAACTTTTCCCTAACCGCTGTATTTTTGTTTGTATGTATTTGCGACTATAATAGCAACAATAATGGCAACCAATGCTTCATAAATCGTGACTGAAACACATACATGAATGCTCTCGAAATGTTCGTTGTAAATCAATAAACTCCTCTCACGATTTGCAAGCCCTTATAATGACTATAAACTCGTATTGTGCCCTAGCAGGACTGACTTGAACTTCCCTTCTCTTTCTCCTTGCTTGCCCCGCTATGATACCAATGTTAGAATATGCGGAGAGAGAAAGAATAAAGAAAGATTAGAATGTACAAAGAACAAATGAAGAGAAACCGGAATGCACACATTATTCATTGTGTGTTCGTCCTTTTATTATGTGAGACATGGTTACAAAATGGTTGACGTGGTTACAATTGTTTATTAGTTAGCACTTAACTAATATTAACATAACACTAATTTTTAAGCCTTATATTCTAATACTTCTACCTTGTTGTAAATTACTCTTGGTTCTAGTGAAGCTTTATTATATTACAATATCATGTCTTTATTCCCTTCGATTTGATTCATTGCTTTCATTATACATTTAAGTTCCTACAATTACATTTGGTGTCCACAGATTTTCAATTAAATGCAGATTATGTATAACCCAAGGTTGAGGTTACGGCACCCCTACTAGGGCACACATATTTGCATGCCGGATATGGATACGGGTATGGCATGGCTTGGGTACAACCCAAATACCCTACCCAGCCATATCCAAATATGAACCAATAACTAGGTTGTACCGAATACACCCGATATGGTATGCAGACCTATTGTAGCCCTATCTCGATTTAAAAGTTTTTGAAAAACAAAACACTTGAAAGGCTAAAAAGATTACTAAAAACTCTATACAACCTCCTAAAACATGTTTTCGCAACAACAATTGAGGACATGGAAATGAGTGTTGATTTGTTGTATTACTTCAAAATTTCACATTGGGTTTGCTCAACGTGTATGATTTATTTTATTTGTTTCCTTTTCACCTACTTTGCTAGTTTTCTTTCATCTCATATATTTTCCTTTGGCATGCACAACCCGCAAAAAAATTGAATACGGCTTCCTACCTTTCCATTGGGTTGGGAGCGTGTAATTTATTTGTAATTTTAATGTTTATAGTTTAAAATGTATAAATAAATAAAAATGCTAACGATCCATGGGATCACCAATAAGCACACTAGCCATGGACCCATACAAAGGATGAAAAATTAAGCACTTGACTTGTTTATCACAACGTGCCCACGGATTGAACTACTTTAGCGCGACGCGCCATTAACAAAGACTCCATCGAGAAGTAGGTTGCCTTAACATGGAATGAGATTTGAACCTTAACAAAGACTCCAATTGTCATTACACACACTATATATATATATATATATATATATATATATATATATATATATATATATATATATATATATATATATATAGTCGTATCCAACAACATCCATATCCGGGGATCTTAGAAATTAGCCGTATATCTATGCAACTCAAATAAAACCCATTTAATTGTTAGTTATTAGTACTTCATGTGGGTCACATGAAATTTGGTAGTCATTCATATTCTCTCTTTGTTTTAATGTCAACCAATTGGACTTTTCTACAAGGTAATGCGCTTTTATGTAGTCTAATCATCCCACATGCAATGAGAGAGAAGACCTAGTGCAATAACATTAGCGATAAATTGGATCGCTGACATTATAGTAAAGCGAATACTTTTGGATATATATATATATATTGTCGTATCCAACAACATCCATATCTCGGGGATCTTAGAAATTAGCCGTATATCTATGCAACTCAAATAAAACCCATTTAACTGTTAGTTATTAGTACTTCATGTGGGTCACAGAAATTTGGTAGTCATTCATATTCTCTCTTTGTTTTAATGTCAACCAATTGGACTTTTCTACAAGGCAATGCAGTTTTATGTAGTCTAATCATCCCACATGCAACAGAGAGAAGACCTAGTGCAATAACATTAGCGATAAATTGGATCGACAAAGACATTATAGTAAAGCGAATACTTTTGGGATAAATGATTTTTTTAAACACAAACTTGTTGTTCTACACCTTTTGGCCCGAGTTGGTACGCAAAACTCCTTAAGAAAGCTCTCTTCTATATTACTTCCAAGACCGATATTTCAATAATATTACGGTTATACTACTTCTTAGGTAACATAAGTATGTTAATTGTGATATCCAAGTAATTAGATGTTGTAAATGATTGTAATTTTCTAGTTTCCAAAATAGAAAATAAAAGTTTGATTTTATTGGCAAGTATAGAGTTCGAGTTCAAATTTTGTTTGTTAGTGCTAAGTTGGATTTTGGATTTTTATTTCTTTAGATAATGGGGTTTTATGTGAAGTCTAAGTATTCTACATCCAAAAGAAAAAAGGAACTAATGTGAGAAAATCAGCTATTATCGTTTCTATTAAATATTGGATGGGCCAATTTTTTGGGTGCAAGTTTCATTCATAGGTATACAAAGAATGTATTGACCAATAAACTAGAGTGTCCAAGCCAAGGGTGGGTCCAAATAAATGAAAATAATCCAAACTCATAAAAAAGTCATTTGGAATTGCCAAGCCTAGGTATATAATGCAATGGTGGCCACATTTAAAAAGTGACCAAATTTTTTTTTTTATCAATTTGAATTCTTTGATTAGAGCGGGGTCCATGAACTCGGTCTAGGGCAAATAAATACAAGATGTTGTTGCATGGGGACGCAACCCCTAAAATTTGGTGACATCTCGGACATCCCAAAGGTTTAGGGGACTTGGAGACTTGGAGAGGACATCCTCGTATTTTTGTATTTTTAAAGAAAAAATATGATGCTTTTACTCATAATAACTAGGTCCATAAATTCGGATCTGTTCAAACTTCGGATGGTAAAGAAATCTAAAAAACCAGAATTCTTGAAAAGTTCAAGAAAATTCCGAGTGTGAAATATATACATATTTTAGGTGAGTATAGTTTATAAGTATGCAAAAATTTACTAATACAACAACAGACATTAATAACATAATATAAAATGTCACTATAATTAATATTACAAAATATATTATTAAATAATATATAAGGTGTTGGAAAAAAATATTAAAATATTAAAATATTGAAAAAAATGGAAAAGGATGGGGCCAATCCAAACAGAACTTATTGGGGCAAGCTGAAAAATTTGGCTCTGGCCGGATTTGGTAACTATGCATTTAGTTTTAAAAAACGTTGTTATTTTTAAATTGCATTATAATCTCATAAGTACACGAAAAATATTAAATACGGTTTAGACCCCTAAATTTCATTGAATAGAGTTTAAATACCTAAATATTATTTTAATAGCCATCCCATTGCCATCCCCAAAAATCGGGAGATTTTGACATTTGTAAAACACGGTCCCTCCATTCCCATGTCCCCCGTCCACAAGACTTGGGTAACTATGAAGAAATATTCATTTAATGGGTGATCGAGAAAATCTAAGAACGAATCTTCACTCTAGGCAAGTGTAAACACTTGCAATTTGGTCTTGCACTATGTTTCTCACACTTTCACAAAGATGCAAGGATGAAAATCTATTTTTCATCAATGTTAACTATAGAAATCAAGTGACAAAGTCTCACAAATAAAAACATCCGCTTTTGCAATTTGAAGGGAGGTTTAATATGTATTCATAACCATATTGTTGTTTTCCCCATTTTTCGCTTTCCCAAGCTAGCCCTCTTTTACTTACCTTAGATATTTTCCAATCTTTTGCCCTTTAATACCAAAAAATGGTGAACAAGAAGCGAGACTTGAGAGGGGCTCACTTCGGGGAAAATCAAAAAGGGGGTGATAAGCAAATTGTTGAGGCAAGTATTTTTGCAATACAAACTCACAAGAACTTTTGGCCAAGATCCGAGAGTATGTATGAATAAGTCAGAGATGAATGTGAGAAATGAACATATATTTGGAGGTCTTTAAAGAAGGGTTGAGAATGGGGAGGTGTCTTCTCCATGACTACTAAGTTACCAATTTGTCCCTCTTTCACACACCCCTTGGTACCGGTCCGAGTACAGGTTTGCTTTGTCCAGAGTATGGTTGGGACAAGCCGAGCGCAGTTGGGTTCCCCTGCATGAGAGTGGGGATGTCTTCTCCATGAAAACTAACGTACTGATTCGTCCCTCTCCACCCTGCCCCTGGTGCTAGTTCGGGTATGGATTGAGAATGGTCCAAGTATGGTCAAAATGGTCTAAGTATGGTCAAAATGGTCCAAGTACGGTGGGGTTCTTCTCCCGAAGAACATGGGCATGTACTTGGACCATCCCTGGCATATCTAGGGCCACTCCAAGGTGTACCCAGTTATTTAATTTTTTTGTTGTTTATCAATTTTTTCACTTTAAACCGTGGACTCAAAAAATGAAAAAATCATAAAAACAACCCTAACATTTCCTAATATTGTATATTATGATTAATAAGGTAATAATAATTAGATTTTTTTACATTTTACAAAAAAATTGTATGTGGTACCCAAGACATACCAAGGGCAAATAGAAATTTTCTTACCGGCATCCTTTTTTAAAAATTGTGCACTCTAGTGACTATGCCCACTAAGATTTTTGTAAATGTATCATGTGGGTCCATAGAAATCATCCCTCGTGCAAGAGGCAACAAATGAGCTAAAGTGAAAGAAATATGATAAATAGGCTCTTATGAGAATATAAGACTTATTTATAAGGTGCCTAACTACAAGTTGGTTGTAACCGGTTGTAACTACATCAACCGTTTTGTAACTATTTCTTTTATAATAAATAGACGGACACACAGTCTCAAATGTGTGCAATCCGACTTCTCTTTATTTCTTCCTTGTATACATCTTCTAACAGTGGTATCAAAGCAAGGGCAAGCGAGGAAAGAGAGAAGGATAGAAAATTCGCCACATTAGGGCACAAAATCTGCATAAGGAGAAAAATGAATACATTTTTCATTTTTAGGGCATCTGGAAGGTACAGATCGTATTTTGAAGGGCAGTCGCAAATATAAGGAGAAAAACGAAGACATTTTCGTTTTTTATTTTCGACAGAGATCTAGGGCATCTCAAAGGCACAAAGGGGTTTAATAATTTTTGTTTAAGTCCTATAGAAAAGAACCCAATCGCAGTCTCGTTTTTTAAAGTCGATTCAAAGAAGAAAACGCCACGAGTCATGCAATGAACATACAATCACGTTTTTGCAAAGTCGCAAACTGGAGTAAAGACTAAGCCACGAAAAATTGCGATTTTAGACTATTTTGTAGTCACGCCATTAATATATAGTCCGTGAGCACCATTATACACTTTATAAAGTCAATTTTTTAAGAGAAAAAACAATCCACGAATTTCAAGGAAAAATAAAGTTTGCAAGTGAGGGTTTTAGGTGAATACGAAATCCAGGACTCAGTTGATGATTTTGGAAGGGCACGAAAACCCTGTCTTCTGTTAACAAAGTAGGGCACGTTTTCTTCGATATCTAGGAAACGAAACAGTGCACCTCACATTTGCAGAAAAGGACACTCTTCAAAACTATTCTTTTTTATTCATTTCCTAAAATACCCAGTTGTATTTATTCTATTAAAATGGAAATGCCCATAGAAAAATATTCCGGTCTAAATTTTCATACATGGAGAGTAAAAATACAAATGCAACTTATGAATAAAAATTTGTGGGGCATTGTAAATGGGAAAGAGACAACACCTATCGATGCATCGAAATTGTTAGAATGGCAAAGCAGAGATGATAGAGCGAAAGCTATTATTGGCCTTGCTCTCTCGGACTCGAACTTCATCATGTAGACCTAGACAAATCATCAAAGAAAATTTGGGATCTGTAAATAAATTATTTGGAGCGAAAGCGATCAATGCCAAAATTTTCCTAAAACTTCGATTATATAGGTTCCAAATGGATGACGGAGTCTCTATGTCAAGCCACATCAATAATCTAAGGTCCTTGATCGACAACAACAAGCGAAGTGAAAGCTGCGATTGAGGATGAGGATGCCAAAGCTATTATATTAAATAGTCTCTGTCTTCAAAATATAGCAATATAGTTTTTACCCTTTGTCAAATTCAATCTCAATCTTTGGATGATATGATAGCAGTGCTTCTAGCTGAGGAAAAACGAACTACAGAGGATGCAGAAGATCATTCCCAACAAGAAAGTGCATTCTATTCTAGACCCAGAAAATATCGTAGAAGATCAGATAAAGATAAATCGAAGATTGAATGTCGTTATTGTAAGAAAAGAGGTCACACAAAGCATGGGATTTTCGTGTTCAAAGCTAATGATGTGCTCAAGGGTAAAGTCATATCAAATACAACCAATATAGCCATGGTTGAAGACCCACTAGATGCAAAAGGTAGTGAGGACAGTGACGAATACGCAATATAAAGATGCTCTAAACTTTGAAGGCAAGAAAGGATACAAGGTAGATGAAGCTCAATATGGATGATTGCTCAGATAGTTCGGGAGCTGTGGATCTTGGGAATTATACCCTCACAAGGGTCATGAGACAACTTAATGGAGCTTGTGGATGGCTCATTATGGATGGTTGCCCAACGCTTGGGTAACCAGACTAGTGTAGTGTAGTGATATAGCTTCAATTGGGTTAGTCTAGGCTCTATCGAGCCTAGACTGTAGTGACTAGACTATCTATAGCGAGGCCATATCTCTCTACTCTAAACGGCAGCAGACTAGTGTCTTGTGTGATTTGGGAGTTCGAGGAGGTGGAATCCGGGAACTCGGGAATTCAGCTCGGGAGCTACACCTTTACGAAGGTCATGAAGCAGCTTGATGGAGCCCTACCTTATCATAGCATTGCTTTCAAAGTGAAAGTGTTTGAAGATAGCGTAGTTTTGTTTTGTTAGATTGTTTGTTTTTGCTTTATGTAGAATAAATCTTAAGAGGGGGTATGAGAATATAAGACTTATTTATAAGGTGCCTAACTTCAAGTTGGTTGTAATCGGTTGTAACTACATCAACCATTTTGTAACTATTTCTTTTATAATAAATAGACGGACACATAGTATCAAATGTGTGCAATCCAACTTCTCTTTATTTCTTCCTTGTATACATCTTCTAACAGCTCTTAGGTACTAGACTAAACCCTGTTTGAAGGAAATTTGCTTTTTGTGCACAAGTCTGAAGATTATGTTGGTCAAGAAGCATTCGTATAAACCTGCATTTGGCCCGATTCAGCATGCTTGCTCTTTCACAAAAGCAAATTTCTGTCGAAAGTAATGTTTGGTCAGTTTTCTAACAAAGTTTTTAGTTGTGTATTTTTGTCCATTTTTTCAATAAGTAAATAAAAGAAAAACAGCTATGTTTTTGAATTTCAGTAATTCTAGTTTCCAGTTGCAAGCAGATTTCAGATTTCTAGTTATAGCAGTTTCCATCAAAACTTTCCAGTTTGGAGCAGTCATTGGTGATTTGGAATTTCATGAGATTTGTGTGGTAAAATGGGATTCAAATCTTTTCACATCCCATTGTTTTCCACTGAGTTCAGTTTTAAAACCTTTCATCTATTGTAGCTTTATGGGTTGACATTCCATGTTCACAGCAGGCTGATTTTTCTACACAGAATTCAGTGTTTTAGTCCCAGATTTCTGGAGGTGACACAATTACAATAGTGATCAGTCTAGGCTCATTTCAATGGTATCAGATCACTTTTTGCAGATCACTCAGAGCACTTTTTGGGCCTCATCTGATCCACAATTAGTATTAATATTTCATTACTTAACTCATCAACAAGAATTTTAACTGTTCGATAAGCTTGCTATTATCTTATCCTCCTAAGGTAGTTTCACGGTCTTCACCTCCAAAGATCACTTCTCCCCTAGGGAGCATTCTTCTCAAAACACACATCTACTCCTAGGGTTTCCACTCCTCGCACACACCCATTTTCTCCTCCAAAATCTTCAACACCTCCTCCACCTTCATCCAGTCTGATCCATATTTCTTCTCCTCGATCTATGGCTACCATATCTATTCAAATTCCTCAGGTTACCATAAGCTCTCCTCTTGCTCAAGTCACACCAACCATCGTACTAGATTCTCCCACACTGCCAGATTAGGGGCCTTCAGGACAAGTTGATAAACAAATTGTCCTAAGTCAAGTGGAAAGTCCAGAGGTTCCTAGTTGGTTCAACAAGGTAGTTGGGAAGAAAAGAAAACCAGTGGTGCAGCCCGAAATGATTGATTTCAGCAGAATGGATTTTAGTCTCTCTTCCTCTCACACTACCAAGAAACCAAAAACAGTTTGCAGAATTATCACTGATGAAAAGGGAGAGAGGTACACAGAAATTGCAGTACCTTTGGCGGATAAAGGCAAAGGAGAACTTTCAGTACAGGAGTATCAGATCTTCAAGGTGCATCTTAGTAAAAATACACATGAGGGCATGAAACAGGGTGTGAAATCTGCAATTAACATGCTGTTAGAAAAGATGGATAAGGAACAGGCCACCAAGGAGCAGCTCAAGAAGACGGTCAACCAACTTACTGCCTTTGTCCAAAAGATGACCCGACCTATTCAATACATTGTTGTCTTTGAGCCTCAGGCACAGTTAACTGATGCAGACACCCTAAATGTTGCAGAGGAAATTGGACACATGAGTTAGGCTACCAAGGAATGATCAAAGAACCTGATAATGAAAGAGCAGAAAGCAATTTTGGCAGCTGCTATTGTATATGCAAAGATTAACTCAGAAGTTGAGGCAGCAAAGAAAGCAAAAGATAAATTTGAAACTGAAGTTAACATGCTGGAGCTACACTTGCCTAAGCGAAATGCCATTCAATGAGTTTTTATTGAGAAGTGTTTTTATTTGGGTAACCATAGTAATTTTTTATTGAGAAGCGTTTTTTTAACATGATGAATTTGAAGAATTCACTTTAAAAATTGTTTAAGTGTTGAAAAAACCAAAGGTAATCAGAGAATAAGACTTCTCCTGCACATTTTCAAGCTAGTTGCATATTGCTTGTGAACCTCCCATTCTTGAAATGGTCTTGTCTCCAGTGTTTATCAAACTTTCGGAGATTGTAAGCAAGTTTACAATTTACATGCAAATTGCAAGCAAACCTCCAATTCCCGACATGGTCGTCTCTAGTGTTTATCAGACTCTTGGACTTTTGGGGCACTTTTGCAATTTGTATGTGCAAACTGCGTCTCAAACTCCAAAGTCTGATTAAGTCTTGCGACCAATGTATCTGAGGATTTCCACACACATTTGCAACTTGCGAGCATATTGCAAACATGCTTCTGAATCCAGATTTCCCGAGTAAGTCAGGGATTAGGGTTTTGAACTTTCAATGCACTTTCGCAATTTGCATGCAAATTGCAACCAGACTTTCAAATTTTGCAGAACAAGTGCTTGTGTCGATCGGGGTTTTGCACTCACCATGCATGTTTGCAAATTGCCTGCTGATCTTGAAACAGGGGTCAACACATTAAATGCGCCCCGAAATGACTCCTCACGCTTGCCAAAAGTCCACAATCGATGCTAGGGTTATAAATTGGACTTTCAAAAGTCATTTTCACGTTGTGTTATTGCAAATCACTCCTGCCTCTCAAACACAAATCCCCATATTTGTTTGCCTGAGTGGATTTTTCACATTTTCAAATATAAATTCAAACCCTTTGAGATTGAGGTTAGTTGTATAATTTTATGTTTGTTTTTAAATCATTTTAATTTATATTCTACATAAAAATTACCCCAAGTCCCCCTTTTCATTCTCTTCTCAAATAAATTGTCTTGTCAGGTGCGTCTTTTATTTTTTCGAGCATTTTAGGTGAATTTTTAATAGATATAACCCATACAAGCTTCAAGAGGAGCAAGAAGATACCATAAATTTTAAAGGGGTTTTGAGTTTTCAATATTTGGCAAAGTGCACGAGCGAATCAGATCTCCGCTGAGTTGAGCGGAGTTTTAAGGTGCACTAACAAGCCGAAAGTTTGCTTCATGTAATGCAGGCTTTCTAAGTGCAAAATCAGGTCAAAACCTCTGCTTTGTGTTTGTCGGGTTTTCAGGTTTCCAGAACACGTCAAAAGTCTGCCAAGTATTTTGCGTCAAATTCAGGTGTCAAAACAAGATAAAAGTTTGGTCAGTGCATTGTAGGGTTTTCATGTGTCGAGGCTGTCAAAATGTTCAACAAACTCTAGAGCAGAGTTTTTAAGTGCGTGAGCAGTAAGAAACTCCGACAAGATCTCGACTAGGTTTCTAATTGCAAAAGTAATCCAAACCTTTGCTCAGTGTTGAGCAGAGAACTCAGGTGCCTGAGCAGGTAAAAAGTCCGCTCAATGTTTAGTGGCGAACTAAGTTGCACAATCAAGTGAAAAATTCATACTAGGGTTTTATAAGTTTTATAAGTTATTTATACAGACAAATCTTCCCACTAGGTCCTTCATCCATGTCCAAAAGCAAAGAAGACATGAAATTTCAATTGGACAGGGTCACTCCCCGTCCAATTTTAAGTTTATTGTGAACAAAATAACAGACAGATTTGGGGCATATTGATCTCCTAGAATTTTGGATCTTAATTCAAGTTGTTCCTAAATCATGATGGATACAAGGTATATACAGTAGTGGGCTTCCCTTGGCTGCAACGTTCCCTATTTCTGCTCAATGTCCACAATTTGTGTTAGCACTTGTTGAGCACTATGACAAGAACCTCTGGGAAGTCAACAATCCATAAGGAGATTATCTGCTCCATTCCAAGTCTAGAGTATATTGAAGACCCTATTGAAACTTCCCAATTCTGGGTATATGTGGACATAATGCCAATCAGCCCAACATTTATGGGATGTGAACATTGGATCTTGCACAGGGATGTGAACATTGGTTAGAGAAATCAGGGGCCTCGTCTGCCAGATTGCCCAAGGTGTTGCTATGCTCGGTCTTGAAGACCGAAATCAATAATATAATCACACTCTTGAATAGAATTGTGGAGAACCCAAAAGCTAAAAATTTGCAAGAATGGATGTATAAATACATCCACACAATTGGACAAAATAAACAACGTATCAACTGGGCGAAGCTGATCATCAATTCAATTCACAAGCAACTCTTTAAGGTCCAACAGACAAGGAAGTTTTATATGGTCCAGATGGTGGTAACTGTTGAAACTCGTCTCTTGTATTGCCCATGCTCTCACAGTTAGACATACTATAATCGCAACAAGTGGTTATCTAAATGCAGAAGTGTTGAGCCAACCCACAAAACTTCCCAGAGCTCCAAGTGTTAAACCCAAACTCTAATACTAGGTGGTGCCTACTAAAACTCATCTCCTGTACTGCTCATGTTCTCTCAGTGAGATATATCGCAATCATAACAAATCATTAACTGATTGCGGAAACAATGTACCAGCCAACAAAACTTCCCAGATCTCCCGATGTTGAACCCAGCCTCTGATATCGAGTGTCACCATAAAGATGGTCAGGCCCAAGGCACCTGAACATGCAGATCCTATGTACCATGCAAGAGTTTTTGGATGTACTTCAGGAAAGGCTACCACCAATGACTGGGACGACGGGGAGAGCTTCCCTACCACAAACCTAGTGGGTACATAGGCCTGCACGCCAACGCAGAGCAAGGGTGCAATGACCAGCATGTCCTTGGAACCATGCAAGACACCGTGCATACACAACAATTGCCCTCGCCCTGCTAATGAGATTATTCGTTCCTTTCATAACAAATGTGCAAGTCGAAGGCAACATGATGAGGCATCATGGGTTCAGTGACACGCATGAGATGACCCTACAAGACCCATGGTTGCAGAACCACATAGGACTAGCAAAGCCCAAGCAGGAGGGGGCGCAAATGTGAGGGTTGTATTTGTGGTCTCACAAGACACTACTTGTGGGTAATGTCTGCATATATCCATGTCAGTTTCTCACTTATTGGAGGTCATGGATCAATTGGGAATAAGTGGTGTAGAGATGACAGGCATACTTTTAAGGTCTAGTTGAAGATGAACAGGAGGATACCATCAACCCGAAACCTGAATGCCCCAGGTTTATTAGGTGATATTTGGATTCTGTGTTATGATTTATCAATAAATACTCATTTTCTCACTCGTGGACAAAGTGGGTTGTCAATGCTAGGTAGTTTGTGTGTTAGATTTTCGTGTCTTTGTACCCTCCTTATAATGCATGCTCTCTTCCTTCTGGGATTTTTTTGAGCTTGATCCTAGCTTTATAACCTCTTGTTTGTTGATTTTGAATCTAGGTTTAATACAAATCACCTTTTGGCCTTGGTTTTCAATGATATTAAGACTTTTTGTAAATGGCTTTTTATAAAAAAATTGAAATGAATCCTTAATCTTATGTAAGTTTGGTCTTCTACCGTGTTGATTGTGAACTGTTTTGGCAATAATTTCAGCATGTTGTCAATGCATTTGACCCCCTTGTGACTATTGTTGTGTCAAGGAAGCTACTCTTGTTTTGTGACCTTCTTTATGCATTTGTTGCACATGCCTGACTTTAGAACATTCTCGTCTTCAAATTCCTCAAAATCAAATAATAATAGTGTTAAGCATAAATGTCGGCAATACAGTGTTTAGCTTAAAAGTAAGATAGGTTGTATGAGTGTGTACAAATGTAGGTATACAACGTTTAACTTAAATATAGGCATGCAATGTTTAGCTTAAAAGTAAGATGGGTTGTAGAAGTGTGTGCACAAGTGTCAATAAGAATCTGATGGGACATTGTTAAAAATGTGTCTGCTAGTGTCAAATAGAATAATGCACTTGGGGCAGAAAGACCCTTCCGAGTCTATGTGAGATGCTCAAGATTCAGAAACTCTGGCTGTGTAACTCTTGCCACCATCATTTACAGGCTCATACATGGGAACATCACCTGATGCCAAATGAATTGTTGTATCAAAATGTTTGGGACTGTCAAAAGACTTTGTATCTCTGGAAGCCATCATTGAATTAGTCAAGATTTCTGAATTTTATTAGCGATTAAGATTTAAAGATCTCATATCCTCTTTGTACAACCATCCTCCACAGAATGTCAGACTAATCATGGCAACACTACAATTTGATTGTGTGGGCGCAAATAATATTGGATATTCTAAAATCTTCGATTCTTTCTGTCGATCACGCAAATATCTTTCGTCTTTGCGATTCTCCATAAGTATTCATCAGAGAACATGCGTGAAGCTATCTCCCAAATACTGAGAAATCGCCTCCTTCATATTTTCTCTTGGATCAAAATAACCTCTACCATTCTCTAAAAGAAAAACCAAACCTTTGCAAATCCATGGCAAGATCAATGTCCATAGCTTTATCTCTGCAAGAAGAATGGTACCTAATTCAACTAAAGATGTTTGATATGCAATGGCCTC
Source organism: Taxus wallichiana var. yunnanensis (assembly GCA_018340775.1). Classification (NCBI taxonomy): domain Eukaryota; kingdom Viridiplantae; phylum Streptophyta; class Pinopsida; order Cupressales; family Taxaceae; genus Taxus; species Taxus wallichiana. The sequence continues at coordinate 153,049,723 of CM031239.1, read as the reverse complement.
TTGTGTTGTGCATTAAAAATCTTGTGCACTTCCATGGTTTGTCTTGAGAACTCTAGCAACAAAAGCAAGTGTGAGATATATATGGCAATTCTATAGGGCTTTCCACAGAAACAGAAAACACGAATGCTAAAAAAACAGTCCAGTTGAATGAACCCACTGGCCCGCCATTTGGTTGTTTTCATACCTTAAGAAGGTGAAAATCTTAATTTATATGCAATTCCGAGATCATTTGAAAAATGAATCCCTCATTTATCATGTCAATGTCCCTTTCATAATTATCCCAGTAGAACTTGGGATAGCATTTGTTTATAGGAGTGTTTCACCTCAAAACTTCCTTGATCCCAAGAGAAGACAATCTATTGATAGGACGCAAGAGGAAATACACTAAGGAAGATGTCATATAGAACAACTTGGTGCGGTAACTATAACATTCAATTGTCAGTAAATGGAATTGCTGATGATGTGGGCCAACCTGAACCATCTATGCTCCCAAAAGACTTGTTTAATGAAATAGAACATCCAAGGCAGGGAAGTATTTGCATCTAGTTCATTAGCAACACTTCTAAAAAGAAGAATGGCAAGTTAAAATTCATCCTTAAATTCTACCCACTTAGCATACTCAACCTTGGAGTGCTTTCTTCTTTGCATCAATAGCCAAATTTTACTACTGAAACATCTGCTGTCTGTACCCTTGGCATGGAAGGTATTCAAAGATTCTTTGATGCTAACTCCTACTACAACCTCGAGAACTGACAGCATTACATTTAAAAAGTCCCCATTAAGATTGGCAAATCTCATGCCCGTGAACGGTTGTGATAGTACAAGTCCTTGGATCATAATGCTTTGCACACTCAAGAACCAAATACGGTCATGTTATTGTACCTTGAAATGCAGCATTAGTGACTAGGTCAGAAGCAAGTAGGGGATCTCATTGTTTCTTTTACAACAATTATTTAGACCATGTCTATATGTCCATGTATCCCCAATCAGAGTCTCAAACAACTTGTGCTTTAGATGATTAATTTTTGTGGGATTTTTACAAGTGTTCGTATGTCATCTCAAGATGACCACCATCTTGTGCTTTACTCAGCATGTGCAAAGATATAGGCTTCACCTTTTATTTCATAGTTTGCCAACTTGTGGGGTAAAGGAGTGACAAAACCCAGAAAATGGCTTTAGGACAGAGTTGCATGTATATGCATACAGTATCAGATACAGAGAGAGACACTTTTAAGGCCCCTGACATGGATATGGTTGGATACAGCACGTGTATATATATATATATATATATATATATATATATATATAGTTTTTAAAACATAGATACGTGTATATAGTATTTAAAATTTTATAATAATCTACACTATAAATTAGAATTAAATTATAAATAAATTCATACATTATATTAAAATAATACACATTTCCAGCACACAAAAAAGGTAGGAAGTTGAGTATTCGATGGCTTAAGAAATTTGAAGGTTGAGTAGGCTAATGGAAATCAGACAAAATAAAAGAAAAGAAGCAGAGTAGGCCAAAGGAAACAGATCAAAAGATTTGCAGGTTGAAAAAATCGTCACATCCCCAAACTATGCATCTATTATTTCGGAACATTCTGGGAACTGGGTGGCAGTGGCCACATTTGACACAGTTTATTGTTACTGTTTAGATTTGCTTTATTGCATTTGGCATGCTTGAAATCAGTTATTAAACATTGATTAATCAGTAGATGATTATGTTATGCTGAATACAGATATTGTTACTGTTATTTAAATTATGAAAGTTTTTAGGATTATTTCAGTTGATTTGATAGAATCGAACATTTAATGCACTTGGTATTGTTTTTGGCATGTTTGCAGGTGTTCTCGGATTGCAAGAAAGGGTATCATTGAGGAGAGAGGATAAGATTCGACGAAGGGTATCGACAGAGAGATATTTCCTGTGCAATTTAGTTACCAGAAATGGTGTTGAAAACCCGTAAGTTGGCCAATGAAAATCTGTTTGTGAGTTTTAGTTGTTTCTTTAGATAAGTTGCTCATAGCGTCGGGTTAGTTGATTTTCTTTACGATGACAAACCTTATGAGCATTCACGTTGAAGAAATACCATGTCTTTTCTCAAATTCTTGAGTAACCTATCGATGTTAACCAATGATAGCACTCTTCTATGGTGTCAAATGGTCCACCTGAAGGGATTAAGAGCCGGTATGCAAGGGTTGGTTAATAGTTTAGTTAATAGGAATCATTTAAATGTTTCACAAAAAATGGGATTTGATCCCTATGGTAAGCATTTTTTTATCAAGCACCTTTTTATTTTTATTGTCCGAGTTGCACTGGCAAGTCTGGGCCACCTATCATTTTGTTTTTAATCACAAGGACACCAAACCACGCATAACTTTGCATTGTATTACAATACCCTGCCGAGCCACAATTTTCATTGTCTCATGAGTTGCTTATCTGCACACCAAATTCTTGTGAGTCATGTATATCCCATTGAGATGTTTATAACTGAGCTCAAACTTAAGGCAAACCAACTCTACTTGCCCAAGCCAAGTTCCTCGTGCCACTCACACTAAGCACTATAGAGTCAATAAACCGGAAAAAATATCTCATGGAGGCAATTTGTATTGCCCGTAATGTTTTTTTAAACACTTGAGAAGTGCATATCTTCACACATGTGAGACTAGAGTCCCTAGGCAACTAAGAATATAATCTGACTCCATCTCTTCCACGTCAAGCCATGTAGCGCCGTGGCCGGTGAATTCTTATCAATACTAAATTGCCACCAAAACCATTAAAAACGTGGATAGAACCAAGTTTAGTGGCAAGAGCAGTTAGGTAAAGAAATTTAATTTTATCCAGGCGCATAGAGGAAGCGGCATAATTAAATATTTGACATGTCCAGTTAACTGGGAGGGGGTCAGTAATAAACAAAATTGCATGAAGTGTTTTAATGGCAAAAATAAGAAAAGAAGGCAGTGTTTTTAAAAACACATGCGCCGTACTGGGAGTCTATGAAGAGGGATAAATATAGAGTTATAGAGAAGATTAGCATGGCCCCTACACAAAGAGAAAAACGCATCTTAAAATACCTTGAGAAAAGAGCGGTGGAAAAACAGAAAATAAGTGCGCATAATTAGTAAAGGGTGATAAGCTATTAATAGCTTGGGAGAGAGTTATAAAAGGGACAGAGGGACCGAAAAGATGGGCACACAGCTTTAGATGACAGATAGAACAACCATCAGGAAAAAGGATACACACAAAAATTTGCAGAGGACTTGAGGGTTAAGAAGAATAAAACGCACAGGGCAGGAAAGATCCAAACCGCAAAGAAGAGGACAAATGTTGAAAGCAGAGAATAATATCCAAATTTAATCACAAGTTCTGAAAAAAAATATTTCACGCTTCTATAATTTTTATTTAGCGTAATCATATATCGTTTGATCCAAAATAATTATAGGAACTATGATTTGAAGTGGGATTAAATAAAAGAGTAATATTTCATTTCTCTATATGGTGATTTAACGGTTTTACCAAGGTTTAAATCCAAGTAAAAACATGGCATCCTTATTAAAAGACAAATTTATTATAAACAACTCTTTTTACATATAGTTAAAAGGGATTTAATTATAAAGGAATTATTGAATTTAAGAAATCAAAAACACTAGGTGAATCGTTCAATATCATCATCATGCTTCTATCAAGGAAAGTGAATGGTACAACAAAATGATAGTATAAATTATTGTGTTACAACTACTCAACGACAAGAATCATGAATATATAGTAAACTTATGAGAATAAATAAAGACATCAAATACGAATTTTAAACCTAGAACGATAGGAAATCGATATTATGTATTACGAGTTACTCATATTCCAAAAACTAGATAAGACATTAAGAATGCAACTATGTTGATTACAAAGTAATATGCCTTTATATTTATATTTCTATTGGGAGAAAGAAAACCTATTGACATATGGTGGAAAATCAATTGTATACCAAGTTGTAAATAATGCAACCACGCAATGATTGCAGGATATTTCCTTTATGCATTTGTAGACGACAAGTGAGTAATTAATGTTTTTCTTTTTGGATCATAAATGTTATAAACTTTAGTTATCGTTATTGTGGAACCTTAGAAACTACACAGCTGAAACCAAATATATGGAACTATTACGGACAGTGGTCCTTTGCATGTGATTGACAAATCCAGTTTAGGAACCCCTCAGTAATAAAAATCTCCTTAAGTGGTATGGGACACCTAAGGAGGTTACGATTATAGGCTTGCTAATCATGGTTTGTACATATTGGATTCGGGAAACGGCAAATTGGTCTAGGGATCTTTATAACAATATGAACGGGTGGTATGGGACACTCGAGAGTGTTGTGTTGTATTGATGTTAGACCTAATTTTTCCCAAAATGATAACATGAGATAGCGAGTGCCTTGTTGAAAAATTGTCGACCATGGAAAAAGAGTTCGTTGAGAGATGTGTAGGGGATTAGGGAGTGACCTGTATAAGGGGTTAGATAACCTAGGTGCAATATGTCGTTATGACATGTACAAGGAGTTAAACAATCTAGGTGCGGTATGTCACACGTTGCATGTGCTTAGGGATACGGTAGGGATCAGTTAGATCCAAGGCCTATCCTTGTTATAATTCATTAGAATTAACTCTTGTTCTAGCACTTGTCGCATTACGGTAAAGGGGTACCTTATCTAATCCTAAGTCTTTTGGCCAAAAGCAATATCATTGTTGTACGATTTTTTAGGGATGTATCATATTCCTACCCTATCCTAAGTTCATCATTTATGGGTAATTGATTTCACAAAGTTCTCTCTCTCTCTCTTTACTGATTGCTCGCATCTTCCTTCTCGTGTAGGACATGTGTGCGGGGATCTGTAAGGCTCACGATTGGAGGCAAATCGCCACGATGATACTCTTTCTCTCACCGCACAATTTGACAATGGAATGGATCTCTTACGACATGCGCAGCGAGTGTTGCACAAAGTGGATAGTTGTATTTAGTTTATGTATATATGTATAATGTATTGTATGTTAAGACCATAAAAATTTAACTATTGTAATTCGGGAGAAGAAAACTCTGATGTATTGATCTTATGTAGTACATGTGAATAGAGGACACATTTTATACGCAAGGAAGGCAATTGGAAATAAGAATATTTAATGGTTCAATGGTTAAACAAGTACTTTGAATATTATCGTAAAATTAGTAAATATGCAATATTCATTAAAGATAAGTTTGGAATGAAACTAACTAAATGGAACAATTGCATGGATGTTATCATATGTGGTTAAATTAAATGGTTACACATGATTTTGAATCAACTAGCACCGTCTTGATTTAATTGGGTGAACCATATTTTGTGAAATCATGCAATTTTAATAAACTTAACGATTGAGAACAATTGATTCAAACCTGATTTAGATAGAAGCTATTATTACAAATTTTCTGTTGGAAGTAACTTAAGCATTGAATAAAATGAACTTTGTATACTTGTATATCACAATTATTATGCTTCTTGCTTGTTTTGTTGTTATGTAGGACTAGGAAATCTAGAAACATTGATTTTCGTACCTGTTGGAGGGTGATAACAAAATAACTCCGATTTAAATAAAAATCCGGCATGTTTTCCATTCACCTACAAGGGGACGTTACAAAAAGCTAGCGTGAAAGTTTGAAAGAGAAAATCAACACTTACCTCCTTGTCCTCAATTGTCGTTGCTGAAATGCACCATAGAAGGTCATTTGCAGTTTTTAGCATCTTTTTATGTATGGTAGAATGTCAACAAGATTACGAACTTGGTGCATCTTCTACTAACCTCCTCTGTGCTCGAAATGTGGCTGATTTCTGGACTTGTGTTGAAAAGGTTGGTTCCATCCCTATTAAAATTAATGTTGAGGTTGATATGGCTCGATCGTTTGAACTACCTAATCACGCTTTTGAGTATTTAAGAGCATTGATGATAAATAAATATGATGGAAATGTTCCCTCAAGCGAGGATCGAAAGTTACTAATCAATGCCGCAGATTGCTCAGAAAAGGAATACAACTTAAGGAATAGGAAAATCAAGGGATATATCCCTACAACTAAAACAAAGATGTCTATCCTTTCTAATGTCCCCAAAGATGCTCCCGAGAGACGTGTTAAACAAAAACCATGTAATTCAACCCGAGCCAAGTGGTTCTTCCCATTCTTCCACTAGAAAGAACATTTTTCCATCCGAAAAAACAGTCACAATGCCTTTTAATACTCCCCTTCCTAAGTATAATGTGTGTGATATGGCCCAAATCTTAAGCCAAATAAAGATCACGGTTCCCATTGTGGAACTGTTAAGGATCCTTGAGCATAGAAAGCGAGCTTTCGAATATTTGGGTTTCAAAGAAGATATGATTGCTACAAACAGTACTTTGGTTGATAAAGAATCATCCCCCACAATTGTTGAGGCTGAAGTGGAGGAAACTAAAGAGGAAATGGAAACTTCTCTGAAATATACTTGGGAACTTCCTTAGTAGAAACACAGTTGGATGTCGAACCTTTTTTCACCTCCCTTATTGTAAATGGATGGCTCTTACACAATTTTATGTTTGATTTTGGTGCTTCATGTAACATCATGCCTCTGGAGGCATGGATGAATCCCAAAAAGTGTCATTTTGGTGTGCGAGAATGCGAAATTTCTCGGACACATACTATCTCATCAAGGAGTTATGATTGATCCTAAAAGGGTGAAAGCTATTGATAAAGTTCCCATCCGCTTATCGAAAAGGGCATTCAATCATTCTTTGGGGCGAATTAATTTTGTGATAAGATTCATCTCCAATTTCGCCGAAATCACTTGCCAATCACCAATATGTTGCAAAAGGATCAGGTAATCAAATGGAGTGATGAAGCGACTCAAGCTTTCAAGGGGTAAAGGAGGCAATCAAGATTGCTTTTGTATTGGCCAATCCCGATTATAAAAAGATTTTCAGATGTTTTCATTTGCTTCTAACTTCATTATTGCTTCGTGTTATTACAAAAGAATGAAGAGGGCCATGAAAAGCCTATTGCGCTTTTTTAACAAGGCCTTGCAAGGATCTCGAGCTGAAGTATTCTCGTCATGGTCAAAGCGACCAAAATCTTAGACCTTATATTCTTAGTTCAAATATTGTAGCATATGTACCTCACACAATGGTGAAGGACATTTTGTCTCAGATGGAAATGTCCAGTAAAAGGTGCAGATGGGTTAACAAGCTACAAGAATACTACATGGATATACAAACTACCAAGTTAGTACGGTCTGGGCCTTGCAAGATTGATGGCAGAAACAAATTTACATATTGTTGAAATTCATGCCATTGAAGATAATGAGCAATATCCACATGGAGAGGTAAGTCTTTCGGCTTGGTACAGAAACATAGTGTATTATCTTAAACATTTGAAGTGTCATGAGGGGTTAGATAAGAATCAAAGGAGGACACTCAAGTTGATGTCCCAAAAGTACATCTTGACAGACTAGCGGACTAGCTTGGAAAAGCCTGAAGGAGTCTTATTAAGATGCATTACAGAAGAGGAAGCCCCAAAATTGATTCATGAATTCCATGCAGGGATGTGTGGGGGACATTTTGACTACCCACAAAATTTTGAGAGTTGGTTACTGGTAGTCGTCCCTGTTCAAAGATGTTACTTTAATGGTCAGGAAATGTGAAAGTTGTCAGCGCTTTTCTGGGAGATTGAAAGCGTCTGGATCTCTCCCCTTACAGCCTATTTCTGTAGAGGCTTTTTTCAAGCAATGAGGGTTAGATTTTATTGGTGAGATGTTGAAACCTTCAAGTGCAAGGTACAAGTGGATCTTAGTGTCCACAGATTATTTTACCAAATGGGTTAAGGCTATTCCTACTAGGAAAGCAACTCATCAAGTGGTTATGGATTTTATCCTTAATCACATAATTTGCAAGTTTGGTGTTCCTACTAAATTGGTTGTTGACAATGTTATGAGCTTTAGGGCCAAGCCTTGGGCAACAATGTGTCATGAGTATGGTATAACTCTTACTTACGCCTCTAACTATAACCCGCAAGGAAATGGGCAAGAAAAATCTAGCAATAAGAATCTGCTCAAAATACTCCAAAGAACATTAGAGATAAAAGAAAATGTGGTGAGCAACTAATGTTTGCACTGTGGGCTAATAGAGTGACGACTAAGAGATCCTTTGGTAAAAGCTTGTTCGAGCTAATCTATGGTGTTCAAGCCCTTCTACCCCTTCATTTGCAGTTATCCGCTACCGGTTTATGCAGCAATTGGATGAAGAGGTTGGTGCTAACCCTTATGAGGTGAGAATAAAGAAAATTATTGAGTTGGATGAAATCAGGAGAGAGTCTTATTTGAAGCATGTCAAGTTTAGAGAAAGACTCAAGAAAATATTTGATAAAAAGGTTACTCCTCAAACTTTCCATGTAGGAGATCTGGTACTATTGTGGGACAGCAGACATGAGGATAAAGGCAAGCATGGAAAATTCAACGCCCTTTGGATGGACCCCTATTCCATAGATGTCGAGTCGGCGAGCATACCTTTTTCTTGAGGGACTTGGACAGAGGAATGCTGGAATTGCCTCTCAATGGTAGACATTTGAAACATTTCCTTGATTGAAAGGTATGTCTTTGTATTATTGTAAAGTGTACAGTTTCCCTTGTTCTTTTTTCTGTTTTGTTGTATTGTTTTTTTGTGTTTTGTTCCATCTAGTGTTTTCTTACCAGTTTTGTCGAGGTAGCTCTTGTGGTATGGGTTTGTGTGTCGATTTGATGCCATTATTTAAGACTGTGTTGCCCAATGGATAGGCATCCGGCCTTTTCCTTCCGTGTTCATTTTTGTGGTTCTTTAAACATCCCCCATCCCCGAGTCGGAGCAATTGTTGGTGCCCGTATTTTGCCTCGGTAAATCCAAGCACTGTTTCAGAATTTTCTTCTTGATCCGGGTTGGTTCCTAGTTTGGGTTTGTTTTATTTGTGAGTTCATAGGATTAAGTGTAAGTAATCCGTGTAAGGGTTCGTGTCGTGCCCCAGTCTTGTAATTTTGCCCTTGTCAGGACCATCCCTAATCTCGCCGATGTAAAAGAACATGGCAGTTGTCTCCTTGGATTAGTGATGAAACACTTAGTTGTATGCAGATTTAACAAATTTTGTGCAGATACAAGATGCATGTTTTCTCCCGAAATCCGTAAAAGGGGATATTCAAGGAAGCTCAAAGGCCGCATAGAAGATGCACATAACAGTTTGCACTTTTTTATATGCTTATGATTGTGTAAATGCAAAGTATTCACCGGCCCCGAGATCCCGATAAAAGAGTTATGAAGCTAACAATCGAAGGTCCGAATAAAAGGAGCACATTGCATCTCGCATTTCTTCGTGAGTGCAACTTGTATAGCTAACTTTGAAGCCCAATGATATTTAATGTATCAACCAAGTACGTGGCATGCAAACCGTGAGCGAAGGAGGAAATGCATTTCGCATTTTACAAAGGTTATATGTGTGTTGCTTTCGTGATATTTTCCCGAGGCCCGTAGACAAATTAAGGTGGATCATAAATGTACTAACGCATACGACCTAGGTATGCGCAGTGGGCAAGTCACAGGAATGACCCGTGTGGCGAAATACGCGGGTGATAAGACATGAAAAGCTGCTGCACAATTAAAACGAGAGAAAAGCGAGAATTACGAAGAAGTTCCCACGAATGCAATCTTCGGCATTAATGCAAGGATCTCGAGGGTAATTAATATGAGAACTTGATATAAATACGCACTTTGCATTCAAAAGCTTGGAACTTTTAGAAAGTACCAAAGAGGCCTTAAGGAGAGTTAAAGCGGAAGGTGTATTCAAAGAGCAAGAGAAGAGTTATAGCTTTTTCGTCCAAATTCCAAACAACAACTAGAGCTTTGATTGGACAGTAAGTGAAATCTGGTTCTCTTGTCCATGTGAATCTTTGAGAAAAAGCTCAAATTTGTTTTTAGTAAAAGGTGGGATTGTTGAAAGAGTGTCATAACCATGAAGATTTATCTAAATTCTCCAAAGACAACCTTTAGTCTCAATTCCCCACGGACGTAATCACGAGATTCTGACCTCGTTAATGTTGACTTAAAGGAGTTTAGGCAGAGATCAGATGCCCCGGAAAGAAGTGAAACTATGGGCCGTGTGGCCGTAGCTATATTGACCTCGACATCGCTTTCCCTCCCGCTACGCAGTGCCCATAACTTGTATGGGTATGCGCCCAACATTATAACCCTATAACAAAAGAAGTTCGGGATGGAAACGGGGCTTGGTTTTATCTTTCCAGAGGAGGCGTTTGACACAATGTTGGGTTTTCCACCTGCACGAGAGGAAGGCGCCATCACCATGCAGTCAACACAATTGTACTAGAACTCACAAGTAAGAAAATGGACCAAGTTTATGAATGACCATTGGCTGGTTACCCCTTGAGTCTCCGTCTCCAGAATGTCTAAAAAGTTGAACAAAACAAAATTTGTTGAGGAGGTTGGAGATGTGATCACATTGTTGAATAGGTTGATGGGTATGGAATCTACCAACCTCTTTCACGAGTGGATGTTTCAATTCATTGAGGTAATACTCATGAATAAGAAACCTCTCCCTTGGGCCGAAATAATAAGCACCGAATTCATGAACAAATGGTGGGAGTTGCCCAAATTGCAAAAGGGGAGGACACTGGTATGGCAGAATTCTTTATGTCATCTTACTTGGTCTATAATATCGCCTTCCACAGAACTTTCCCGTGCTTGCAGACAGAAGGGTATCTCAGCAGTGTCATGGTATATGATGTCTTTTTCGAATTAAAATTGGCAAATTATAAGGCACAATATAAGAACATTTCTAATCTCTTCTTTGCGCTTGTTATATGCCTTTTCCACCCCAACTGGGAGACTAAAAGATTTTCCCGAGATGTCAAGAACCCAATATGGATGTTACTTCATCCAGTTTTGAAATTTCTCTTATATCAGGGTTAGTGGTTTTGATAAGAGCCCTTACTCCCTAGGCATGTGGATGACAAATGGGCATTAATGGAATTGGTGAGGCAATTGCTACCAATACATCAGATCATCACCAACAAACATCTCACATCCCCTGTCAAGTTTCCTATGACTATTGGGAACTATACTTGCTCAAACATCCAAAAGGCAAGAATGTTGGAATCAGAAATGGGTAGGGGCATGCTAGATAGATTTGAGGCCAGGCCTTAGTTTGATATAAAACAAATTGCACACAGTATTGCACCCACTCTGATGGAGCATGAGGCCCGTTACAAAGACTTTTGGATGGATTGTAGAGATGAGAAGTCAAACAAAGGGATTATTCAAGGATGACACTCTCCCAGATGGCGGATTTAAGAATTATTCAGGTTCCTGATGGGTTGGAAGATGATAACAATCACTTGTCTCTCAACCTTTACCACCATCAATTGTGAGACTAGTGAAGGTAGGACAAATCATGATAGGACTGGAAATGTCATCCGGCGATCTTTGAAGTGGTTGTTTTGAAAGGTGTAGATGAAAGTTATCAAAACACTTCCGCATTAAGGGAGTACAGAGCTAGCAGGATGATCGATGATGTCCTTCGCCCATATCGGAAAATTCATGCTACCAGAGATGTTTCAAGGAAGCAAGGGATCAGGCTCCCTTTTAAGAAATTGTCATCAGCACAAGTGAGAGGTGACATGAGTGCCCAAATCATCAAAAACTGGGACCTCCCTTACTCGGTTGACAAAAGGACTAAGGAAGTACTTCAAGGAAGTATGAGTAGAGCCCTTGTTGTTTCTGCTACCCCTTTACTGAGTTGTTCCAACATCAAGCATCAAGATCAAAACGGAAAGAAAAAGTAACAACCTATGCTCGAAAAAGTCTAAAGGAGTAAGTTTATCCGAGGTGCCTCATATGGTACCAATGCTGTAAACGGGTCCACACGGGACTCGAAAGAAGAGGAGGAGCAAGTTCACCTCTCGAAAGAAAAAAGACAAGGTGTCTCGAATGGGTTGATTTGGAGGAAGCGAAGCATTCGGGAAACAATGGCTCCCGATATTCCCATGCCTTCACCCGTCATTGCCCAATCCCGGATTCAACTCCTTGTGGAATCAATTCCTATTAACCCAACCCCTGTTTCCCCACCAACCCAAGTTGTTTACCCTACTAAGGAACAACCAGTTGTGATTATCCTTGCATTCCCTATCCCGCCTATTCCACAAAGAAAGTGATGAAGCATTGACAAGAGAGCAACCTTACATGAAACCCAAGTACACTGAAATTGGGATAAGAACCTGGTCTTACCCCAGAAAAAACCCCGGTATTGTAGTGACAAAAGAGACACAAGGTAGTGAACATGGAGTTCAAATTGCCATTAATCCAATTAAGGATGCAATAGTATAACCTCGTGTAGAAGGGATTCTAGTGGAAGAAATACAAAGGAAGCTCTAGGTGTCACGACGTAATGATACCCCAGGATGTTGAAGTAATTACAAATGTTCCCGAAGTCCAACTTCTAGTAATTGATGTTACTCATCAAGAGTCTCATCAAATAGTTCCTTCTTCCAAAGGAGAAGTGATTGAAAGTTTGACATAGACGAAAAGAGAGGGTCAACCATCTCCAACTATGGAGGAGGGAGAAGTAAAGGATCAGTCTTGGATAGTGGATAAGGGTAGCCATGATGAACTTGTGCAGAAGGTTGCTTGGAAAGAAACAACGCAAGTGATCACAGGAGGCACTTCTGCAGCTCCTTCGTATTCCAAAGTTCTGACAACTATCCCTATAACTTCAATACCGCAATCGCCAAAGGAGCACGGACCACCAATGGGAGTTTGGGTGGGAAGTGCTCTCCCAAAGAAGAAGAAGGTGGAAATGCAATTGGATGACGATGATCTGCAAAGCATTGCCACCCTCAATCCCTCTAAGCCACCCAGAAGGGCAAGGGCTATGTCAAGAACAGTTCTAAACAAAAAGGGTGAAAGATTAGTGGAGATTACAACTCCCAAATCTAGTGTGCTCTGACTGAGGCATCCCCATCTGATTACCAAGTCACAAGGATCCCATTAGGTAAGCCTTCCACCAATGAAATTAAACATGAATTCTTTGTGGTAGTGGAAGAAGTTTTCCAGAAAATTGAGAAGTTCAAGGAAACTAAAAAGGATCTGAAGGCCAAAAATGAAGGTTTGTCCAACTTGGTTAGAAAACCGGCTAAAGCCCCCAAGCAAAGAGGACAAGGTGAAATCCCTAAAATCACCTACGATGATATTAGGCACGAGCAAATGATTTAAGATAAAGGGGGAGGTCACTATACAATGGGAAAATGACCTCATCACCATAGGTGAGGAAGTGATTAGGGAATGTTTGAAATGTTATTCCCACATTTTTTATAAGACAGAAACAATGGCATTGTTAGACAAATGCAAGGTTGAACACAAAGTGTGGAGTAGTATGTTACCAAAGATGAAATCCCTTACGGACTTGGAGGATGATTTTGTTGTCAAGGAAGTAATTATTTCCCCTGAATCTGCAGGAAATCAATAGGAATATCATGAGGCTGCAAAGATAAGGGTTGAGACGTTAAAAAATTGTGTCAACACTGTCAGAGAAACAGAGGAAAAGGTAGCTGAATACATTGATGGTTTGCACTTTCTACTTGACAAATTAATTAGAGTAAGTAGTGGGGAAAGGCTTAGGATAGAAAATATAGACAACTTAATCAAGCTTTTCAGGATTATGCCCTTCAAAGCCAGAGAGCCTAAGACTTTCAGCCTTTTTATTGTGCAACGATTGGTGCAACTCAAACGACAACGCTAAACTGTTGAAGAGAATAAAGAAGGGAAAAATACTTTTGTGGAGCTTGATTACGTAGGTGTTAGACAAGAAATAATTTTCTATTATCATTCGAGGCCCGATGAGGAATCTGTCTTACTGAGATATTTGAGAAGTTTGATGCTTATAAGGACAGGATGAGGGACAGTTTGGAGAATCAACCCATAGATGTGGACCCGAAAAGCGAAGAATTACGGGGAGGGAATTGGAACAAACTTGTCATCATGTTAAAGAACTTTGGAATCATCAAGTACAAGGCCTTCTCCAAACATAATGCAGTTTTGCTAAAAGACAAAAAGGTTTGTTGAAGGATAAGGGAATATCCTTCTTTCCTTCCTCAAAGTGCCATCGTGTCACATCATTTTGCTTGGCCCAAGCAGAAAGGGAAGGAATCTTTTCAGTTAGAAGGATTTTTTCCCCTCATTTTGGAAAAGATCTTTGGTTTCACGAGGCAAATTCTCAGGGTTCTCTTATTAGGTAGTTTTGGGGAGAAATTGGGAAGATATTTTGATGAAAATTGTATAAGAATGGGGTCTTGTCCTCATTCTGGGTGTGGGTAGTATAATTTTGTTGATTAGTTTTTCTTTAATTCCAATTTCTTGTTTTTACCAAACATTTTGTAATTGTCCAGCTCTGTGAGGAGATGTTAACATGGATACATTGACAGCCATTAGCAAGTTTTGGAGGCATCTGTTTATGTCCCCTCACCAAAAACTCATATGAAAGGATTCTTTCTGTTTTGATAAAATCACACTTTCCTGTTTCTTGTGTTTAAAAGTATGAACAAGAAAATATAATTTTTGTTACAATCTTGTACTAGTTTCATTTTGTGAAATACGCAGAGATCTTTCCTCAATTGTTGCATTTCTCTAGTTACTGCATGAGAATATTGTAGAGTAGTGTATACTCTGCAATATTTTAGTTCAGTTGTAAAATCCTAAGGGCAGCATTATTTTTGAAGGTTTATTGTTATCCCTTAAGGGTATTTTGGGTGTATGAAACAAATATAACAAGTACTTTATCTAAATTCTAGCTCAAAGATTTGTGGTTAGGATCTCAAAGACTGTTAGTAACATTTGCACTAATTGAGTATCAATGAATGCAAGTGTTATCTCACTAATTGTGTTAAATTGGTTGTTCTTTTCAAACATTATTGTAGGCACTGATTTCTCCCTGCGGAAGGATTAACATACCAAAGTTACAAAAGCAATTACCCTCCACCTTTTCTGATTAGCTAGAAATATCTCACCATCCTTGCACCAAGTAAGGATATCATGCCTGTATACCATATATATGCTTATCCTGCAAAGCCACATTGAAAATTGTTTACTATACGTATGCTTTGTTAATATTCCACCAAGTCAATATCCAAGCATCATCATAAGCTCCTTAGTTAAATCTATTACGTAGAGATGATGTCTAAAATTATTCACTATATGTCCATTTTGATCTGTGTTTGATGTGTTAAGTGCGTACAATAATCGAGTGACAACTCTTGCGAGTGAATATTGTATCCATGGTTGAACTTGGTAAAAACGATTCATACCAATGCTAAAGGAAGTCGGGTTAGGACAACCATTCCTTTGTTCAGATCTCCCCCTGCCCCCCAAAGTCCTCTCACCTTGGTTCAGGCGGAGCTAGAAGTAGTAGCAGAGCGAAGCCATCCCCTTAGTTAAGGTGTCTCCTGATCACCTCTCGTGATAGAGTCATTGGGTTGAATATTGGGCAGATTGCCGGCTATTAACAACAATATCTTCATGTTCATCATTCCCTCAAGGTCATCCTAATTCCAATTAAAAGCTCAATCCCTGAGGTGCAATTTCAGGAGCCAACTGAGGGCTCCAAAGGGAAAGGATTGATGATGGACAATATGAAAGCCTTTCAGAATGCAAAAATATATTGAAAACAAGGGCTAAAAGTGAAGACAGCCAATATGACATAAAACTATCTTCCACATTTAGGTTCATAAGTTTTCATGTGATATTTTGCAACTATGATAAATTCATTGTTTTATCAGAGTTTGAAGGTTGTTATGCATCCAACATCTATTCTAACATAGTATAGAAAGAAGAAACAATTTGCACAAAAGAGAGTAGCTTATGTGCTTCGTTTTACATACGTCAATTATAGTTGCTTACAAACATTTAATGGTACATTCAGGTGGGTTCAGCAATTAATGCAATTCATAAGACTATCCTTACAATAGCTGACTGCCAAAAGAAAGGTGTTCATCAAGGGAATTTTGGACCAATGAAATCATCATTCAAAGAGTAATATTATTTGTTAAAGTAGTTCATATGCATGTAACTTTACTAAGATTGAAAGTTGGTGCTGTCAAAACACATTATAAAGGCACTATAGAAATTAAAAGTGGCATTTGTCAAGAGACACGCTTTATTCATTCAAAAGCATGAAACGCCCATGGCAGAGGTCTTCTTCACACTCGCTGTTGCAAATATGACCACAGAAAAATTCTGCAATAAATGTTTTCAATAGAGGAAGAGGGTCCTTCATCCACAGAAAAAAAAAAACAATCCCTAGGCCTTGCCAACAAAACCTTTTCAAGTGCATGTATAACAATGACTGATGCCCATGACACCGTCTTTGCTGGAAACAAATAATGTATTGGCCTAGCTGTGATGCCTTGTTTTCATGCAGCAAGTAGTTTTCCATTTAAATTTCATCACCACAACCTCTTATCAATAATGCCTCTGAATAATGGATAAAACTCCATTTTTTCTTGCTGCTGTGCAGAAATGGCATAGTGAAAGCACGTTTTGGCTTAAAAGGGACTTCGTATCATTGTTAAGATACATAAGCCGTTTAAAGATTCAACACACATACAACATCTTGTTTGTTACACAGCCCAGTGCACCTCCCAAAATGCAAATTTTATTGTGTTTTTGTCCTCCAGTGTGATTTACTGAAACAAGGAATTTGACGGAATTTTCATTGTTCCAAACCTTCTCATCACAATGCAGAGAATGGTCATAGAATAGCCTTTTGATTGTTATTAATTTCTCTTGCTTTGTAACGCAAAAGCCTTTGCATGATTAATCAACAGTTTGGAAACATACAGCCAGTAGTTCAATGCCAACTCACCTATTTCCCCATACAAATAGGAAGCACATTTGGAAACTGCTTCATCCTTGCAACATGCCACCTTCCAAACTCAACTTTAATTCATAAATTGCATACCTGCCTTGATCTACTAATTTGAACATCCATTTTACCTTTCCAAGCAAGAGCAGAAGTATTGCTTAGCAATATTGAACTATGAGTTGGTTTAGTTTACTCCACCTCTGCTTATATAACTTAAGTTTTTGCTTTTATTGCTAGTGCAAAAGAAGAAGAGAAGGCAGACGACAGGGTATGAAGATTCAATTGCTGTGTTACCAGGAAACACCCCTGAGGATCCCATACCAACATATGTACATACCAGAAATGGGTACAAGTATGGAAACGTTGGGGAAATGGTTCTGCAACGCCATACAGAGCAGGGTGCGTTCGGAAACGTCTGTCTTTTTCATGCTGTTTCCGGCATGTCCCCAGGACATTTCCATCCCGTTTCCAGCAGTACATGCACTTTGAAAATGCAAAAATAAACACTCAAAGCAATAAAAATCCTAACCCTAATCTACCTACCCTAACTTGCTAAAGACACTTTCTAAAAGCTTTATAAGCACACTTTCTAATATATTTTAAGTGCTTATCTTTTATGGACTAAAAATGAGTATTATGCATTTTTACATATATTTAGATTTTTTTATAATACATTGTATGCACATTTACGTGTCGATTTGTAACCAAGGCTTTTTTGAAGGTTGGCTTTTCCATGTTTTGGACCCATACCCACACCTGTTTCTGTTTCCTGGCAACATAGTTTCAATTGATATCATTGACCACTTTCACCTTCGTTTCAATTAATTCAAGATATTGTCACCAGCTCCACATGCATGCTAATCTTTTGTTTAGATGCATTCTCCATGTAATGTACAATAACTAAACTTCCAACCAATAACTTGTAGCATTTCCTCTTAATCAATTATCTCATTCGTACTCCATGCACCATAGCTTCCTTATCCAATGGTGAATTAATAAAAATGTTGTTTTAAAAACAATTACACTGACAACCTATAATTAGGCTTAAATATTGAAAAGGAGCAAATAAATATTGGAACTTTGTGGTCATCTTTAAATCCCGTAATGCATCCCTCGCATATAGAGGAATCCTGGATAATGAATCCATCTGTATAATTGATGATGATGGCAATGGAAACTTTTAACGTCCTTGAGTCAAAATTTGTTCGTGGGCCCTAATGAAGTGCTTAGAATATGTAATTCGTTGGCATCATCTCAATCATTGGATTATTCTTAATTAGCCATCTCACAATTCTCATAATCTTCCTGATTGAATTGATTTCTCTAGGTGAGGCATGCCAACTTATAAGGCACATTAGGATCTTATGTGCAGACATATATATAACTTCTGCTTAGATATATTTGTTTTTGCTTGATAAAACTTCAAATCAAGCATCATGCTTGATATTGTGTACTCTTTGACTATGTTTATGGAATCAGGCCTTTTGTCAAATGGATCTGGGGCCTCCAATTTGCACTCTCTTTCAATGCCGAAAAACTTTATTGCTGCAAGTTGTCATTAGAAGATCCCGACTAGTTCATTCCATGTTGTTGGTGAAATGATCAATTGTTGTGTGAAACAATACTACTTACCTTGTGCTACTGCAATGAGGTTTCTTCAACTTGACACCTCACAAGGTTGTCATTACCGGATTTCAAACTAATCAAAACATCCTTGAATCGTCATTCCCGGTTTTTATTCAAGGAATCCAACAACAAATTGCCGATGCCAATTTTCAATTTGTGGTGGCAATCCACGCCTCGCATCTTAATTAAGATTCCTAGCCACAAACTTGATAATGGAAAGACGACTTTGCGAAAGGAATAGTGACATCGGCAAATACTAGAGAGAGATGACCTATTTGGTGACACAACATGACCAAATATTTCATGTGGGTTAAAAATAGGGCCTTAAAAATCTGGGGGATAAGACTACCTATTGTCAACTAATCAATAAAGGAAAGTCTACACTTTTGGAGGCAGAAGGAGCAGCCAAGAAGAATAAGAAGACACAACAATGTCTAAATTTAAGACCCCCATACTGGCCAAGATGAAGCAGATAACTATGAGAATATCACTCCTCAACAAGCCACGGAAATTGTTAGAATTACCGGATGCCTTCTACTACCTAGATGGGATACACCTCAGGCTATGGGGTTGCATGAACTGATGTAACTATGACACAAGCAAGATTTTTGGGCAGAGTTTTGATTATGCAAAACTGCCAGGTATTTCCATAGCACTGAGTTCTATGTAGATTCGAAGACTTGGGTTACATGGACAGAGGTTTCCACCCTACAACAAACCAATAAATCAATTGAATCAAAAGGAATTCGAGGGTTGATTGACTATTCTAAGTATTGAGGACATGGAGGTTGATGAATCTTCCAAGACTGTATTGGACTATGGCCAATACAAGTATCAAAATGTCAAGGATTTTAAGGGACGTAGCACAAGGTTGACTGAAGAGAACTTCAAGTTGAGGAAAGAAAACATGGACTTGAAGAACACTCTGAAATGAAAAAGTGAACTACAAGGGAAACTAGAAAGGACTATTACTGGAATGCAGCATCTAGTGGTCACAACTCATAAAGTGGCTTCACCAAGTGTTGCCCCTTCTCCCCCCACTATTCCTTCCCCTAAGCAGCCAAAGGTCAGCCAATTGCAGAAACAACTAAGGACAATAGAGAATAAGATCAAGAAGAAAGCCTTATACATTGGGTTTAGAAGCATGGTGTTACTACTCCCCAGGCCCATAATTGAAAACATAAAAACTCATTCTGAGTTTGTATGGGATTCAATTACAAAGCAAGAAAAATAACAACTTGGGTCAAACGTGCTGCAAAGAAATTAGTTGATATAAAGAGCATTTGGTTTCCTCGAACTACATGTTACAGATATTAGTACTCTGTCAGAATGGAAACAGGATGAGGAAATTCAAGAGTAAGGTAAGACATCAGGTAAAGTCCTCATGGAAATGATGTCTAAATTGTCAAATAGTTGCATAAAATTGAGAAAGGTGGACTGTCATATATCACATACCAGCAACTTGATTTAAAAAATGGACATTCTTGACAACATGATCAAGGTTGAAATGGCAACTCCGTTCACTAAGAATGGCATCTTAAGAAACAAATCAGGATGGAAAACTAAGGACAAGGCCTTTGTTGATATAATTGATAAGGGAAACAATAGTATTGATGTGCCTACATTGCAGGATATCAAAACAGTGTTTGAGGGAATTGTGTCTCTTAAGCTTAAAGCTGAATTGTCTGTTAAAGGGGTCACTTTTGTAGCTGACAAGACATGGAGCACTACTTTCGAAGATATTTCTAGGTCTTTGAAGGTTGAATTCCCTGATGATACTATGTGGAAGAAGATAGTGGAAGATTCCCATCGGGTTCTTCCCTGCATAAGTACCAATTTTCTCTCACGTGTGAAGTGTGCCTTCGCATGGGCACCCTAATCTTCATGTAAGCTTTATTTTTTATGTTGTCACGTTGGCAAGTCAAATATTTATGTTGATTTTGTTATTGTACCACCAGTGACATGATGAGGTCTGTTTTGTATTTTCCTAAATAGAAATGTGATGTAACAAGCGCACGTTGGGCACTCACGAGTCACAAACAAACTAGGTAATAATTTTGGTTTTATAAAGTTGTGTCCGTTAGGTGCTAGAGGACAAAGGTGCATGTGTAGACTTGTAGGAATAGGTGTAAGAAGGGACTGCATTGTTTTGTAATAAGTACATGTGTGGGCTCACAAACTAGGAATAATTTTGGTTTTGTAAAGTGGTGTCTCTTAGGTAGTAGAGGGCAAAAGTGCGTGTGTAGACTTATAGAAATAGGTGTAAGAAGGAACCAAATTGTTTTGTAGAGTGTGAAGACTACATGAAGAGAGCAGCCAACCGATAGGTGTCACTTACATAAAGAGTGTCCTCAACTGTTGCTAAAGGTTATAAAGGACGAGCCATCTCTTTTCATCTCATCTTTTTGCTAGTTGGGTTATATCAGGGGTTGTAAAAAGGTAGTGGAGCGCATATGGAGCATTGAATCCGAGCAGATAGGTGTTACGAGTCTTTTGATAGGTTATATAGCACAGGATTTTGGCCATACCATGAAGAGCAAGTCTCTTTGTTGCATTGTAAAAACCTTACTTGTATTATGCTACGAGTTTTGGGCATGTTTAAGTAATACTTTGGTTGTTATTGCTCACTGTTGTATGAGAGATTCCTTTATGACATTGAACACATTTTAATGAAAATAAAGTATTCAATGTATGTCATTTTCATTTATAGATTTCATATGATATCTCTTACACAGAGTGTAGGTTTTGTGTAAGTCATTACTTTCTGGATTTCTTTGTGTTGTTCATGAATGGAATAGTTGTGTGTACTCCCAATGGATCAATGGCACCAGTTTTACTTAAATATATCAAATATTTTATTAAATCCTTTTGTACTTCTTATTTCTTGAAAATTTTGCTGTGTCAAGAATTGTAGTGTTTCTAAATTCTCTTTTAGCTGAAATGAATTTTGTCAGATCTGAAATCATTTTCTAAAATTGTTACATGAGATGTTTTATGGGGAAATGCGAATTCCTATTTAATAGATCATCAATCTTCATATTTTTTTAATTCTAATCTGGAAATAGGGTATAAACAAATGTCTTATAGATTGTTAGTGACATCCAATTGGGGAACTAAGCATAGTGGATTTCGTTCATTGGTCCATATGTGATAGGTGTTTATGGGTTGATAAATATAAGAGCACTTGGGAATTGATAGGGAATACCCTCCTTGGCCTTACAGAGCCAAAAGTGAGGAAAGTAGGCCCCCTTTCTACAATGGTCTACGAGTATTGAACCCTGACTAAGAAATGGGAAGGGAGGAAGAGAGGGGGAGAGGGAGAGACTGAGAGAGTATAAATTGTGTATTTACTTTTAAAATCCAATTCTGTGAAGGACCAACACACACAATGGACTCCCTTCTGTACTGCATTGTTTTTCCTTTGCTGATCTAATATTTAATCATTTCCTTTCCTGCAGAAAAGAAAAGGGAACTTCAAGCTGAATACATGCATAATTACAAGTTGTGATGGAGGAAGTGGGTAGCAACAAGCAGCCAGAATAGGTCAAACGTCAAACATTAATTGATATGGTCATCCGGAGGTTGCAACTCGAGATAATAATATGCATATAAACTTAAGATCTCTCAAGATTCATATGATCTTTCAAGAATTAAACATTTTTCCTACTAAAAATTTTAAAAGTTGAAGCATTCTTCTTTCATGATTGCGATGTTAAGTTTTGAATCCTTAAAATTTTACAGATTACACATTTATCTTACTAATATTTTTACAAAATTGAAGGATTCATTGTTGAGGGCAGCAATCATTTAAATTAGTTTAAAGGCAAGGTATTTTTTTGTCGTTATTGGTAAAGGGGGCAATTAGCAGGGGCCCAACCCTGTTACATCAAAAAGGTCTTTAAGCCCAGATATAAAAATGAAACCCAAGAACAGTCAAAAGCAGACAAAACATTCTGAACAGCAACAGAACCGCAAAAATACAGCCAAACTACAAAAAGGCCTTTAAGCCCAGATATAAAAATGAAACCCAAGAACAGTCAAAAGCAGACAAAACATTCTGAACAGCAACAGAACGGCGAAGATACGGCCAAACAACAGCACAAGGACAGCAGAAAATATCAGGAAAGAGCCTAATGAAGCATAACCTCTAAGGACTTCTTCATATTGGACACTGTGGAGCTCACACTGTCCAAAATGGCTTGAAGCTGCTTCTTGTTCTCTATTTTACTTTTACTCTTTTTACTAGTTGAGGCTCGAGTGTCTTGAGTGGCCATTAAGCGGAGCATTTTCAACTGAGAGTCCCAAGTTTCCCAATTTAATTTACAAAAAGCTAACCATTGAATTGAGCTTTTGCTTGATAGTGTAATTCTCTCTTATCAAATCATCCAGTTTTTCTTCAAACTTCTGCTCATGTAGTGCCCAATCCATGCTTGTGTTGTCACTAGTCACCTTGTGCAGTGGGAATAAGGATAACTCAATCCCAGTTGTCAATCAAATGTGTTTAGAACCCTTGTCCAATGACTGTAGGGTGGTCATCGAATGATTGGGCTCATGTCGGGTTGTCATTTTGACACCGACGTAGGGATGATAAATAAAACTGGCAAAGAAATATATTTAATCTAGTGTGTTAATTAAATAATGAGGGCAAGTTTGAAGTTGCCCTTACACGAACTAATCCTTTTGAACCTTTCGAGTGTCGTCATGTCTTTGATTCGTGTGGTGACACCGTGTTCTTGCGATTCATCCAACTCGCGATCATTTTCGGTGCTTGAGTTGTAATATTTATACATATATATTTTTATTAAAATGTTAACATTGTTCTATCATAATTATACCATAAATCATAATTAATGCATGTTAAAAGAAGCATCTTTTGGGAAGCTGTTGTGATCGTGGTTTGAGCAAATTTAAAATAATAAATAATATAGCCTTTCAGAATTTAAAATGTAAACAAGCAAAAATAAAAATAATTAAAGTATCTAATATTCTTAGCTATCCTTAAACTCCTCCAATTTATTAGAGCCCGTGCCAAACCTTGTTCCAAGAATGGAATAATCGAATTTTTTTGGTATTAGTGATAATGGTTTTCTTTAATTCAATTCTTGGCATGCGTGTATGCCAGAGGAGAGGATTTTGGGGATGATTTCTGGGTCAGGAAGGTAATTGCAAATCCTGGGCACATGTGAGAGAATTTAGGGAATAACAATTTCAGTGTTGGGGAATTTGTAAATTGCCAGAGGTTGATTAGGAAGTTGAGTTCAAGTAAAAGGAATGCAGAAAAGATGTAGCTGAGAAGAAAATTACCACTAAAAATTGACAAGAAAGTTGATGCTCAGCAGATTAATGGCTTATGCGGGGAGAGGAAAGGAAGTTGTTGAAACAAGAACTTTTAATCAATGAGTCGGCAGAGGACATGATAAAAAGTATAGAGCAAGAAGGGACGGAGCAGAGAGAATCCAAAGAAAACAGTTGTAAAAAAGGCATTGGAAACTTCTATGCTTTTGGAGATTGACAAGTGTAAAGCCAAATTTCCCCAACCTTGGCCTGCGCGCACCCTGCCTGTGCCATGACAAGAGCTTTGAAATTTGATAGGGAGGTGTGCCAGGTGTTTGAACGGAGGGATTCTGTCACAATTTTTGGCTGCAAACACCCTGGTTCTGTGTTTGCAAACGTGGGAGAAAATTCTTAGCTTTGGTTGCGCAAGGACTGCAACCTGTGTTTTAAAATACCAAAAAAATGTGGTCATGTGGTCAGTGTTGCCTGCAGAATGTACAATCAAGGATTTGTTTGAAAGGGTTTTGGAAGCTTCAAAACAAATGTACATGAGCATGGCCAGCACAAGGCATATGATTTGTTTGATAAAATGTCTGGTATAGTTATGTGGTTTCTTGCACAGCAATAATTATGGGACTTATCAGTATGGATTCGTTGAAGAGACTTTTGGAATCCTGCAAACAAAAGCTCCTTTGGCAGGTATGGCAATGAGGAGGCCTAGGACAAAGTGCATAGATTGCTTTCCAAATTCCTGGGATAATTGTAGCTTCACATACCTGCAACAACTGTTGCAATTGCGCTTGATGCTTCGTGGATATGCTTGGAGAGGAGAAAACCAATTTATCGTCCTCAAATTCTCCTCATTTGACCACTTACATGCAGATATGTATGTGTTGTGGAGGTAAAATACAATGCATGTGACCTGTTTGTTATAATGCCTCAAAACAAAAACAAAAAAATGTGGTCACAAGGAATGTTTGATTAATTTAGAAAGGTGGGTCTTGGAGACCACTTCATATGCTTCCTTGCCACATCACGTGGCCTTCTTCACTTTAGCATTGTGTTGGCTAGTAGTGGGAATGTTTGGTGGGTTATGTGATGGCGAGTTGTGGGAGTGTAACTCGGCCATGCTACAAGTTGGCTCGCCCATTCCATGTGTATTGTGACTTGATCGTTGGAATATTGAGCTCGCTTCCTAGCTCGATCTATATTTCGGTTTCCTCGCTCGCCTACTAGCTTGTTGGAGATAACGTGGTGTCTTGTCAATCCTTCTTCTCACGCTTGCCAAATAACCACGTGCATGGTCATCTTACTCTATCCTTGCATGTTTTAGCATTCCTAGTTTTCTTAATTGTAATGGAATTGTAAATCAATTTAAAGAAAAATAATGTTTAGGTAAATTAAATGGGATGGGTTATAGTATAGTGAATTGCACCTCTGTTGGTATGCATCAAGACCATTAACCATGAATGAAAACACTACTCTCCTTTACCACGTAATATGGATGGATAAAATATGATACCAATTTGGATATGGAAACCATGGGGTTGGCAGGATAAACAGAAATGTAATAAAACTACTTTTGTCGACTTTGTGTAATGTTAATAAAACTTGTTTTCATGGAGGCGCAAAACATCCCTATAAAACTAGAAATGAGAAAAGAAAACTTTAGACGAGTACCTAGTCTTGTGGAGTGTTCAACTGAACCTTGAGTTGTTCCTGGGATGTCCATTTTACATTGTTTCATAACGTGTCTAGGAGCCCAATAAGCTAGTTCACAGCCTTAAACATGTGTTGAAATTTAAAAATACAGCTTTGTTCGACCCACTGTTTCGGCCTCGGGTGTCGAAACAGATTTTTGGCTTCCGCATACCTCTAATATTTCTATAATACAATTGCTACAAACCCTCAGTTTGGTGAAAACGTCCCGCAAGTTAGTTTTCTTGATAGGTTTTATAGGCCTCCAGTCGTTGGACGACAATGCCACTTGAGTGCAATTGCGATTAGTAGCTCCGGGAGACGAGTGCCTTTGTAGTCTTGTTTGGCGGTTTATGGTTCCATCAGCTCCGGGGGTTTCCCTATATATTGGGGAATATGTCGAAATTTGTTTCCGTGGTTGTTTGAGTCTCAAAGATGGTTTTTGAACACTAATTTTCGAGCAACTTGTCTAAATTTGACTTTTTGGAAACTTGTGACTAATTGGTGAAAACTGTCATATGAACTTATCCAAGCAAAATAACAATAGAGAAACCTCAGTATATGATCACATTATGTATGAAATTTTTTATGCCGTTTTCTTGTTAAGAAATTGTTTGTGGAAAAATGGTGTTTATTCTCTCTCCTCTCTCTATCTTTTTAGCTTCGAAAACGAAATGAAATGGAAAATGTATTATCTTACTCTCTTTAAGTGTAATAAGTATAGTTTCATTAATGATTAGAAAATTGTGAGAATCATGCTTGATTGTAGTTGGATGTCATGCCAGTGGTTGTCACCTACCCATGCTCTAATTGTTGTTGTAAGTTGCGCAGTAAGCACGACAAGTAAGATAAATGAAGGAATTTGACGTTACAGCTTGTACTTAATTTGTAAAATGCACAAAATGTTGAGACGTATTGTATTGTTGAATAATTGTAATTATTATCATTTTGAAAGAAGAAAATGAAAATCAAGTATAAGTAGTTATTCCATGCGTGTGCTAAATTTTATTCGTAGTTATAATGGTGCATTGTAAGGTGATTTAGAGTTGATAAAATAATCATTTACGACGTTAATTGTCTCTCTTATCTTTTAAACACTTAGAATATTGGATGAAACTTACCTTGCCTTAGCTATCTAAATGAAACGAGTATATAACCCTTTTATCTTACCCTCACTCTTAGTCGAGTCTTGCTAAGCCTGAAAACCTCTATAGTGCTAGAAAAGGCTTAAAACTATCACAAGTTGTTTTATTGTTTTGTTCCTGGGACAAGCCTTGTTATATTGTTTCCATAACTTGGGTACTATTGTGGGAGGAAATGAATACACTACTTGTACCTTGTCTCTTTGGGTGGGAAAACGACGTTATTCCTAGAGGTCAGAGCCCTATCCTCCTCGCAAAACAAGTTATTTCTCTTTGTGTGTATGGTCCTTGTACTCTTGTGGGTAGCCTAAGTTTTGTGAATATAATTATGGTGTTTTCACACTCAAATGATCTCATTAAGATATTTAAACGACACGAGTAAAACTTATGACCCAATTGTTCTGCACATGAATCTATTGAGTTTGAACAACTTAAGCTCTTCACTATAGAAATGTACCCTTGGTAAGTAATATTGAAGTATCCTAGGTTGTGTGAATTTTGCGACAAAAGGATAATTGATTTCTCTTAGTTTTGCCTCGTAGTAGGGGGTAGACCCCTTGAGTGTCAACGATGTCTTTTAAGTATTGTAACTCCTACGAGGATCATTGGTAAATTACCCTTAGTGTACGCTTATCCAACAATTGAGATAGGGTCATAGAAGGAATTTGAACTCCTTATATTATATTGAATGCCTCACGTGTGAAGTGTATTTAAAATACTTGAGTTATTTAAGTAATTAAATGATGTGCCTTGTATGGGATAACACCCTTGGAATCTTGTTTCACTAAGTGAAGAAGTAGTGCTTTATGATTCGTAGTTCTTCTAAAACAACACCGACCTGAGACAAAAGACAAAGAATGAAAAAGTAATAAGAACAAGAGTAGATGAAATGAATTTTGGAATGATCGGGATGAATATCTCTTACACTTTGAATTATGCCAAGTCGACTAGAATGCTTAATATGGTCTTAAAGAAAATGGGACTAATGGAATACACCATAGGGGATCAACTTTTTAATAATGGGAAAACTTGTTATATTCAATGAATGAGCCATGTTTCATGATCATAATCAAGGTTTAAGCAAAAATGTTAAATGACCAAATAATCAAAAAGGGAAAAGTGAATTAAATTATTTGTGTTTTGGTTGGGTTGCTAGTGTGGGCGTTACAGTACCCTTGGGGTGTCGAGCTATGTTTTATAATACCATGGAACTTAATTGCAGCTTAATATATCTTTGTTGTGTAAATGTCAAGTTACTCCAAAGTAACCTTTGAGTTATATGATTCCTTTGCAATTAGATAAACGTACTAACTTAGTTGGAACCAACACAAGTTAAGTGATAAACAAAGCAAAAGAAATGTAGCCTAAAAATAATAAGGAAAGATACAGAAGTACAACTACTTCAACAACTAATTGAAATCTTTGTCCAAAAACACACAACCATTGCATGATTGTAACTAATTCAAATATGAACATAAATAAGTTGCTTTATGAAAATGTGATAATGTGGAAGGTGCATACTCGTGATGGTCATGTTGTGGTTGGGTAGTGGTTATGTGCTTGTTGTTATGCTAGTGTGGCTTTGTTGTGTATTGGGTGTCATCATTTAGTTTGCTTGTTCTTCGTGTGGGGTGGTTGTCTTATGTGATGTGGAGCAACCTCTTGTGATCATATGTGATGTCACTTAGTTGTTTCAATAAATGAAAGTCAAAAAAAAAAATTTAAAAATCCTAGTATTTTGGCATTATGTTTGGATCCCTCATGGGTGGGCGCTACAGTTCACAAGAAGAGGACTCCTTACCTTTCCCTTTCTTGGTCTGAGCCTGATAGTCAATGTTCTTTCCCATGGCTAATAGACATTTGGCGACCCTCTTGTCCCTCTTTTTCCCATCCCTCGCATCAATCCCATCCAAAAGCTGCTTCTCTTTACTAACATGACTTCTTAAAATTTTGTGAGGACGCTCCTAGCCTTTTAGTACCCTATTGTAGGGTTTCTTCCCAAAATTAATAGGATTAACTTTTAATACCTATAAACAGCTTGGGGATTTTATCAACAACATGATTATGAATGAGTAGAATACCAGCTTGATGCAGGGGCACAATTCTTCTACCTAGATGAATCTCAAGAATTGATGCTTCCATAGAGAGAAGGATGTAAAAAGAGATACTAACCCAAACTTGTGTCTAAAATGGTTGAGAAACACCAGATGATGTGATTTGACAACCCGAAACTTGTCATCCACTGTAATGTATTTCATTATTAACCTACCCACTTCATCATAGGGTTGAGGAAGGGAGTCCCTCGAGAAAACCATTGAGAAAGTGGATAAGTTACCCTCCTTCAAGAAGAAATTTATGTTCTTCATCATCATCATTTAATCCTTTTTTTTAAATTGATACCATCCTTACTAAGACCACCAACTTTATTCTACAATAAGTTCTTCAAAGTGATCTCAATACCAAGGCCTGGATGGAAACCCATCTCTTCTTCCAACTCTATGTTGCCAGGAAATGGGTACGGGTATGGGTCCAAACGCAGAAATGTCAATTTTTAAAAAACCTTGGGTACGAACGTTATGGAAACGTCTCGTATAATATATTATAAAAATATTAAACTTTGACTTTATATATATGCACATACATAGTACTCATTTTCAAAATTTTAGTCCATGGTCCATAAGAGATAATTGATAAAGCACTCAAACTATTTTGCATTCATTGAAGTTCTAAAGATTCGTCATTCAACATGGTTACAATTTCAATGTTTCATATATACATGATTATAATCTAGATTCTAGAATATATCATCTAGATTTTCCTCATAATTATCTCCATGAATACCACTGATAACTCCACTCCCACTAGCTCCACTATCCATCCCTTGTGTAGAACTTCCCGGATCTTCATCATCAATACCAAGCAATGAAAGTTGGCTAAGAGTAGGAGCAGAAGCATCAAATTCACTCCTCCTCGATGCTCTTAGCTCTTAGTAACACCTTATAAACTCTTCCTTCAAGTTGCTCCTTGATGTCTCTGGCTCTTCACAATGCTAAATGTTAGTTTAATGAAAATTGAATTTAGCAAGAGAAAAAAGAGTGATTTAAAATGGACCAAAGATGCCAAGATATAGCTTTTAGGAAGTGTTTTTAGGAAGTTTGGGTGGGCGATTAGGTTTAGGAGCAATAAATGTTAAAAGCTACTCTTTTAAAGAATTTAGCTTTAAAATCGAAAATCCGATGCGTAAACGTGTCGGAAACCATCTTGCACGTTTCCGCACATTTCGCACCAATTTCCGCTTTAGAAACGTTTCGGCGTTGTTCGAGGGGGCAGGGGCCATTGACAAGGACCAAAAACATAGAAGAAGAGATGCATTCCCTTATAAGGTGCCTACTAAAAGGACAGAAACCAAATTTCTCCAAAACTTTGTCCAAAAAAATCCATGGCACTCTATCAAAAGTTTTATTCATATCAAGCTTTACGTATCATACTTGCATTTTTCCTTTCTCCATCGAATGAATGGTTTCATGGAATAGGATAATGTCATCTTGAATTTATCGACCCCAAACAAATACACCTTGCTGCTTGGAAATCAGATCCGGCAGGAGAGGCTGAATTCTTAAGGAGATAATCTTAGTAATGATTTTGTAAAGAACATTGGTAAGACTGATGTGTCTTAAATCTTTCAATTCTTTGGCACCATTTTTCTTGGGAACAAGGACTATGAAGGGGTTGTGATTTCTTTGAGCAATTTGCCTTTGGAAAAAATCATTGACTGTCTTTAATAAATCCTTGTTGCATATATCCCAATAATGTTGATAGAAGCTAGCAGGAATCCATCGGGCCTGTGAGATTTATCTTCATTAAGTGAAAAATAATACCCTGCAATTCCTCCAAACAAATAAGGTTAGTGATTCTTTTGAAACTTGCAATGCCCTAGATTTTTGTCTCCAACAAACTTCTTCATAAGCATTGAGAGTGTGGAACTCACTAAGAAGAGATTTCTCCTTATAAAAGTTATCCACGTCCATCCCTTTGGAAGCTACCTCATTTTCAAGAATATTGAGATCCTCTTTTATTTTTTTTTTTTTTCAAAAATATTTCCAAACACATCCGTGTTCCAACTTTTAATATTCCTTTTGACATTTTTAAGTTTTTTTTGGACCAAGTTATACATTGCAGTTCCTTTGACATCAATATTCCACCATTCTCTTATTCTATCCACAAGATCCAAGTGCATCATCCACATCTTTTCGAATCTGAATGGAGAAGGGCCTTCTGTAACCATAGGGTCCACATTCGAACCAGCAGATTGTGATCAGAATTCATCCTCGGAAGAGCTGAGAGAAAGAATTCTTTCTTAGGGATCCACTCCGCTGTAATCAACATTCTATCCAGTCTAACTTGAATGAGATTTTCCCCAATCTTCTATTGGACCAGGTAAACTTGGTACCTCTTAGATCCAAATCGGCCCGATTGTTTTGAGAAATAAAATCAGCCAAGTCTTCCATACTCAGCGTGAACTCAAGCCTACCTCCTTTTTTTCTCTATAGGGGATAAAGGTGCATTAAAATCTCCAACTATCGTCCAATCAAAACTAAGACTGCTGACTCTGAAATTGCTTAAATATGCCCACAGTTTCTTTCTACCTTCATGAGAGTTAGGAGCATAAATGTTAGAAAAAATCCAATTCGAATTATTATTTATCTGGTTAAAGAGAATAGCAACATGGTTAGGAGTATCAAGCAATAATTACCCTTGAAAATGGTCGGATCCCAAAAAGTGGCTGAACCGCCTGATGCCCTTGCAGAATCCGAAACAGAGAACTGCAGCTTTCTTCCATATTTTCCTCTTCATTTCCTCTACAGTCTTGCCTCTCATTTTAGTTTCTTAAAGAGTTATAAAAATAGTCCTAGTATTAAGGCAAGGTATATTTTGCTAGAGGCTACTTTCTTCACAAAAATTAAAAAGGTTGGGGAGGAAATGTGAAGATAAATACCAAATGTGAATTTCCCGGGCCAAAAGGAAAAGTAGGATACAAGAGTAATCATACTAATGCTTATTTTGAGAAAATGACCAGGCTCCAAACTGGCAACTTTTAGGACTAGTTTGATACTTTGTGGTTAACTGATAGACCCTGGTTCATTTGGAAAACTTTCTTTCAATAGAACGGTCAATTTTGATCTTCTAAAATCCCTTTCACATGGTGGCCTTTGAATGCTCGGTATACTAGGAAAGCTCTGTCGTTGAGGGCTCTTCTTCTAGCTGAGAGCAGTGTCTTCAAAAATATGAACAAGTTAAACAAAATTAAATATGCAAAAAGTGTCAAGATCTTGACAGCTAACCAGCTCAGTACTCTTATTTATAGAATCAGTGAACTTCTAGTCTATTAACACCGACCCTCAGCAAAAACCGTGGACCTGAAAAACATTAGAGGCTAACATAAAAAGATAGATTTGAATCCAAATCTTCGAAACCAATGTAAGTGTGGATATAACAGGCATTTTTTTATCTGATATGTGCAAGTTGATAATTAACGAACTTGTATGGATTTAATCCGATCTCCGAACTTAAACAAATATGTTCCATTTAATCTGTAACTCTGTGAAACACACGAGTGCAACTCAATGATTGGTCGATGCAGACAAGTGTAGGAAAATATATTAATTACCTGTAAATGGTGGCGTGTGAAACGAGGAAGGCCAATCTGGGCAACAGCCAGCGATCCGAAGAAATTCCCCATGAGAGCAGCGTGTACAAGGGGCAGTCCTTGCATGAAGCCAGCGGAGAAGCCAGCGAGAAAAGAGTCGCCGGCACCGGTGGGATCAAGCTCGTGGGAGGGGAAGGCAGGAACATGAAAATGGCCATCGGAGAGATAGAGCGTGCAGCCATGTGGACCGTGGGTTACAATGAGGCAGGTGTGGTGACGCACTCGCTCGATGTCCAAATACGCCGCCTCCGCCTTGGACGCCTTGAGATACGCGATCTTCCTCTCCTCCACCACCGAATTGAACTCCGTATCGCAGAGTCTGCGCAGACCCACGGTACCGTCACTCGCGTCAATGCTGCGGATTAATGCCTGAATGTCCGCCACCACCACCTCGGACACCGCCGCCATCCGCCTCAACGTCTCGGGGAGAATCTCTCCTGCTACTCCCACCGCCAGCCCAATCATGAACTTCCCCTTCTCGTTGGAAGGTATGTCTTCGGGATAAATCGCCTCGCAGGCATTATTTACCCGAAGCACCCGCTGCCTGCGCGGCTCAAATCTGCGTAAAATTGCGTGGTTTTGGCGTCGCCGAGTTTTGCAGAGGGAGGATGGAATGCTGTGTCGAGGGCGTAGGCAAAATCCGATCCCACTTTGGAAACGACGGTGGAGGGGAGGCGGAGGGCGTCTAAAACGTTGGTGATGTAAGAAACCGACCCTCCCAGCGATTCCACAACCCGCTCCCTCTCCCCACCTGACCCAAATTTCAACACGTCATGACAATAGTGCCCCACAACCATAGCTCCTCCGCCCGATTTCTCCTCCATTTGCCGCTCCCTTCTACCATTTCATTTCGTTTCGCTGGCCTGGCCCGCCCTGTATATGCATCAACCCAACGCGAACAAAGACTACCTACCTACCTACTTAGACGAGTGATTTTGATTATGTCTCGAGTGATTGAAAGATGGAGAGCAATATTCAAACTTGGTTACCTATGTACCTAGGTATTTATAACTATTTCTTCTATTTGGGATTGTGTAGTTATAGGGATGACATGGGAATGTTGTTCGTACGAGTTGCCTATAATAACTTATCACGACATTGTTAATCTTGCAGTTTAAAGATTTTATAGGATTATTCCATTTACAAAACCTTAAAACTAAAGGTTTTTATTGAGGATTGAGTGAAAATTGGATGTAAAATATTTTCTAAATGAAGTTAAAGATCACTCAATCTTGCCTTAGTTGACTAGCGATTATACTTAATATGCTTGTATGTGAGATTGATAACATAATACGCATTCTATATCTCGCATAATGAATCCAAAGTTTGTTGGTCTCTAAAATCAAATACCCGCAACTAAAATTTGAGCTAAACACATCGCAAAGAGCGACACTTTTAGAAAAATTCACTCCACTTTATATTAAAACAATTAAACAATGATAAGACTAATATAAGCATTACAATAATGCTTGTCTAACTTACATGAAAAGTAAAAGACTGGTCATAACTCATAAACCTCCTAAGTGAACTAATGTCAACCAAAGAAGATTATAAAATAAACTTAAGATGACAAATATCATCCACTGTTAATACGTGGTCAACATGCAAGAAGTCAAAATTAGTTGAAGTGACACATGCATAATTTATTTGCACATTAGCTAAATTATTCGCCCCAAACTCTCCTAAAATTAGAAATGGACTTAGATAAGGCTAACTTTAATCATTTAAACATAGAAATGGAGCCTAACCTCTTAGAGATGAATGGATAATGATTCAAACTCAATTAAGCGTGCATCTAGTGAATTACACTCTAATTGGCACGTTCAATCTAAAAATATATTTTTACACATTTTCCAAAAAAAAACTAAACTCTAAAATCTCAAAAACTTATACTTTTCAATAACTATTAAGTGTCCATCTTGGCACCATGATCAACAAAAACAATATACAATAAGACTTGAGCTCAACAAACATCGCATATTAAGGATTTTTATTAAGATACATAATGGGAAACTAAAGCGTTGGGAACGTGTAAGTTAAAGAGAAAGATAACACAAAATATTGAAGTTCTATTATTGTTTGGAACCAATAACCAACAACTTGAACCAACTTGCGAACCCTAAATGGTGAAACCGCTGCGCAAACCCTAAATGGTGAAATTGTTGCGAACCTTAAATTGCAGAGATGGTGGCCATGGCCGTAAGAAATCTTCTCACGATGGAGGCATAGGCAGAGCTCCGTCTTCCATTCTTGGAGATGTTGATGCTGGCGGCGGTGCACAAGAAGAACAGGTGCTATTATGGATTGATCAAGCTTTTGGTGGCGCTAAGGTTGCCTCCTCGAAACCTAACTCTGCTAGATCCATGATTGGTGGTTGTAGTGGCATTAAAACTTTAGGCGGCGGCGCTTCTGTTGAAAATGGCCCAACTCTAGGACACACTCTAGCTCATAGCGGTGCAGGGGACGACCTGGTGCTCTCTTGGGGTTGCCATGGGGGCTCCTCGCACTCCATTGGTGGAGATTCCTTCAAGCAGGGCAAACAACCCCATGTTTCTATGCTGCAACCAGAGAACCATTTTTCTTCAGTAGATTTACACTCGAGATCAATACAACATGCTTATCTGGGACTAGGATTGATGTGGATCATATCCGAACAAAACTCGGAACAATTTGGCTACATTTAAGGATATTTTACAGGGTAGGAGTCTTTCGCAAGGGAGGAATCCACCCACACCTATGACCCCTATTGTTACCAACCCTAACATTTCTTTTGGGGAAGAAGTCCTCAATTCCAAACGATTCTACCAAGAGCACGCTCTGATCAGGAGATTCAGTGGGCTATGGCCCAACCTAGCTACCCTTCATGACTGGATTACGAAGCACTAGATCCCGATTCTATCAGGTAGGTTATATCTTTATCCATGTGCTAAAGGCACATTTATTGTTGTTTTTTCCTCAATTAAGGATAAGGAAGTCATAGCTAAAAAACTTTGGGCTTATCAATCCCATTTCCTAGTTTTGAAACCCTGGTTCCCATCTTTTAACCCACTCACTGAATCATTTGCCGCAAACCAAGATGGATTATATTGCCCATTTACCACTCTAATTTTGGAACTACACTTGTCTCGACTCTATTAGAAATGCTCTGGGTCATATCCTATTCATTGACCCCCAAACCACTGATTTCACGCACACAACCTTCGTCGAATCCTTGTTGAGCTTGACACATCCAAAAATATCCCTGTTAATATAGAGCTTAAAGTCCCAAACAGAACTTGGACACAACCATTATATTATGGAGGCTTGCCCTTTAGGTGCAGAAAGTGTTTTGCTACCGGACACACTGCTGATGTTTGCGAGATGGAAAAGAGAAAAAATGGAAAAAAACAAACGGTGGAAAAATGCCCTCGGAACACCTGGTCTTCGAAGCCAAAGAGAATCTAGACTCAAATGCAGATAATGAAGATGATTCTGATTCTGTCTCAGAAACCCCTCTTTCGAAAATTCCAGTTGTTGACAACGCCAAAGATTCTCATTCAGTTGGTGACAAAAAGGAAAATACAAAAGAAGATATTAATTTCATTGTCTCGGTTGGATTTATGGAGGATAAGGAAAATATGCCTACTTTTTTAATCCTCCAATTGTGGAAGCTCTAGTACAGGCTGGATAACGATGCGTAAAAAGAAAAATATATCTCCAAGAATACCGCCTTCGCCTAATTAGTTATCCACTGTTGTTCGGTTGCTCATTATTGCTTCACTTTTCTTTGCCGGGCAGCAGCTTGTTTGGTCGTTGTAAATCAATTGTTTTTATGTTGATGTGTTGTTGGTTTTGGGTTTTATTCTCGAGCGGAGTTGTTTTTCCTCTTTTTGTTGGGTGTTCATGTTTTACCTTGATTTTGATCATTTTTATGTGCGCTAATTGTTCACATATGGCTTTTTGAGCCTTCTTGTATAAGGGTATAGTCCCTTTCAAAAAACTATTTGCCCATAATAAAAAAAAAAAAACTTGAACTAGAGGATTTTTTCATATTCTATTTCTAAGCTAGAGGAATTTTATATATTTTATATTTTGTTTTATATATACTATGCATAACTTTAAATATTGTGTAATTATAAAAAATACACAAAATAAATTAAGTCAATTTATAGACCTTAATAGACTTCCAACACTTTCTTGGACTTAAATAGTTGTCTCATCCTAAGACAAAAAAAGTTTTTGATGTCGTGGAGGTGTTTTATCTTTGTTCTCCAAATTTCTATGATATTCTTTTTGTTACTTTGTACATTTGAATACTCTATTCGCGATTGACATAGGGAATGTTGTTTACCGATTTTCATTCCATGTGTACTACTTAATCACCCTTTCGGGTTTTCAAAATACATAAACGCCCTCATAGATCACCTTTTGAGGTTTTTAACCTATGTGTTCCTACTTACAAATATCCAATAATATTGCACAAAATCCCAAAAATCATTTTTTAAATTTTGATCCTAAGATATCTACTTCTTTGCTTCACACGACATTGGAGCGTGTTAAGCTTACGTTGTTAGAGGAACTAGTGGAGTTGGTAATGCTTGAGTTGTGTGAATTCTATGGAGCAACATTTATGAAGGTACATAATTTGGGATGTCTTTTATGTTCTTCACGGATGGGATAAACATTTTGTCCTTATAAGTATTCTAATCTATCATTGCTTCGTCAATTCATCTGAAAAATCCCTAGAGTTGTGTTAAGGCTTGCATTACCTCCAATTAGGTGTCGTTGCGTGTTGTCCCAATGATTGGCCTGACATTGTGTATTTTTTTAATTTGTAAAGACATTGTGTATTTAAGTGATGAGGCTTTCCATATGTTCCTAGGTCTTTACGCTTATACGCCTACAAAAGTATTATGCACTATGTTCCTTTCTCATTCTCGCAATCGGTCCACCACACTTTCTTTGGCTTTGATAAACGTAACCAGATCCTTCTCAACTTCTTGATCATCATGTGTTGTGACCATGTGTGCATGTGCAATACTATCTGTTTTTGTTTCACCCTGGCAGACATGCATAGCTTCCTATAACCACACATTCCAATCGAATAGCTCAAATGTAACCTTCTTCACTTGTTCCTCGGCCTATTGCAAGAACTTGATGTGTTCCTATAAAACCAAGATTACTTCCTTGGCCTCTTTCTTCTCGTGGATAGTTTGGCTCTTGACTTTAGTTACGAGCTCATGTTCGAACTTCGCACCAATTGTCAACAAGATTGCTGACCATAGTAAGTAGATGCGCTTATTTGCTCATCAATTGCTCACCGATTGCTCCAGTGAATAGCTTTGGACAATTATCTCCGATTTGTTTCTTCATGGTGCGTAATGTTTATTCTAGATCCGTCTTTTGTTGCATCAGTTGTAGAGCAGTCGCATCGATAAATTTGTTTGCAGGAGGTTTACTCCCTCTATTTTTGTTTTTAAAGTGGCAGTTGTTCTATCTCCACCTCTATTGTACTAATGATATCTTACATTGTTGTGGCTTATGCGGAGGTCTACACAATTTTTGGTACAGTTGTGGACGCATACAAAGAGATGAGAGTTGGTTTTCTAAGTAGTGGTTTGTCTAGCGTGGCGGAACTTTTACGTATCCCCTCGTGCAGTTTCTTCGGTGGATTACACTATAGATGGTTTTGAACTAGATTTTCCCACCTCCTGCACAATATCCTTTGGTTTTTCTTCTACTTGTGCATTGGGACCCTATACACGAGGAGCTCTAGTTACTTGCATAGCTGGCTTGGGTTTTGCTTTTATTGCCTCCTTTCTTTTCCATTATGTATGCTTTGGCAAGTTATTTCTCCTTCACACTGCAATCATATGATTCTAGTTGCACCTTTTCTTGCTTCAATTTTTCTCTCTTCTTTGACCTTCTTTTCTTCTTCTTTTGTTCTACTTCTACTTTCTCTTCCCGCTCCTTTTTCTTCCTCTCCTCTTCTAAATTTTTCACCTTAGCTTGTTGTGGTAGCCTGCCTTTGGAGGTCGTCCTCATGTTCTTTATTTTTCCTTGACCCATCATCTTCGATTGCCTTATTTTATG
The DNA here is from genome assembly GCA_018340775.1 of Taxus wallichiana var. yunnanensis. Taxonomy (NCBI): domain Eukaryota; kingdom Viridiplantae; phylum Streptophyta; class Pinopsida; order Cupressales; family Taxaceae; genus Taxus; species Taxus wallichiana. The sequence continues at coordinate 153,011,253 of CM031239.1, read as the reverse complement.
CCGAAGCCTTCTTCACAATATCCTCTTATTATGCATTGCATTGCACTCCTCTTTTGGTCTTCCACAATCTTGCCTTCCTCTTCTTTCGTATGCGGGCTTCCTTGGTTTTCATAGCCTAAGTAACGACTTTGGGGTGGATTTGTTTATTATTTATTTTAAGGCCTAAGGGTAGTATAGGTTGCATATTATGATTAATTAATAAATGTTAATGTACACACCAAAATATAGCTCCCAAATAAATTTATATGATATAACAATATAAATAATTACTTAAAACATAAGGGGAAATGTACTTAGGCGATTACACGACAACAATGTGTTCTACAAGTGTAGAGTGATTGAGAAGATCGGAAATGAACCGGAGGTGTTTCATCTCTTGAATTATGACTCGCAACCGAGCAAGATGGAACCATACGACCTATCATAGTTCGGCTTAGAGTTGCACAGTTTCAAACAAGAATATGTTGGTTCTCTATAACTTTTGATGATTGTGAATGATCCATAAATATACTTTTTTGTCTAATGTTAGGGTTAAGCAAATGAGCGACACCTCCCGTAGTGACCTACAATAGATGAAAACCCTAGATTATTGTACTAATACTTCATGAATGTGATTAGATAATAATAGGAGATAAATTTGTGTGTGGTGGAGTTTGACTAGCCCTAGTTGTCAATCCATATTGATCCAAAATGGCACTACATTACATCCCCGCAAAAGTGGGAGAAAACTCCATTTGCCCCTTATTAATTTAATAAACATCCCACATCCAATTAATATAATTTAAATTCAAATATTATTAAATTAATTCCACTCAAGCAAGTGGAGGGGAATAATAAGTAAATATCCCACTTGTAAATTTCTGAAAGGGAGAGTCAACTTGGGCCCACTAGACATGTGGAAAGTCTAGGTTTAATTAGGGTCTGAAGATCAAATGATCCTACACCATAGATCTTTGAAACCCTATATTTCTTTATAACAACCTATCTCATTATTATTATTTTTATTTCCTCCTAATTTTCTTTCTATTTGAGTCCTTGTTGCAGTTTGGGATCTCTCTTCCATAGAGGTTTTGAAGATCTAGTTGTTTAGTAGTTAGTGGATTCCCATCCCAAATTTGATTACCTTCCCACTCATAGTTGAAAGAAATAAATATCTTCTATATATGTATATTCATTTCATATCCATGGACATATTTATGCTTATACATATAATCCTTATGTATACGGTTTTAGATATATGTTTATACTTTCACAAATGTATACACACACACACATAAATTTATTAGTTGAAATATACTTTTGATGTTAAAAATATTGTTCCTCGATAAGGGCGGCCACACCTTATGCAGTCTCTCTCTCTCTCTCTCTCTCTCTCTCTCTCTCTCTCTCTCTCTTTTGTGTGTGTGTGTGTGTGTGTGTGTGTGTGTGTGTGTGTGTGTGTGTGTGTGTGTGTGTGTATTTATATGAATTTTCAAGGTGCCAATAGGGGTAAGGATAGTCGTCCACAGATCTCGTGTCAATATGGAGGAGTGGATACACCCAACGCACAGTGTATGTGCCAAAGAATAATAATTTTTAGGGTTTGGGAGAGGCCTTGGACAAGCCACAACCCCTTCAAGTTATACACACAAACACACACTCTTTCATTTTAATAAAATGGATCCAATCAAATTTGAAATCCAAGGTAAAAATAATTATAAGTTTACACACACACACACACACACACACACACACACACACACACACACACACACACACACACACACACATTACATCGACTTAACTAGTTCAAGGAGAAGAACTATAACATAGTAAGGATTATAATGAGCGCCAAATCAATTGCGTATTCAAATATATAGATAAACATTTATACATTAAGACCTACATAATTTCATATATGGATGAACTAACTACTCTTGCCTACATACTTGTAGAGTAGATAAATTTTCCTTTCCATTCTTAGAGCCTGGAAATATACATACATGTAAATGAATGGTTCCATTGAAATTCCAAATCCTAAGTGAAAGGACACATATTCACTTTATACTTATTAACCATGAGGATTTAATCAAGAAGAGACAAGAGCCATGTCTTTATTTTAGTAACACCATGAGAAAACAAGAATACATTTGAGAGATTTATCACCAAACCACTTACATTCACGTAAAATCATACACACACAATGAACACCCTTTTATTATCTCATCTTAAAACCACTACTAACCGAAAAGGCCTACCAACAATATTATTCAAGCTTAATAATTAAATTTATATTTTACAACACTTATTTTGTTTTAGAGATGAATAATTATGAAGACAATGTTCCCTAAAAGATCCAAAGTTTACTAACTCAAATCAATTCCATAGAAGACCAAAATGGAAGAAGGGCTCCTTTTACAAATTTATACATATTTAAAAATTTATAACATATAAACAACATTTCTTTTTCCTTTATAAACATTTAATGAAAACAAATATTTTTCCTTGTATTAAATTATACAAACCTCCTCTTCAATTCAAGGTTATAATAAGAGAAGAAGAACACGATCTCTATCTATTACAATGTTTAAATAATAAGGAAATTAAAACTTATTTTTTACAATTGCTCACATCTTTTTCTTCTCAAAGAAAGTTTTATACAAGAAATAATCATGGGATTTTCCATCTAGTATAACTATTTAACATTCCTTATTTCCTTACATTTTACCAAAAAAACAAATTAAAATGAAAGTGCAAAAGCCTCCTTAAAATGGGAACAACATGCCAAATATTTTTAGCAAAAACTCATAATCTCTAAGAAATTTTTACTCCATTCCAAGATTTAGAACCACGCTCCATCTTCAAAAAGGATGTCTCCAAACACAATAGAGGTGTCTTGGTTGTCCACCCAACCAATTGGCATCATTACATGCCATCTCCAAAAGTGGAGGGCATGTTAACCCCCCTCAAATCTCATGGGAGAGAGAGTATGCATGCCTCCAAGATGCATAAGATAAGTGAGGGAAAAGGGGATTACACACAATCAATCATCAAAACCATAGGCCAAAAAACAACCAATGAGCTCTAAGATTCTCAAGAGGGGAAGAGGGGTAATAATGCCCATTTAATAACATTATCATATAACTAATTGAATTCAAAAATTTGCTAATAAATCCCAAGACTCCCAAACTCCTTATTTCTCCCATAAACCTAACACTCCACACCTCCTCCTTGCTAAGTTTTTTTCAAACCATGGAGGTTTCTTGAAAGGAAGGAGATGATGTAACATCCCCATTTTAAGATACTAGAACAAGGGATTTTTTTATTTTTATTTTTTTATACAACGTTCTTTGTTCTGCATTATGTAATTCAAACACACGTTCAAGTTTTAATAATTGTTCTCTATCCAATTAATGTAATTCAGATCACACAATTTCTTTTTAAAACCAATGTTCTTTTTGTTCGCATATTTGCAATATGGAACACACATTCAATGCCATTCAATCATATAATGATACCATATGTTGTTGTAAATGACTCAAGAACTACCGATCTCCCAAATTTTATGGCTCGGAGTTTCAGTGATCTCTCATTTCATGACTCGCGACTTACCGATCCTTCATGTTAATCCATGCATTGTATAATAAGTATACGGGGTTCTTTTACCGTTTCCTTATCAAAGTGATCCATTTAAGAGGCCTATCTGAATATCTGTTACTAATGTTCATCTGACATCTTGCTTCTTAAACTAGGTGATTAGGACAACACAACCAGCAACTTACGATACTTTGGCCAAAGATTTTCACATGCTTTACATGATCATATTCCTAGATGTTAAACACATCAATGGAATACGTCCTTCACCTCACTTCGTCTGTTATCTAGAATGGTCTTTCCTGATCTCTGTTAGTCCTTCCGTCTAAGGTCAAGCTCTAACCCCAACTAGCAATATGAACGAGTATAGGAAGTTACTCATGGTAACTAAAGGTACGCAGACATACTGTGTCGTCCCTAGGCGACTCCGTGTGTCTAGTTACCTTTAGTCCTCCGGAGTCACTCCATATACGCGATCACATTCCTATCCCCATCTAAGAAACTTAGTCCCAACTTATGTAAACTTGATGAATTGATTCGAGAGGGCATTGTAACATGTCAGCTACAACATTGTGTTGTCATGAAGGCCCCGCCTTCATGAAGACACCATATTGCAGCTGGCATGTGTCAAGGTCCTACGGAATCCTCTCATCAAGGAGTACACATCCAGCTCGAGGGATTGGATTATAATCTTAATATTTAAGATCAATTTTCAGCAACCGTGCTGATCCTTTAACCTCGTTCTCGCTACAGTTGTATATAGCTAAGAGAAACTTAATTTGTCTTATAGCTTAATATACATCCTCTCCTTCATACCGAAGGGTTGCATATTTTCTTCTTGGTTCCATTCTTTAAGCTTCGGACTAATAGTCCACTACAACTTAACGTAGTAAGTTCAACCTTTTAAACTTAACCAAGTTTTACTCCCAACTGTAATTAAATTTAGAATTCCATCTTATTAGATATCATTTACACGAGGTCCCTTCCTAAAAGAAGGTATTCAGCTATCCTCCTGAACCTTACTTCAGTTAAGGTTTGTTAACAATAGATATGTTTTCCCATATCTAATATTTTCTGAATTTAAACATTTCGAGGATATTAACGGAGTCCGAATACAAGGTTCAGCTACTCCTATGTTATTTGATATTCCTTAGCTTATAAGCTAATCCCGAATATCATTCAATTAAGAGTTCATATTCACCTAAATCCATTTTAATGTCAATTTAAAATTCATATAACTCAAGTATGAACTAATTGCACATTCCAACTTAAAAGTTGCATTCAAGTAAAGAATAGATATTATTTCCTTTTAAATCTATCCACTATCATTTGAATAACTCCAATCAAAGAATAACACTATATTCTCAATCTTTATTCAAACAGTTTCAAACTGATACAACCATTAAAATATCACACTTTTCTTGTATTCATCCATAAGATTTACAATCTATACAATCGCCAGTCCAAACAACTGGACTTCGTTTATATCAAACAACATTTCAACACATAAGGATAGAAGAATGTAACTTCTTCTTTTCCCATTTCCTCGTAGAGGAATAATAGCTATCAAATACGAACCATCCTCAACTAATCAAAAGAAGTATCATAAAACAACCATGTCTTCGTTTTTATTCAAGATCCATCTGGAAAATTACTTGCACGAGTCAGTTCATTGAACTGAGCATATTAAGCACTTGTCATTAAAATGAGGTGTTTTTAATTAACTGTCTCAATAAAAGAACCCTGCTTTTATGAAACATTAAAATGAACATCATCCAAGAATTAAGTACTAATAAGGATGAACAGCATAACAACCCAATCATATAATTACCCTCCCAATCAGACAAAAGGATTACTACCCTTTTTCCCAAATAATTACTACAAGAAGTAATTTCCTTCAAATAGTTCCAGAAATAACATCTGTGAGAACTAAAACACATATGCTATAAATTCCATTCCCTTACAATAGTTGTAATTTCAAAAGATAGAATTTAACTAAAAATTCAAACCGAACTACTTTCCTTTCCTTTCGTACAACTCATCTGATTTCAAACAATCAAACGCTGAAGAGAAAAGTAAACAATAGTTAAATGCAGATGCTTAAACCAAGGCAGTACAAAATTCATTCCATAACAATTATAGATTTCCAACTGTATGAAAGAAGAAATGAACATTACTTCAAATTATCCATCCAACACTCTCTTACCTTTCATCATAACTGTACTGAGAATTTAATCCAGACGTGATATCAATCAATGATAACAGTCCCAAGAGAAGTAAATAAAATCAATAATCGAGTAAAAGGAAGAAGGATCATATTACCTCTTCTCACTGTCTAACCAAATATCCATTATTTAGAACAGACATATTCCAATAGTATGATTCATTCTGAATAGCATATTTCAGTATTCAAAAACTACTAATTACCTTTCCAAAAAGTTGACCAGAGTTCATTGCAACTGGTCCGTAAGCATCAGTACCAAAAGAACCTCTAAACACAATCATTTCCTTTTAAATATTTCACTCTATAGACATTCACGTCTAGATATAAACAAGCAAGAATATACAACTAGTTTTATCAGCAACGTTTCATCAAAAACAAGCATTTCAGCTAGACCTGAACAACAAGAATGTACAACTAGCTACGAAATCATGAGTTTCATCATAATAGTAAAAAGAATCATTTTCCAAACATTCAAAGTAAGAATTCCACTTCAGTTCAGTCTTGATGAAACAACAAGAAGTCTAGAAGGCGTTCGTATAGATATACATACATATATATGCAAATAATTTCATCATCCAATCCAAAGAAGACTGAAATAGTAAACTCTAATCCATCCGGTAAATATCCAGATACTCAGTTCCAGAATCGGAAAATAATTCTTTAAACAAAATCTTTCATGGATTTCAAACCAAATACGGAGGCTTTTAATCGTTTTAAAAGGAGTGAGAGTAAAACGATGAAACAAGCCCACTGTTCCCAAGAATTTATATTCTATGTGTTGTATACCCTCAGGGAAAATAACTCACCCAACAGTTCCATCTATCATTCTCATGGTTCTTCAAAAACCGTTCACGCACAGAATTAAGAAAACAATCTCCATATCAGTATCATTTACATAAGACCGAATCCATAATGCACAATAAAATCCACTTACCATTACTTCTTGATTTCAAAATAGCAAAAGAGAAAACTTAATTCATTAATAATTTTAGTAAGAAAACACTCGTTTTCTTCAAAACGCACAAGAATACCCAAGTCATATTCATCCTTATAATGACAGTTCAACCAGACATACAGAATCATCTCATCCTTCCATTTTCACAAGAATGCACAGAACTCAGAATTGATACATGCATAGCTAATGTATTCATCAGCACAAACTCATATTGGTAATAAAAACGAATACCCAACACTGTCAAAACGAACCCACATAAGCATGGACAGTTATATTCGACTTAATCATTATGCAAAGAAATGCTCAATTCGCATGCAGCAAAAGAAAATGACTCAACCCAAAAATCACCTCAACATAATAGCAAAATCATATAAACAAAACCCCCATCATAAGAGCAGGGTTGTTTTAATGAGACGTTTAAACAAAAGCAAATGGTTTAAGGAGAAGGGCTTAACATGCCTGCAATTCTTTTTGTGGTTCGAAGAAAACCGCGTCCACAGGAGCTATTTCTCTCCACGGCATCCGCAGCAGGGCTTTCCCAACAGTCCACTAACTTCCTCAAGCTCAAAAATAGCCGTGGCTATTCCAACAACAGCAACAATAACCAAAAATAACAAAGCAGGTTTGACAGAACCATGGAAGAAATGCAGAGCAACTAAAAACCCGATTGAACACAATGACAAACAAATTTTTCCTCTATCCTCTTTCCAAGGCGAGCTAGTCACTAAGACCAAGGTCATTGAATGCATTGAATGCATTGCTTTTTCCTCATTCCTCACGCCACCGCCGACTCAGGTTGGCGAGTTTCCTTTTTCAAATTTTGCATGTAATTCCTTTTTAGCCACTTAGCTAGTTGGATGCCTCCAACTTTTTCTTGTTCCCGCCAAACTTGGTGCTGAAACTTGTAAGGACATCATTTATTGTCCTAATAAATCCCTAACCTTCCCTTCTTATCCATTTCTTCATATGGGTCCATAGGTCCCCTCCATAGGTTAGTATTAGTTTAGGTTTTTCACCTAGGTTGCAAATCATTAGGATTTGCCATAACTTACACCCCATGCTATATAAAATCCACGTAGGGTAGTAGTTAGGTTATAGGATAAAACTTAGTTGTAGGTTAGAATTTAATTCCATAGCGTCTAATTAATAGTTTCCAACGAGTCTTACCGACTGGCGTTCACATTCAACACAATGCAGGATGTTTCGTCCCATGCTCAACACATACCTGTGTCACTTGCATCCAGACTCCTATTGTCTTACGCTGCCCAGCGTTACAACTTGTATGTGGTTCAGGAATCGAACCTTTTCCATTGGCATCTATGTACCAGATATTCATACCTGAAATCAGGTGCTGCAACATTATATCAACCTTCAGTCTGGTTTCAGGGTTCTTTCCGATTTAGAAGTAAATCAACAAAGTGATCTCAAGAAGGCCCCAGCATACCTTGGATCAATGGAATTGATTCAAGGTGTGCTGTCAATCAGCGAAAAGAGTTCATCAAACATACGACAAGTCTGTTGTCTCATTTAGCAAAACACAAGCAATAATAACCTCTGTCCCAAGTAAACAAATTACAGCAAACAAGGGTCCAGATTAGTAACACATTCCTTTTAAGATTAAAAGATATATCTTAACATATTTATCTTCATTTCTATAGTTACAACATCATGAAAAGTGATTACCATGATAGCTTACAAAAATCAAGGCGTTACAGATGAGCTCCAAAATATATGAAAACTCATCTTCCTCATCAAATGAATGAGGGGAGGATAATATAAATCCCAACATGGCTTGCACATCGAGCCACATGGGGAGAAGCAATGTTACATACCGCCTACCATATGCATAAAACCATATAAGTAGACAAGCTAAGCAGCTTTTACAAAAATCATGGGTATCAAAACCATGGTCCAAAACCGTCCCACAAACCTATGGGTCAAAATCCCACCCATATGAGAAAATCACATTTCGGTATATCCTTTTAAGGCCAAAAAAATTCTCGGGCGTAGCCCCCCCCAAACCCCGGTGCGACAACCGTGGAAAGTGTACAATATTATTAGTGTACATTCTTTAACACTTTCTCATATGAAAAACAGCTCCACAACCTAACAATCTCCTACTTGGAGACTAGTTTTACTCGAGCAAGCTTCTCAACCCTTCACTAGTTTCGTGAAGACTAACCAAAGCTAAACACAACTTCATTTTTTCCCTTGTGACCACCTTGGTCATCATGTCTATAGGATTCTGACTGGTATGAATCTTCTCCAGCTTCAACTTCTCTTCCTCCAAAGTTGTCCTAATGAAATGGTACCTTAACTGTATATGCTTCGTCCTAGAGTGGAAAGCAAAGTTCTTAGCTAGGTGTATAACACTCTGACTATCACTATGCAACTTTCCTTCCTCTTGCTTATGCCCCAACTCCTCAAGCAATTGTTGTAACCAAATCATTTCTTTGCTTGCCTTTGTGGCAGCAACATACTCAGCCTCTATGGTTGACAAAGCCACCAACTTCTGTAGTCATGAAATCCAGCTCATTGTTGTCCCACCTACAGTGTAAATATAACATGTCGTGCTCCTCCTACTGTCTACATCTCCAGCCATATCTGAATCTACATAACCATACAAAGTGGTGTTTGATCCATTGTAGCACAAAACTGTCCCCATGGTCTCTCTCAAATACCAAAGGATCCACTTTATCGCCTGCCAGGTGATCTCTACCGGATCACTCATAAATCTACTCACTACTCCCACTACATGGGCAATATCAGGCCTGGTGCACACCATGGCATACATCAAACTACCAACCGCTAATGAGTAAGGTACCTTGGACATCTAGTTTCTCTCTTGCTCTGTCTTGGGACATTGCTCCTTTGATAACTTGAAATGGCCCGCCAAAGGAGTCCCAACCGGTTTAGCATCCTGCATATTAAACCTCTCTAAGACCTTCTTAATGTAATCTTCCTAAGATAAAGTCAACTTTTGTTCCTTCCTATCCCAAGATATCCTCATACCAAGGATTTGTTTGGCTTCCTCAAATCCTTCATGGCAAAGGATTCACTTAGTGCTTCTTGAATACTTTTATTTCTGCGCATGTTTTTACCTGCAACCAACATATCATCCACATACAAACACAGGATAATATAACTTCCATCCTCAAATTTCTTTGTATACACACAATGGTCAGAATGACATCTAATATAACCTTGCTCCATCATGAAGCTATCAAATTTCTTATACCATTGACGTGGAGCTTGTTTCAAGCCATACAAGCTCTTCTTCAGTTTGCACACCACTCTTTACCTTTGACCTCATAGCCCTCTGGTTGCTGCATATAGACCTATGGGAAATCGAAGGTGGAATATTCCTAGAAAATATCCCCGAAACCACTTTCACAAACATGGCAAATTTTCTAGGGTTTGTGTGTAAAATTTTCACCCAAAAGAAGTTTTCATTTTCAAGTTGTCAGGCAATGGAAGACTGCAGACACACGACAGAGTTTTGTAGTTGTACAACAACAAGGTTGTTGTCATGCGACATAAAACCTCTTGTCATGTAACATTAAGGTTGTTGTCGCATGACAACAAACTTGATGTCACGCAATAACAACCTTGTTATCACGCATCAGTGAGGTTATTGTGCGAGACAACAACCTTATTGTCACAAAATAGGAGGGTTATTGTCATACGACAAAAACCTTGTTATCGTACAACCGCAAATCTCTTGTTGTGTGTCTGCAGCCATTACCCTCATGTCGTACATCAACAACCTAGGACTTTCACGCATCAACAACCTCATGTCATGTGTCAACAACTTCCTTCCATGCATAAAAACCTCATGTTGTGCGTCAACAACCTACCTTGCAAGTTCACAATACTTGATATGTCGATACCTCAGTAAAATAGTAGTAAGTTAGTAGTATACTACCCGACAAATCACCTAGGTTTTATAGGAGATGTTTTCAAATGTAGGCGAAGCCGACCCCTAAAAACTATATATTGTAAACTTTAGGTGAACAGGTCACCGACCTGCTCCGAAAAATTCACCTTTTCAAATTTTCCTAAAATGGAATATTCACCAACTTACGAATATTTGCCACCAAAAACATCCCTAGGATACATCCACCACTAGACCAAGGACTCGCAGTAAAGCAAGAGAAGAAGTAAAATTTACTTTGATGAGTAGATTTATTGAATCTGATGAGCCCTCTACAGTCCATGAATTCCTACAATCAAAAGCTTGGAAAAATGCCATGGATGCCGAGTATAACTCAATGATGAAAAACAACACTTGACAACTTGTCGATCTTCCACCAGTGAAGAAACCCATTGGATGTAGATGGATATTAAAAAAAAAGTATAAAGTAGATGGGACCATAGACAAGTATAAAGAAATACTCATAGCAAAGGGGTACACACAAAAAGAAGGCATCGACTATGAGGAGACATTTTCTCCCACAACTAAGATCAAAATGATCAGGATGATATTTTCTCTAGCTACACAATTTGGTTGGAAAGTCCATCAGATGGACGTAAAAAGTGCCTTTCTAAACAAAGATCTACAAGAAGAAGTCTACATGACTCAACTTGAGGGATATGTCGTACCTGGTCAAGAAGAAAAGGTATGTAGACTTAGGAAATATTTGTATGTCCTTGAGCAGAACCTTGGGCACGGTACATCAAAATAGATGAGCATCTTGTACAACATGGATTTGTCAGAAATCCATACAATCCCAATATCTACCTCAAAAATCAAGGTGGGGAGATTGTGATTGTTGTTGTTTATGTCGACGATCTAGTCATCATTGGTAGTTCAGTGAGGATGATTGATGCAATGAAGAAATATATTAACCGATCATTTGACATGACAGATCTCGGGTTGATGCACTATTGTCTTGGATTGGAAGTATGGAAGAAAGAGAATCACATATTTTTTCTTAGTTGAATTATACCAAGACAATGCTTGAGAAATTTAGGATGATGGATTGCACACCTATTGCTACACCTATGGAGAACATATTGCAGTTATCTCGTTCAGATCCATCTCCTATGGTAAATGCAACTCTCTATCGATAGTTGATTGGGAGTCTCATTTACCTGACCTACACTAGACTAGATATCAGCTTTGCAGTGATCTATCTATCCGGTTCATGCAGGAACCCAAAGTTTTTCATTGGAAGGAAGCAAGGAGAATCTTGAGATATCTCAAGGGAACAGTGGATCTTAGTCTAGAATACAAGAAGAATGATCAATTCTTCTTGACTAGATATTTAGATTTAGATCATACAGGTAACATTGATGACATAAAATCCACTTTAGGATTTGTATTATTTTTGGGATCTGGACCGATATCACAGGGAAACAAGAAATAACACTTTGTTTCTCGCTCTTCTACAGAAGCCGAATATCATGCTGCAGGTGAAGTTGTCTGCGAAGTGATATGGCTACATTACATACTGGAAGGACTTAGAATACCACATGACAAACCTACCACCATGTATGTAGACAATGAATGTGTTCTCAAACTTGTTCGCAATCCATTTTTTCATGAAATAACAAAACACATTGAGGTATATGTACATTTCATATGCGAGCATGTCTTGAAACACAATATACAACTTCGTTTTTTCCAACAACTGAACAACGAGCAAGATATCTTCACAAAGTCACTTGCATGTGACAAATTTGAGTTGTTCAGAGAATTCCTCTCTTCATCCTTTGAGGCAATGCAAAATTAAGGGGGGTAATTTTATGGTAAACATATTTTACCTAGGTTAATTTAGTATAGGTAAGTTAATTATTAAATTGTGGTAAGTTGTTATAAACCATATTTTAATTGTATTTGGGAATAGTATTCCTGTAGCATGTTGTTTTTCATTATTTGAGTTGTTATATGGTTCAAACAATATATTTGTAATTATATGTGCACGGGTATGTTTATTGCTGCAATTTTGCAACATCCCATTTGTTTGTACATGGATTTTCAATTCCTATAAGAATTAGAACAAATTCATTGTAATGTTTATTTGATTGATATAAAAGTGTGAGGCTTCCATCCCTCTTCTACACTTTCAGCTTCTATCAATAAGAAAGAACAAGAAAATGAGTCAGTAAGACAAAGGGCATGGGAAGACATGTCCTCTTCAGTCCCGAAAAAGTTAGAAATAGAGTTCATCTCTGAATCTAATGGAGTGTATGCTTTGAAGGTCACCCTAGGCCCCTCTCTTGAGGAGGTCTCATCCATTGGATAATTTTCCTTCGGTCAAAGGCAGGAGGATATCATAAATTTGAATGTCTTTGAGGTGTTGATGAGATAAGTTGTTCTAGACACTCTAGAGGTGATCTCATCACCAGTTTTGCTAATTACTAGAGCCAAGCCAAACACAAGAAGCAACAACGGGGCATATGTAGGTAAGGACTTGGTATCTAAAGGAAGGAAGACAAACAAAGAAAAAAGGGAAACATAAACGAAGAAGGAGGTGGATAAGGGTGTTCAAAAATCATTGGGAGTGATTTTATTCCAAGCCTACAAGAATAAATGATAGTCTTATCATGGAACATTAGAGGGTTGAACAACCTTGGTAAGCATAGAATTATGAAGGATTTAAGGAGTAAATATAAACTAGACATTTTGTTGATACATGAAACCAAGATGAGTCTTGATAGATTTAAAGATGTTAGTAGGATGGTATGGAAAGAAGGGATTTGGAAAGGGACTAACTTTGTTGGGGATTCATGGGGTATTTTCAGGTCTATGGAATCTAGCGAATGTTAAGGGATAATTTTTTGTCTCATTCCCAAATCATGTAGCTATCTTCTTCATTGAGATTGAATCAAAAATAGATTGTTTCTAACATTTATTCTCCAAACACAACTGGCGGAGAAGGAGTTAATGGGAGGAGATTTCAAGGTTAAAACTTCTCTTTAAATATGTTTACTAGATTATTGGAGGTGACTTTAATATGTCAATCTCCCGGATGGTAAAAAAGGTGGTACTATTTCCTATACCAATAGTATGGAGGATTTGGCTGATTTTTTGATGAAGAATGATTTATTTGACCTGGATCTTGGAGGATCCAAATATACTTGGGCCAATAAAAGAATAAGGAATGATCTCATTAGATTGGATAGGTTTGTGATCATTCATCAATGTATGTTAAACCAACTCTATTCAATTTCCTGACTTCCCAAGATTGGTTCGGATCACAATCCAATTTTTCTAAAGTTGGGAATGGGTTTTCCCAAGAAAGCTGCACTGCCGTTGTGTTTGAAAATATGTGGTTGGGGCATCATGATATCTATAATAGAATAAAGGAATGGGGGAAGGTTCATGGAGTTCGATGTTTAGGCTAACCCATAGGTTGAAACATGTTAAAAATTAGCTTAAGGCATGGAACAAGGAGACTTTTGGTAATATCTTCCAGGAAAAAAACATGATTGCGGGAGATTTACGAATTGTGGAAGAAATGATCGAGGAATATGGTATCAATCTAGCTCTCAAGGAAAAGGAACAAAATATTCTTATTCAATATCATGATATTCTTGCCAAGGAAGAAGTATACTGGAGACAAAAATCTAGGGTCAAATGGCTTAAAGAAGATGATAGAAATACATGGTTCTTCCACTTCACAATTACTACTAAGGATAATATTCTTAGAATTCAAGAGATCAAATGACCTAATGGATAACTTACCAAGGATGAAAAGGAAATTAATGAAACAATGATAAATTATTTCAAGGATCTTTTCCTCTCGGGCCCGAGCCGTAGGCATACACTGGAGCATATTCCTCGCTCTATTTGAGAAAGTTATCTTAGATCAAGTAAACAAAGATCTTTTTCTCATACCGGAGAAGAAGAAATAATATTTTCTGTGTTTGATATGGAACTGTATAAATCATGGGACCCAACAATTTTCCAACATTTTTATTTCAACATTTATGGGAAATTGTTAAGGGGATGTGGTGGACACGGTTCAATATTTATTCAAATCTGGGCATCTCCTAAAACATATCAATAACATGTTCCTGGTTCTTATTCCCAAGATGACAGGTACGAAGGATATTAAGGACTTCAGACCAATTAGTTTATGCAACACCAACTATAAATTGATCACAAAATTCTTTCCAACAAGATTAGGAATGTTTTATCCAAGTTTATATCTCCCTATCAAGGGGATTTCATTCTGGAAGGAAAATCCTTAACATTATCATTGTTATACAAGATGCCATTCACTCGGTGGAAAAATCAAGAAGATCTTCCATATTGGTTAAATTAAATATGCACAAATCATATGATAGAGTCTCCTAGTCCTTTTTACGGGCTATTCTGAAAAATTTGGGGTTCTGTGAACACTTCATCAATATGGTAATGACATGTATTTTCACTGCTAGCTTCTCTGTTATTCTCAATGGCAAGCTAGAGGGTTTCTTCCAAGTTGGTCAAGGTTTGAGGTAGGAGATCCCCTCCCTTTTCTTTATATCATTGTGGCTAAAACCTTGAGTAGGTTATGTAATCAAGCTCTTTCTCAAAATATTATTCAAGGGATTAAAATTTCTAATGGTCTAACTCCTATTTGTCTCAATCAATTTGTGGATGACAACTTCTTGTCGGGAAAGATGTTATCCAAGAGGATTCAAACTATCAAAAGGTGCTCAAGGATTATGAAATGGTATCAGGGAAGCTTGTAAATTTCCATAAAAGTGTTGTTTTCTTTATTAATGTGGAGGAGAAATTTTAGATTAGATTGGCTCACATTCTAGGATGTAAAATCAAATCTTTCCCAGATTCCTACCTTGGAATGCCCCTCATTCACAAGAAATCTGGATCTATCTATATGGAATTCTCTTATTGAAAGAGTGAATAGGAAGTTAACTACTTGGAAAGGTTCTCTTCTTACCCAGGTTGGTAAGATCCAACTCCTTCAAAGTTCCCTCCAAGGAATTCCAATTTATGTTATGTCTCTATTTAAATTTCCTACAAAAATTATTGACTCTTTAGAAAGGATCCAAACATTTTTGTGGGTTGGGGTTGAGGAAAAGTTTAAATACCCTCTTGGCTTGGAATAAAGTCACAAAACCTAAAAGATGTGGTGGATTGGGTCTGAAGGACATCAAATTAATGAATGAGGCCTTGATATCCAAAGTTGTTTGGGGGATCACTAAAAAGAAGGGCTCTGGGTTGACATTATCAAAAAGAAATATCTAAGGAACATAGGAAAAATGGAAACCTTTTTCGGAAGAATGACCTTCCCAATGGCTCAATGTTTTGGAGGTCCTTTGTGGCTTCTAAGGATATTTTAGGTAAGGGTATCAAATGGAACATTGGAAAAGGAAATAAAATCCACCTGGTAGGACTGCTTAGATCAAGGATAAAACTCTCGCTATGATGGAACCTCGTAATGTTGTTTCTCAGTATTATGTGGAACTTGGTAAAATTAAGATCCAAGACTATTGGATTTGGAGTAATGAAGGGCCTAAATGGAATATTATTGCTCCTCCCCTAACTTTGAGGGATCTCTACAACCTTTCATAGATCTAAATTCCAAACTTAAAAATTTCCACATTCCTAGGTTTCAATCTCAAGAGGATTTTGTCATCTAGAGAGAAGAGATGTCTGGAAAATACTCTGTTAAATTAGCCTATCTTCTAAAATTTAAAGATTTGGTCCAAAAGGAGTATTGGAATTTACTTTGGGTAAAGGACCTTATACCTAAGGTCAATATCTTCTATTGGTTAGCTGCTCAGAATAAGATTCTCACGATGGACAACCTGAGGAAGCATGGTATGATTATCCCTAGTAGGTGCACTTTATGTGGTATGCAGGAGGAAAGCACCAATCATATTTTTATTCATTTCTCCTTCTCTCAAATTATATTTTATGTTGTGATGGACTGTTCAAAGTCTAGTGGTTATAGCCTAATTCCATGGAAGATTTTTGTATGCAATGGGTATGCCCTTTCGTATCATGTCTTGGTTTCTTAGAGGATGGTGCTTCCCCACTTCTGTTGGAGCATGTGGAAGGAAAGGAATGGCCATATTTTTAGGGAAACAAGGCTAATGTAAAGATGTTCGGTGCTCGATTATTCTCATCCATAAAGGAAAACATAATACTCTTTAAAGGAAATATTAAAGCTCCTTGTCCTAAAGCGAGAGACAATAGTCCTTAAAAAGTTCACCCTCAATCCTCCTTCTGTTAAATACCATCAACCATCAACTTGTGATCAAATGGTCTAAACTAGAGGTGAATTTCCTTAAGTTGAACTTTGATGGAGCCTCAAAGGGAAACCGTGGTTTGGCCGAGGGAGGGGGTCCTAAGAAACTACGAGGAGATAGGCTTTTTGCTTATGCTGGCCCCTTGGGAATTCAAAGAAATAATGTTCTTTCAAGCGAGAGATTTATTGTGGGGTGTTAACCTAGAAAAGGAGAGGGGTGTTAGACATATCCAAATTTAAGGTGATTCATTGCTCATTGTGAATGCCCTTAAAAATAACCACATTCATAATTGGACACTTGGAAACATTCTTTAGGATGTTAAGGAACTCCTAAAAGCATTTGATAATTATAGCATTACTCATACACCCCAGTAGTGGAAATAAATGCATCGATGGTTTGACTAACTTAGGGGTATCTTGTAATGATTTAAAAGTTTGGGCTAAGGGTGAAGAATTACCCTTTACAATTAATAATCTTATTACCCATGACAAGTAATAATTTTGACATCTCTTGTCACATGAGGGGGATATTCATTATTGATTTTCATGGCAAGGGGATTAAGTGGCATGATATCTCTACGAGGGTTCTCATTCATTTCATGTTTTCTATGATTTTCTATCATCTGGTCTGGTTTTTCATTGAAAATAGAGAGACTATGAGAGGAAGGAGAGTGTGGGTTGAGCTTTCTAGCTATAGGACATTACTCAACAATCAATCGGTGTGGCACATCCTTAGAATTGGCGGTTTCAGGGAGTATATTTCTAAGCTAAAAGGACATGACCCCTCTCTCACCATGGAGTTTGGTAAGGCTTGGGATAAAGGCATGGTTGTGGTGAAGGGTATGGAAATGGATGTCTTGAAGTTGTTTATTATGCGAGGTCATGAGCATGGAAACAAAAGGTTTAAAGATTTTCAAGGACCGCAATTGAAGGAATCATGAAATCCATACATTTTTCAAAGGTAAGGAAAATGTTTTTTTCCTCCTTGATGGAATTGTGAGGTCCTGTATTCCTGGTATTTGGAATGAAGTGTGTCTTCACATTATGTGTTATATCACTCTAGAGGGAAAGTTTTGTAAGATATACACGCATCATCTTTCATTGTTGAATATGTTTAGGCACCATGTCATGATGAGCATTCCTTTCTTCTTGTATATGTCACTCTCTGCTTCTGTAAATGATTTTCAGAATGGGAAGCTGGATTCCCCATTCATGAGGGGCTTATTCTCCTCCTTTATCAAAATGGTAAACCCCTTATTCCCAAGGAGGTTGGCTCAACAGGGGATGAGCTCGAGGATGACATTACCCTAGCTGAGTGCTTGGCTAAAATGTGAACTGGTAAGGATTCCCATAACTAGGCTACAGGGGAAGAGTGTCTAGAGACTAAGGCTTGGAGGATAGTAGAAAGGAAGGCCCCTCTAAGGGGAAAGGAAAAATTTAGGATGAAGGGGAGCAGAACAATGAGAACCTCTACCATAAAATTTAGCAGTTAGAAATGATAGTGGAAACCATGTTGGAAATGATAGTGGAAACCATGGAGGAAATGGATTTGTTATGAGGGATAACATGATCGATTGCATTGAAGCATCTAAAAAGATATGTATTTCTTAGCAGATGATGTGAGGGGAGATGACGGAGCTGGAGAATGTTTTCAATGAGTTATAGAAGATGCTAGATATAATAATGGAATCAAGTATGAAGAGGATGAAGTTCCAACTGCATTTGAGCATCTCAGATGAGGAAGATGGTGGGAAGGAGTCTCGAGAAGGAAATGGCTCAGATCATATCCATGAAAGATCTACACGAAGGCCCCTACGAATGTCACAAGAAAATTTAGTCTCTTTGCTAGTTGTTTAGGATTTTTGTTGATGTATGCAAAGCGTGTGTTTGCTTGCATTCTGCAGACTGTTGGGTTTTGGTTTGTTCTACTTGTTGGTTTTATTGACTTGGTTCCTCATGTGTTAAGCTTGTTTAACTCTCTTTTTCGTCTTTTTCTCTCTTTTTCTTTTCTATGGGTGCTATCACAATGTATCTCTCTATGTAAGACCTCGTGGAGCCGATACCTACTTATTACCTAATCTAATAAAAATTATACATACAAATACACACACACATGTAAAAACATAACGTTTGTATGATTGTTTTGTTTTAATGACCATCTTCTTGGTTGCATTATTATACAAGGTTGATTTGGTTGGACTCCACCATTTTTGTTTGCATTATTTACGAATGTTAGCATTTTCTAAGGTTATAATGCATTTATAAAGGAACTTACGATGTTGATGTAATTGTTTGTGGATGGTTTCATAACACCATCATTTGGATTGCATTGATCAAATTAAGATAAGTTGATCACATTTCATTGGAATTATTAATCCATAACAAGGTCTTAGACCACTTTGCAAAGTAATTATTTAATTGACATTATTAATGTCTCTCGTGAATCATCATGGACCATATTGCATTGTTGTTGACATATGTTTTGTAACCCTCCTTCCTTAACATTAGAATAATAGTCTTGGAAAATGGGCAAGGTAAATATTTATTGTTATTGTATGATGGGTCATTGACCACGTTGCATATTAAAAAGGTTTGTTGGTTATTGACTAATGTATATTGAGTTGGTCATATACCACTTGGAAAATGTTAAGTTTAATGATTTTGATTATTTTTTATTGCATGGAATGTTGGTCATCGACCACAAGGCAAATAACAAGGGAATTTAATATTGTTTAATTGTTACTTGGTCTTAGACCATTCGCATTGCATGTAATTTTAATTGAAATTTTTGGTGGGAAGAAGATTTTGGATTTATCAAAGCCACTACGTGGCTTCGTTAGTCATTTAATGACATTAATGAGACATAGTTCTTGGGAACTAGAAGCTTGCATTGTAAGCCAAAGCATGTCTTCTCTCTCCCTATTCACATTTTTGAGTTTTGTTGATGGTTTTGGGTCTGCTAGAAGTTGTAAATTGTTTTTAGGGAGAATATTATGGAAATCATTTGGAACAATTGCATGCAAATATGAAGTTTTATTTAAAGGATGAGTTTGTATTTATTATTGTTGTTTTGGAAAATTTAGGAGTCTTGATGGGCATACGATTTGCATGTTTGAAAGAGAAAATTGGAAAAGAAAACAAAGGAAAATACAAATGAGTTTCAGGCATGGGTTCTCTCACTTTTATTCTTGATAATTTTGAATAAAATATTGGAATGTATTATGGTTTTCAAATTGGAAAATAAGGAAAAAATTAGAGGAAATATGATTTTCTGTTGTTGGGTTTTAAATAAAAATTTGGGCATGAGATTTTAATGGGTTTTAGGAAATTGTTCTTCATTTTTATTTAATGTAAATTAGAATGGAAACAAGAAGGAAGTTTGAAAGCAATTTGTTTTTCTTAGACATTTTTCCTTGCTAGAAAAATACACATACAAATTTTATTTTATTTTTATCAGCTCAATTTGAGTTTACTAGTAGTCGACTTGAAATTGGGATTTTTACTTGAGTTTTTACTATTGAAAAATCTTGAGATTCTCTTCATTTTCAATATGAAAGATTTAGAGGGAAAATTAGGGAAAAGAAAGGAAAAACATTATGGGTTTGATGGAAAATAATAGATCTATAAAGTTTTTGCCAATTTGGAAATCTGGGTTTGAGTTAAAATGAAAATACATTAGATTTTTGAATTGGGTTTTGTGGATATAAATGATAATGGTGATATTCATTAACTTGGTCAATTATCCTCGTTTGGATATGAATATATATATTTTTATAGATAAAATTTAGAAAATGCTCAAGGGCCATATACAAAGAGATTTTACATTGAAAGCTCACATCCAACAAAAATATCTATGAAAAAACACCACCCAAAAACCACTCAAGTCAAAAAGGAATTGACTCAACCAGAGCGAGACACAACCAGAAAACAACAAACCTAACCTAAAACCGGTAAAAACTAAACCAAAACAAAGTGAACAAATGAAAAACCACCGAAACGGTCAAAGAAAAAGGTCACAAAAATCCCTTATGCACTTTTCCCCGAGTCCTCGAGCTCGGCCCAACATTCACCTCCTAGTTGTCAGAGAAGACATCATCATCAAAGCTATTAATGGCTATCTTCCTCTTCTTCCCTTATCAATAACTACCATCTCTTGAAGGGCTTCAACCCTATGACTAAGAACCACCACTTTGCATCGAACATTGTGCCCCCTAATCATATTCTTGTTCTTAGCTTTCACTTGAACATCCTCAAGAGCCTCAATTTTTTTGGCCAAAAAATTTATCAGGGTATTGCCCTCATTCGGGCCCTCCAAAGAACTCACATCCAGAATTTTCCCGCTAAGAATTGAAGAGTCGTCACCGCATCCAATTCCTTCTTAGCCTTCTCCTTCATAACATTAAGCTTACGCCTATCAACCAGAGTCAAATGTTCTTCCAGTCTTCACCATACCTAAACCTGACACCTCTAAGTTTCAGGAATCAGATTTCCAACTTTGAATAACAAAAGAATTAATCCCTGATGTAGAGGGACCTCTATTTTCTTTGCTTGGAAATATTTCACCGACCCTTGAAGTGAATTGAGAAAGTAGAAAGGAATACTCATATTTTTGCTTCTTTTGAAATGGTTGAGCAACATGAAATGTTGCGTATGGAGCTTCCTTTACTTCCCATCAAGAGTAATATACTTCATGATGAAAAGAAAAACCTCAGGCCACCGCCACGGCAGAGAGATGCGAGCTATACCATCTTCCATGTAGCAAATTTTCTCATCATTTTCCAGGAAAATGTGGACTTCCTCTTAGAACCTCTTTTTGTCTTTAAATACCTCACACCCATCAAAATCCATGTCAGTGACCTGACCAATCAATTCCTCTAAAACTAGAAGACTCACCCCACACATTTTCACTACCCCTTATCCCAAACCTATGTGAACTCCTTTGACAAATTCTCATCAAAACCATTAAGCATTTGGAAAAAATGGGTGATTCCCCCACTTTTGAAAATATCCCAAATGGTCTTATCCCTTTCAGAAAGCGAGAACATGAAGACAACTCAACCCTATTTTTTTACCACCCATCAACCCGAGCCTCATCTATTTTGGTTTGAAATCCGGTGTTAATAAATGATAAACTGCAACCTATTACGGACTTAGTTGCTTTAGGTTATTAACAAATCATTTGAGTTGGCCCTTGTTGGTTTTAAAACACGTTTTTATTGAGATCTCACTTAGAGTTGGGTTGTTTTAACTTGTTTGATTTTAAGTCCTTCTTGGATTCTGCAAGCATAATGTACTAGTAGTTTATATTTGGCATGACTATTTTTAGTGAAACTTATTATTTAAATTATAACTCTGTTCTCTTAATCCATGCGAGGCTTGGAAATTTGTGTAAAATTTTGCATTAAGAATTGATGCATGATATTGTTATCATCTTTTTAGTTTACGTTACCCCCTCATAGAATAAATGATTATCGGGTTGGTTGAAGTGACATTATTTGGATGACTCTCTTCCTTTTGTTATTGTTTGGGCATGAGTATTTATAATATTCTTAGTTGAATTATTTTCTAATAGAATGATCCACGTGGAAGGTAGATATCATGAGGTTGTGATGAGAAGTTTATCATATTAACAATAATTATGTAGCAATGATTATGTGTTATAATCATAACTGTTTGAATTTTTATTCAATTAATAAAAGTGGACAATTATTAGAATTGTATAATTACCTATAAAAGCATGAATCCGTTCCATTTCCTTTGCATTATTTTCAAAAAGGTAAATGAATTAGTTAAATTCATTCGTCAAATATGACTTTTATAAATTGATGAAGTTGCTTTGTTGATATTATTCTTGAGGGTTACTCTTAATAATTAAATGATGTTGTTAAGATATCTTAATCTTGATTTTGGTAATAATAAATTGTATTTGTAATTTATTTAAACAAGTCTTAGAGTGTTGTAGTTATTAGTTGTAATCTTAGATTGTTTGAGAGATATCTTAATTAAGTAGTATAATTCATTTAAGCATCAATATGTAAACTTAATTAATGAATTAAGAAGTTTATGCATTTTTAGTTAGGATAAATTTATCATATTCTAAATAGAACAAGAATATGAGATATATAACTCATGCCAATTCTTAGAACTGACCCATGCATACATTTTCTCTCTCCTATAGTGTGTAGGACATGAGTGACATTTATAAAATGATTGATCGGATTGAATACACATGATTATGTCATGTGATATTTGTTTGAAGTCTAATAAAGCTTATTGTATTAAATTGTAATGCAAAAGTATTATCTTTGCAAGTTGATTTAAGATATTTTGTCTATTGTACTATCATGTTTTATTGTGTATCATTATTTCTAAAAATAAGGAATTATCCTTATTAAGCTCAATATAATATCTCAATAATTTGTATCATATTATGTGAGATATGAAGGCATTTGAATGTTGTTTTAAGTTATGCAATCATAACTAATTTAATTGATTTATTATGGATGAATATATATGTCGTTTAATAAACATAGTATGATATGGAAAAAAATACAATGGAAAAACGTTATGTCATTATTGTACCTTAATAAATAAAGTACACAAATCATATCAAATGATGATTAAATGAGATAAAATGTATTATGCAAGATTAAATGATGAACCTATGAGGTTAGACCAATACTAAATCGGAAGTGATTAGATCATTTAAAATGCGAGACATGTTTAAATAAACCTATATATTAAACGACAACATTAAGTTACTATAAATTGATAAGAGGTACCCATAAAGGATAGTAACTCAATGAGTTACTATAATAATTTATTGAGAAATAGATAATGTGTTATGATATGAAATAACCTTTATAAAGATGATCTTATTTACTTATCTTAGCAGATATCTAAAATTATAAGTGAAGTGTGGTCATTAGAACCCATCATTCCTTTAGATATAAACCTAATTGTGTAAGCTTAGGATGGCTACGGGAAGGATAGCGAGTAAGTAATGATGAAAGTCATTATGTGGTCACTATCTCTCCTATATGGATCATAAGAAGTGATTGATAGGATCCTTTTGATTAGAAGATGAGTCATGGTTCCTACTTCTTCAAGACAAGAAACTTCAATTCTTAAAACAATAAAATGAGATCCAAATAATTGTGTAGAGATGGTTTTGAGGTGACGGAGACAAGTTTTGATGACTAGTGTGCAATAAAAAAACTAAGCTTGCATTACACACTTGAAATCTTGTCCAAAGTAGCGTAACTAGTTGAATACATTGTCTGTTCACCATTCCCTTAACTTGTTGTGTCAGATACTAGATGGATTACAACTTGTATGTTTTCTAGGTTGACACTTAGGAATTACACATAGTTCTCAATACACGTTAAAAGGTTTACCCAAAAATACAAAAGTTATACAAACTCAATTATATTGAATTAAAGGGGATCATGCAAATTTAGTTGACCCTTACATCTACACATAGTTATCATTTGTTATCAGATGGATTGTAAACATTTAATTATGCTAGATTATATTTATTGTAAGTTGAAAATCATTAAAGACATCCATTGTAATTAAGGTTTTTTTTTAAATTCCCTTAATTTGGATAATTACAATGTTAGCATCAAAACATTAATATATGACAAAACATAGTAATAATGTACAAAATAGAATTGTATCAATGTCTTCATACAACCGATATATAATTAGTCAAAGCATGAATGTAAAAAATTAAACTAGTAGGAAATAAAAAGTATAAATCCCATCCATCTATAGGTGCAAAAATGTATGGTTATGTCAAAACCATACCATATGATCCAAACCAGAAGCTCTAGATCTAAAGAGTGACTATTCCAGTTCACAAGTTCTTCTCCTATTCTAGATCACTGATCGACACATCCTGATTACTTTTGACCAACTAAGTGCCTCTTTCCATATTTTTTCTCTTTTAATTGTAATTTCTATGTTGTGTATTCTTATGATGTAGTCTAAAACATAAATTTATACATATCCATTAGCTTAGTATCTATAATATAAATTCAATCAAAATATAATTAAATTAATCTAAAAAATAGTTGTGGTAAACATTATGGTGAACCTATTTTTGATCAAACCCTTCACCTAATCTAGGATGTTCTTAGTTCCTTATTCATTAGGCCTATTGATATCAAAACCATAGGTCTATATTAGAGCATGTGTGTAGTGTTTTGTAGGAGTATTCCTTATTATTTGTGTGGCTATGAATTGCTATAGGAATTTATAAAACCATAAGGGTCATCAGCCCTCTAATCTATTTTTCAAAATCTCCCAACATTTTTAAACCAATTCTTATATGTTGTACTTTAGATAATGGTTCTGCCACTTGTTTTACAAGCTAAATTTATTACTATGAGGCCCTTCTGCTTTTGAAATCTACCTTTAGTAATGTTGCCTCTAGTGATAGTCCCATTCGTAATCTTATTTAAATTTCTTCCACCAAGGATGATATTATATTCAATTATGATCAAGAGGATTATCCTATTGTGTTTCTAGATAAGCCACATCACTTTACTAATGCACATAAGTCCTTTCTCCTACTTCACCTACAACACCACCCGAAACTCTAGTGGATCTCTTCAATTAGGCTTGTAATGCTACCTCTAATCTTGAATGTAATATAAATGCTTGAGAATGTGATGAGACCAAACATCTTCACCTCCACCCATTTCTACCTCAGTTTAAGCCATAAATTCTATAGATTCTAATGATGATGAAAGTGTCTCATGAAAATGATGATGATATTCATTCCATTTTTACATTGATTGATGGTATTCCATGTGTTTATGATAGTGATTCAGATTCAATCCATACTAAATTCCCTAGTAATGATGTAAATAAAAATAGGATTATACTTATGTTTCTACTCTTCCCTTGACTTAAGAACAATGATAGTAATTATACAATTCCCATGCCTCTTGCACATGACTCTACTAATATTTCTCATTTTTCCATTAAATGCAAAAGAAATGATAGTACATGCACTATTGATGTTCCTACTACTATTCTTGAATGCAATAATGATATAATTAATTCTACTCCACTTGCATATGATACAATTGATTCAACTTGTGTTTCTACTTCCTCTCTTGAAATTAAATGCAATAATTGTAGTTCTCTTTCACTTGTAAATGATAAAGTGCATCATCATGATAGGGTTCCTACTTCTCTTAGCACAAATGAACATAATGATAAGAATTATTTAACATCTTCTCCTAGTGTGGGTAATTTTCCTATGGATAATTATCATATCCCATTAGATCCTTAACATGAGACCAATCCCACATAACCCCACATTTTACCATAGTTTTTACCACATGAGACACCACCTCACATTAATTTTACAGGAAATAGTGTGCTTATGGACACTATTAATTGTAGGATGCATCAATGACCTGCCCCAGCAGGTAAGTGTTCTAATTCGACTTGTCATTTTACATAGAGTAGTCTCCTATCTCTTTTATTATCACTTAATGTTAGCCTAACATCTTATGCACATTTTAGGCTAGCATAATGTTATTAAGATCCATATATCATGTTGCATGCTTTAATTTGGTTAGTATATATCTTGAATGTTTACTTTGTCCCTAATCACCTCATAGTACCGATACCCCAAAGTAGGGTTCCTTTAGATTTCTTGATCTCGGGCCTTAGAAACCCTATGTTGACCTAGTGTACGGGATACTTCCCTTTGGGTGTGCAATATTATAATTCCATGTACCCCCTTTGAATTATATCCGTTGTGTGCTAGTCTTTGTGTGTCTCTTACTTGTTGCCTTGATTATCTAGTTGAATGGATGATAGGAGTGAATGTTGTCTAAACAATTTTTTCTGTCATACATCCTTGCAAATATGACATGAAACTCATTTTTAATTTATGATCTAGAATAATTCGTTAAAAGCATCCATTTTTAAGTTTTATCTCATTTTGGCCCTTAAGAATCCAAAAAAACCTAAAAATGATTTTTTTCTCGATGCTTTATTGTCCCTTATGTAAAATATGTGCGGGAATAATTGTGTCTGTCTTAGTTCATTTTCCTTCCTGACGCTATCAATCCATGTGTAAATTCTCTATAGGGCTGATTACATCTAAATTGAAGTATTTCAAAAATATATTTTAGTTTCTAGACTACACTAATGTCTCCTCTCAGGCTCTTTTTGGCTCAGTTAAATCCTCTGAACTTCTTCATGGGATATTCAATCATGTATGCATTTCCTCTTCAGTAACCTAAGTATTATAGTTCTCATCCTACTAATGTTAATATTTATAGCTTCTATAGTCCTACCCATGAATTCCCCTATCTTCACCTTATCCCTCCGATCACTCGTAATAAGGTTTCTCACCAGTTTAATGTGGTTGAGGTTGAGCATATAGATTCTTTATGTGTCATTAAAAATCTCAATGATAATGAATATATTACACCTGATCGAGATGGAAGTCTCCAAAAGATATCCATGGAGATGACCATGCCTCATCTCAATTATAAAGGGATTCGTCATATTCAAACTCCTCCTGCAGAACTGATCAAAACGAGTCTCCTAAAACCCCTACCAATGAACATGATGAACACCAAGAAGTACCTACAAATAAAGTCCAATATTCTTCTATGGGTCCCGACATATTAATTTTTGGAATAAAAATGAACTAAGAGTGGGGGTAAATTAGTTATTTAAACCTTTAAAATAATTTCAAATTATTTTGCATGCACCATTAACATTCAACCATCCATTAATGTGAGTTTAATACCATAAAACAATTAACCATATAAACACAACCAAGAGAGAGTACAAAATAACACAAGATATAAGTGGGAAACCCTCAAGGGGAAGACAACCACTGAAATCTTTTTCGATATTAATCACAAAAATTACTCAAGTGAATATTACACATCACAAGAGATTTCTTTAGTGAGGCACCAACCCTAAACCCTTGTTGATATTACTCACAACAAGAGACTTGCATGAATATGACTCATCACACAATATATATATATATATATATATATATATATATATATATATATATATATATATATATATTCACTAAATATATTCTTCCAACACTTAGGCGATGGTGATCACAAAATTCGGCCCAAACTCTTTCAAACCCTCTTCAAACACACCTCCTTCCAACTCACTCAAACTTGATCAAACTTGGACTAATTTGAATGAAAAATCTTACAATAAATATCTATAACATTACTAATACTTATTCACACTCCCTATAATATAAATTTATGTAATTTAACCTTTCACGCACTCACAAGAATCTCATACTTTTCCTCTAGAAGCACTAGTTCAAATTTGAACCCAAAACACTTGTTTTATACCCTTATCAACTCAAAAACATAATACAAGTCAGTCCTACACAAGGATATCAAAAATAAAACATGAAAAAATAAAATTACATTCATAACAACTCATGATATGGACCCATGTAGGTCGTTCATGCACGAAGACATCCAAACATGCCAAAAAGCTCAAAACCCCATTACCTAATTCACTAAAGATCTCCAAACTCATCACTATGATTATTAAATCCTCAAAAGGCCTCACACATGTAAAATATGACATAAAAAACATCATTCATGGTCTCATATTAACTTTAAATAATCAAATTCTTCATAATTCTATCAAGAAGGCTCATTTCCTTCATAAAATAGTTGTTTCTAGGAACTAGTCTTCACGTGTGGACCTCAATATCACACCATAACACATAAAATATGGCATGTAACCACTCATTATAAAAAAATATCTTTATATCATATCCATGCTTTCTATACATCATGAAACATCCATAAAATCAAACCAAACCTATTTTACTCTTCACCAAATTCAACTTCCTAGAAAGCACTTTTGGAAACTCAATTGGTTTACACCCTTAATACCACTTACAAGATTTAAAAATTAATGTAATAGGAAGAAAATTAATCCATATTCACTCTCTAATGGATAGAAAACATCAACTTATCCGAAACATGAGACTTCTACCTCCATCTTTCTACTAGAGAAATCTTTTCTGAAAACAAACAACCTTGGTTTTCACAAACTGAGATGGTTGACCTATAAAATCACCTCATCAAGAGACAAAACATATACCATTAGAAATCCATATGAATCTAATTTCCATAACATCTTACATTTCCTTCCAACTCTAACTGGAAGGCCTTCAACCATGTTAATCTTTATAAGCTGTTCAAAATTGTCCTTTAGAAGCCCAAAACTAGTCTTCACGAGATAGGGCACACTTTTCCATCTAGGACATCAACCATGACCTGGATCCATCATGGAAATTTATAAAAACTCCCAAGCTAAAAAAAATTCAATTTATTCCATACCGGTTTTGGACAACTTACCTTAAACGGAAGTTCTTCGGAAACTTATCTGTTTGAGTGGGGTCTACAAGCTATCACATAATCTACCATACCTTTCTATGAATATGGAGGATTATTATACAACCTCAAATTATCATACTAGTAATAAAAATCCATTCTTGGCACCTATCATGAATATCTCTCCTATCACTTTCAACATAGGGTTTCAAACTCATAAAAATCAATTTAGCTTCTTAACATTCATTCATAAAAATGTGATAATGAAAATAATCCATGATTTTTGTTAAATTTTATTATCTCATGCGAAGCACACAATTCATAATGAGCATCGATGTTACAATTTGAGCTGGAAATCACACTTTCTTGGACCCTATTTCACCAAAAATATTATAACTTGCAAAATATTCTTCATGGAAACCTAATTTTTTTCCCAAAACATAATTAAACACCCTAATAACATTTATAATGCTCAAAAAGTCATAAATAGTTATGTAACTTCATGTACCATCTAATTTTCATGACTAGGCCTTAGGCTTTTCCATGTTTTAAGCCAATACCAACTCGAACCAACAATAAAAATATTAAGCCTCTGCAAAATGAATCTACATTATGTAAACAACATAACATACCTCCATTAATTATCTCAAGATCTCACACATACCCACAAGTTCCTATTCACGCATAATTAATCCGACAAACACCAGGATTAGGTCTAGGTTGAACCATGACCAAGTAGACAAACCTCATGACTTTGCTTCTAAGCTCTCAAAAAGTACCTAACACACATGAGACAATATGTATCACACCGATATATGATTCCATGAGCTCATATATCTCTCAAACTATTCCCCATGCTCCATTTAGTCTTGAAACACCTAGACTAGGTCTAGACGAGCAACTACAACTGGGTCTTTAACATATACCTACACCCTAAAACTCATGTGAGTATTTTAACACTCTCCAAACATTCTTTCTATTCAACTACCATTCTCCTCAAGTAACCATGTAACTTAACTCACCAAGCTCCATCACCTTGGCTAGATAGGTCACATGATTAGGTTTCCTAGGCCAAACCAATCTCACTAAATCAACTCATGCAATCATGAAACTAATGAATCTCCATGTCATCATCATTTTAATAACCTTATTATACTTCTCCATCATCCTATTTATCATTAATGAGCTTTTACATCATCGACAACACCTATATTGACACATGCCAACATTGATAACTAATTCCTATATCAGATGGCCATATCCCAAGCTACTACCACAATCAACATGATACAAATAAAAATCAGATGTTACAAATAACATCTCAAAGTATGGTACCCAATGTACCTTCCTTCACACCTCCTCCATTGGTGGATGCACATGGAAATCATATTCCTCCTCCACCAATCCAAAATAAGATGTTACAAACTATCCAAAATGAACCTTTAGCTCCATATATCACAACCATGGATTTAGGAGAGACTATCCCTACCATCTCTTATGATGGTTTGGGGATCCAACCCTCTTCCTCAAAACTTTTGGAAATCTTTATAAATAATGGATTCAAACAAATACATATGCAACAACTAAGATTCTAACAAAAACCTTAGTGGGTGAGGCCCTAGAATGGTATAATAAGCTTCCTCCCAACTAAATAGTTGACCTAGAAGGATTAGTCAAGGCCCTAATTTTTGAATTCCAACAACATGATCTACCCAAAAATACCTTGCAAAAATTCATAAATATTAAATAAGGAATGAATGAATCAACTCACGAATTTATTAAAAATGGAAAGCTTTGTCCATACAAGCTAACCATAACCTTGATAGTAAAATTTTATCTCAAATCTTTCTTAAGGCCCTCATGCCAACCCTCCAATACAAGATCAAGTATCTTTCTCATAACATGTTAGAGAAATCCCTCAAGAAAGATAAAATACAAGATCACCTTATGCGTAAGTTTCGATGCACTTCTTACTCATTGCCCAATCTTAAAACCACGACGCATGTAATGATATCTTCTAAGTTCCTAAGAGAAAGAAGAATGGGAGAAAATTGAGAACCTTCTCACTCTTTCCCCATGTCCCCTTATCTCGTGCCGACCTTCTCCAAATTCTTCCCACCCCGCAAATCATCCCTTCTTTGAAACAAGCTTTGCCCACTTTCACGTGGGTGATTTTTTTTATTTGTGGCATGCAACCATAAGAAACTCACATAGTGATTTTAAAGAACCTAGGAAGGAAGACCTTGACTTATTACTTGGTTGCTTTTTTTATGACGCTTCCATCATACAAGAACGTTATGAAAATATCAATCTTTAGAGAGATATCACTCCAATCATCAAAATCAACACCATAAAAATCCCATGAAGAATGTCGTGGGTACCATAAAACACTCATATGATAAAATTTTATTGAATTGAAAATATATCGATGTCACAAAAAATAACTATAAGTGTAAGCCTAACCACAAAGATTATTTTATTAAACCAAAGAAACCTGCCAATAACCCATCTTTGCTTGATACTTCCAAAGATCCGCAATGATGGAACCCGCTCCAAAAGTTGAGCCTTCACCCATGGTATCAATGGTGTTACTAAGAAAGGATCCCATTCCCCTTCTTCCAAAAAGATATCTCCGTTGAATACAAAGCAATCATCGATTGGACACATCTTCTATTGTGTCACCATCATGGTATCGATACGGGAGTTATTCTAAGCTGCAAAGTGGAACTTTTTGACGATCTAAACTCTCTTATATGAAAGATTACCTTTATGGAACTCATACATACTTTGGCTTCACGTCAAAACTTCCTTCTTTAATAGATACAAAGCTTTGATACTCCTCCTAGTGAGGCTATCAAAGCTCCCTAAACATCTATAACCACATAAATTCCTCACATAGAGACTATAGGAATACCTCACAAAGTTCATGCTTGGATTGTTTAGCCTTGGAAATTTTGGAGGATGATATGATTACCAATGAAGTCTTGTTTCGATAAAATTACCCACCTCTACTCATTAACATTGTTATCCATGATGCACAAGTGCGTAGA
Organism: Taxus wallichiana var. yunnanensis; assembly: GCA_018340775.1. Lineage (NCBI taxonomy): Eukaryota > Viridiplantae > Streptophyta > Pinopsida > Cupressales > Taxaceae > Taxus > Taxus wallichiana. The sequence goes on along the minus strand of CM031239.1, from coordinate 152,978,875 downwards.
GTCCTTGTGGATGAAGGGTTATGAATTAACTTAGCGTCTTATTCTTTAATCAAAAAACTCATATTTCCCGTCGATAACCTCAAACCTACTCACTTAACTTGTCATGGCTTCGATCATGCTTCAAGTGCTCATTTGGAGTAGGAATGGATGCTATGAGGTATGAGGATGAGATATGGAGCTATATGATATCATGGAAACATGCATGCAATTGTATCATGATGTACCAGGTATGTTATGACCATTTTTTATGCTTTCATGATGAGTTACAATGTTATTTCAGTTCACCCTAGCCTTTACAGTGCAATACCATAAGGGCTAGCTATGTAAGTATCAGTGGCTGGAAATATTGAGATCTAATTGTGACATTATGATTATTGGAGATGTTAGTATGATGTTTTCTTGTGATGTGGAAAATATTTTAGGTTTCCATGACGAGAATTTTGTAAGATATGAGGTTTTTGGTGAAATAAGGTCAAGAACAAGTGCATTTCTAGCTCAAATTGGAACTTCTGATTCTCACCCTAAATTACGTACTTTGTAGGGGACCTTGTAGCTTTTAGGGATGCTTTTATACTAATTTTGTAATATTTCACAAAAATAATTAGGTCATTTAATCATCACATTTTAATGAACGAATGTTAAGAAGGTAAACAACTATTTATAAGTTTGAAACCATAACTTGAAAGAAAATTAATTCCTAGTGCATGGATGATGATTGGAAAATGTATATTACTCCTTTAGCTTTCCATAAAGGTATCGTAGAGGTTATGGTGATGAGTGGCCCCTACTCAAATAGGTTAGTTTTTGAAGAAGTTTAGTTTGGGACAACGATGTCCAAAGGAGTAGAAAACTAAATGACAATTGTGTGATGTATGTGAGTTTTTATTGATGTAAAAATATGTTTTAGGTCATGGTAATGCAGATAAATGGTCAAGTGTACTTCATTTAGGTTAATTGGTCAAAGGGCGTTTGGGGGGTCGAAGTAGTCTTGAGTAAAATATACATAATAAGAACTACATGTGGAGTTAGAAAGATATTAAAGTTATGTTGGAAAAATAATTTAGAGATATTTCTAGTGATATAAGGTTTGTTTCATGATGATGGTATTTTTTATGGTTTCTAGGTCAATTGGTGGACAAAACAATTTTTTGATTTCCAAGACAAAACTACTTTTACTGAAATATTGAGTTGGTTGGAGCATAAGGTAGATTGGGTGATATTTTATATCACCTGGAATGTGAAGAGGGATGAAATTTTCATCCAATGAATCAATTTTGAGGTCTTGAAAGTGTCATGAAGGGTGTTAACCAGTTGCTTTTTAGAAACTACTTTTTGGGAAACTTGATTTAGTGAAGGAAAAAGTTAATATAGTTTGTACCAGTGAATGTTTCATGTGCTCTAACTTATTTAAATTTTTTATAAATGTTATTGAATTTACATCAAGTTGTCACAATCCATAGTTGAGATGATTTGGTGTGATCTTGAGGCATAAATGAGAAAATAGGGTCCTGAAGGGTGCTAGAAATAGGTATTTTGAGAAGGATAAGAAGCGGCTGTATCATTTAATGAAATGTTTTGATAAACATGTATGATGTTTATTTATGTTGTTTTAAAAATGTGTGATGATTTATCGGTCATGAAAAATCATGGTTTTGGTGTTAGGGTATCTTTCTCTCTCTACCCATGGGGATTTGAGTCATTTTAGTAGATGGAATGTTTTTTTGGAAGAAAAACCATACTTGGGTAAATTGTGACTGTTATGTTATGTATTTGGGATGTTTTTATGATGCATGGGTTGAGCCAAAGGAGGGAAAAATTTTGAGTTTGAATTTGAAATGTGAAGGAGCTTATAAAAGCATTGTTTTGGGTGCTTTTGTGAGCTAGTTGTGTGTGTGCAAGAAGTGTGACCTAGGTGTGAGAGTTTTATAGGTGTATGAGCATGAATTGAGATCACATCAGGTGTGTGATAGGTTAAAGAAGATTATAAAGTATGTTTACAAGAGCTTGAAGCCATTTTATGAGAATAAAGAGCTAGATTATTTAAAGTTGAAGACCTAGGGTTTGAAGAAGTGTGAGATAAATAATTGGTCTCTATCAGTTGTGGCAGAAATATTTCAGAGATCAGAACATCATAAGGTGTTTAAGTGGGTTATTAATCATCTTGGGGGTTGTAACCTCCTTGTGGAGTTGGCGCTTCATAAAACTAGGGGTTGGTACTCCTTGTAGGGTTGTAGCTTTTCTTAACTAGGGGTTGGTACTCTTTGTGGGGTTGGTACTCTTTGTGGGGTTGGTGCCTCACTAAATTTGAAACATATCAATATAAATATTGTGTTTCATTGAGTTTTCTTCCCCTTTAGGTTTTCTCACTTCTATCTGGTGTCTTGTGTTGATTATTTTGCTTATGATTTCTTGCATATGTGATATATGATTGTGTGCAAACATTAATGGATGGTTAAATGTTTTTTGAGTTTTGAATAATCAATCTAAAATCAGATTTTAAATTTTTAAAGGAGTAATTAAACCCACCTCTCATTCTATTGTGATTCCAATAATATGTATCATAGCAGGTCCTTTTAGAGAAGTCTGATCCCTTGAAAGGATATCCTTGAAGCACAAAAATGGCGAGTAGTTCAGTTGTTGTTGGTAAGGAACAAATGTTTGATCGTGTGAATTATGATTTTTGGATCTTGAGAATGAATACCTATATCATGTCCCAAGGGTTTGATGTTTGGAAAGCTATGAATGAAGCCTACACTCCTCCCCGTCACTCCTCCTACGGTAAAGTAGACAAGGATGCATATGAAAATAACTCAAAGGATTTTAATGTTATCATTCATGGTCTTGGAGAATCTAAGTTGGGAAAAGTGATGCATTGCAAGTCAACAAAAGAATCATGAGATAAACTTTAAGTTTTGTATGAAGGTGATTCAAAGGTAAAAATTGCAAAGCTTCAATTATTTAGAAATCACCTTGAAAGGCTTAAAATGCATGATAATGAGTCTATTTTTACATATACTAGTAGAGTTGATAAGGTTGTTAATAACATGAAAGGGTTAGGAGATAATGTGAAATCAAAAGTTGTTGTTGAAAAGGTTTTGAGGTCACTAACTCCTAGATTTGATTCTAAAGTATCTACTATTGAAGAGGAAAAGTATCTAACTACCTTGAAGTTGGATGAGTTGCATGGTACTTTGACTACTTATGAGATGAGAATAGATGACTCCAAACCAGCCAAGAGAGAGATTTCCTTCAAATCTGATATGAAGGATAAAAGCAAGAAGGTGAAGGATAGTGATGGTACCTTTGAAATTGAAGATGAATAGCTCTTTCCCATGATGGCTAGAAGGTTGAAGCTTGGATCTGGTAAGTACAATGGTAAAATACCATTCAAATATTTCAATTATGGTGAAGTAGGTCATTTTTTCTACTAAATGTCCTCATAGGCATGAAAAGGAAGATGATTAAGATCATGAAGTTGATCATAGCAAGAAAAATCACAAGTTTTTCAAAGTTAAGAAGAGTTTTAAGAAGTTTGATTATAAGAAGAAAAACAAAAGAAGTTTTTATACAAAGGAAGATGATGAATTATCTAATGCTAGCAATGGAGTTTCATATTTTGAATCTGAATCAGATCATGATGATATAGGAAATGAGGCATTATTTATGACTAATGATGCTATGAAATCTTCTAGTGAAAGATCTTCATTGTTTGGAGACTTTATTTCAGGTTATTGTAGCTACTCTAGTGAAGATGATGGGGAAGACAAAGATGATCTTGAATGCATTCAAAGAGAACTAAAACATGCTGAGAAAGAGAACAAGAAGCTGAGTTTTCAGGTCAAAGAATATGAAAATCAGATTCACAAGCTAGAAGAGAAGTACAAATCTGAATCAAGCAAGAAAAATGAGTCAATTAGATTGTTAGAAGAGAAGGTAAAGTATCTTGTTTCAAGTCTACAAGATAAAGAGAGTATGTGTTCAAAATTTGAAGAGGATATAGAGTTATTAAGGGTTGAGCTACTATAGGTTAGCAAGAAGACTATGTCCTTTTAGAAGTTTGAGAAAAGTGCAAAAGACCTAGATGATCTACTTGGAAAACAAAGAGCAACATGTGATAGAGTTGGTTTAGGCTTCAAAGAGGAATCTAAAGGCAAATAATTGAAACAAGAAGACATGATTCCAAGCAAAGAAGAAGGTGAACCTATCATCAAGGAAGAAAATAAGGAGACACATAAGGGATAATGTGAAGCCAAGACCCATTAGGAATCCTAATGCCTCAAGGTATTAGAGAAATTTTAATGGTCATTGTTTTACTTGTAATGAATTTGGTTATAGGGGAAAGAATGTATAAATTCCTCTAGAGATGATCATCCATGGAGTGGAAATAGAAATTTGTTAAGAATTTGGTGTGCTACAATTGCAATGAACAAGGACATTTTGCTAGATTTTGCTTGTATGATCCACCTAGTCAAGATGTAGGTCTCAAGAGGAAGAATTCAATGGTATGTTACAACTGTAATGAGGTTGGTCATGTTGAAAAATATACTTTCATTCCTACTCAAGACAAAAACAAATGGCTCAAGGTTCTAGATTACAAGGAGGTATATTTCAAAGGCCTAGAATGCATAACTACATCAAGGAAGAGTGTGGGAACCAAGAAGAGATCATAATGGTTCACCAAGAGTAGATGTTGATGGTTCAAGAAAAGGATAATTCAGAGTTCAGATAATAGGAAAGATGATGAAGGACTCTTTCAAGTGTCAAAGAGGGATTAGGACCTCTTCAATACCTTCTTTCAGATCTTCATGGTGATCATAAATCTTCACTATGCTTCTTGGAGGTATATTAGTGAAAATGAAGCATTGGTGCGAGGGGGAGTTATTTGAGTCAAAATTTTCCTCCTCTATAAGGTCAAGGTATGTCACTTTAATTCTTTTAGTATGCCTTGATGGTTCTATTTAGTTTATTCACTTGGTGTTTTCTATATATCATAGCTATTGTGCTTCAAGTATGGTTTGTCTATGTTCACAAGTCTGTATTTGCATCATTATGGAGTGTTTTCAGCCTGGGTTGTCTCAAAGGATGCAAGGATCATGATGATGTGTCTAAGAGGTTTAATATATCATGTAATCATGTTAAAAATGTCTTCTTTGATTAGTGTCAGTAGTTAGTCTTAATGGTTGAAGAATGTGGTCTGTGTAGTCTCAAATCGATTAACTGAGATAGAATTTTGAATCATAAGCTGGTCTTGAGCCATAAATGCTAGTATCATATGAATTTAAGAGTATTGCATGATGTATGTGATGCTATGAAAGTGTATCAGAATTTTTGAAGACTTGCAAGGGTCCTAGAGAGTTCATTCTCCTTAGGTAATGTGTCTTGGTCATCATAAGTGGTCCGGGAATGTTCTTTGGTTCGTGTGATCATAAGAAGGACCTCTTCAAGACATCCTTTCAGATCTACCCAAAGTGATCATAAATCTTCACTATGCTTCTTGGAGGTATATTAGTGCAAATGTAGCATTGGTGTGAGGGGGAGTTATTTGAGTCAAATTTTGCCTACTCTATAAGGTCAAGGTATGTCACTTCAAGTCTTTTAGTATGCCTTGATGGTTCTATTTAGTTGATTAACTTGTTGTCTATATGTCATAGTTATTATGCTTCAAGTATGGTTTGTCTATGTTCATAAGTTTTTATTTGCATCATTATGGAGTGTTGTCAGCTTGGGTTATCTCAAAGGGTGCAGGGATCTTGATAATGTCTCTAAGAGGTTTAATATATCATGTAATCATGTTAAAAATGTCTTCCTTGATTAGTGTCAGTAGTTAGTCTTGATGGTTGAAGAATGTGGTCTGTGTAGTCTCAAATTGATTAATCTGAGATAGAATTTTGAATCATAAGCTTGTCTTGAGCCATAAATGCTAGTATCATATGAATTTAAGAGTATTGTATGATGTATGTGATGCTATGAAAGTGTCTTAGAAGTTTTTGAATACTTTCAAGGGTCCTAGAGAGTTCATTCTCCTTAGGTAATGTGTCTTGGTCATCATAAGTGGTCTGGGAATGTTCTTTGGTTCGTGTGTCATTAGGTATTGAGCTATGTGTCTCTAAAAGTGCAAATGGTTCTAACAAGTGTGTTTGGATATGATCTTGTGTCATCTAGTGTGATGAATTGATCATTCAGTATGTAAATGGAGATATGTGTAGAGGTCTTAAGGGTTTATGAGGTAAAATCAAGGTCAATACTAGTAATTAGGCGATATTCTTGTCTTCTAATCATGAAAAAATGGTGGTTAGGGAGATAAAATGTGTGGATATAGTGTTGCTGGTCTAATTTGAGAATATGAAATCAAATTTATATGCTTTATAGAGTCTCCTTTTCCTTGGCTAGGTTTTCTCAAAGTGTACTTTGAGCATAATGAATGAAATGATGAATTTGGATGATCACACGGTGAACTCTAGGGATAAAAGTTTGTGAAAATATTCTAGAGATCATGGAAATCATGTTGTAAGTGGTTTTAGACCCTGAATGCGCTTAGTTCCTTGGGAATATTTGTAAAAATTTTAGGTTGACAATGTTAGTGTCAAGAAGGCCTAATTGAGAAGATGTAATTTGCAAACTGGGCATGTTCCTTTTGGGGTGAGTCTTCAAGGCCCGAGGAAGAGAGTATGTGCTCAAATGGGTATTCAAATCAGGCTTGATATCCTCATAAAGGTATGTGCATAAAAAGTTTGATATGATTCTCATTTTTAATGGTCTAGTACACTGTGTGTAAGTTTTTGATGATGAAGATAAGATATTGTGAGATATCAATGATTTTATGAGCTTTCTGAGTTTGTGGAATAACATGAAACCATGATTAAGTGCAAGTTGATGTTGTAAGGTGAAATAGTGTGATAACTTGACTATATGGGACCTTCAAGGCATTAAGATAGTGTTTAAGATTGAATGATTGATCACATGCATGTATGTGACTACTTGATGTCCTCTGTGATAACCTAATGTTGTCTATCAATCTAGTGAACTCATGAAAGTATCCTTATTATGTGTAAATTTATGTTATAAGGTTGAAAGGGGCAAATGATTGTATCTATGAACTCTTCGAACTTCTAAACTATATATTAGTATATATACTGCAACAAATCTTGATCAATCATGAGCTCCTACATGTAAGAGAGGTTGTTCTCATCATTTTTGGATGGGTCTGAAGCTCAAGGATGGTGTGTGTGATCTTGAGATATGATATATAAGTCTTGAAGTATCATAAGATGTACATAGGAGTGTCTAAACATGATTGTTTCTCCTAGTTGGATCCTAAACAAATTGTCTACCTACAAGATTACAATGTTTGTGAAGGGCAGAGTATGAGGATTTTCACATGTATGTTGTGTGTATGAGTCCATTCTAAGTTGACAAGGTGCTCCCTAAATTATTCTTGTAATATTTATAAGGAGTCATTGTGGTAAATAGTTGTTTGATATTTGTGCCTTTGAGTCAATAAATGCGGTCACAAAGTGGCTACAAAGTTATCTTCTTAGGTTAAAAGGGTATGTAAAGCTTGTCTATGGGTTAATTAGATGGATTAAAATAGGGCTATAAGGTTTATACAATATTTCTCTCTTCAATGTGCAAGTATGTGTTTTGTGATTTGTGCTCAATATTGTATGATAATTCTTGCTTCAAATGTGAACCCTATAGGCTTGTAGGTGCTCAATGAGGTGTGATGGTAGTGTAATTGAAGGGATTTTAGTGTTTAGATAGCTCTTAAGGTTATGCAAAGAGATGTAGTTATAAAGAAGTGAATGATTTGGCCTACAAGTTATGAACGAGTCTAAATAATGGTTCTAGATCTCACGAGAGCCCCAAAGTGCTATAGTGGTCCGTATGATTGCATCTACAGGAGGATGAAGTATTTTACCTATCATGACAAGGGAGTGTATATGATTTCTCCTTTATGGTACTATAGGTGATATATTTTGTTAGAAATTCATTTTCTTGACTAGTTGAAGCTTGGCTTGGTGGTGTGTTGATAACTTGAGGTTATTCAGTGCCTCTGTGATAAGAAAAGTTTCTCCTACAGGTGTCTCTAATGCTTAGGTATGCTAAAAGCTTAGCCAAGTCAGGGGAGCAAGTGAGATTGCTTCTAGATGGTGATATGGAGGTATTAAGGCATATGAGGTATGTATTGTGTGTAATCTTAGTGAAATAGAAATTTTTGACTCTTGAATTCTTTTGGTCATCAAAATATGACTATCTAAGTCTGAGAAGATGGTTTAGGGCCGTGTCAAAGTGTCAAAAAAATTCTTGGAAAGATAACAAGGTAAGTTACTTAAATTTGAGATTTTATACTTGAAATAGTGGTCTTGAGTCTAGGGGAGTGATGAAATTTTGAACTAAAGAATGAATGGCATGTGGTAGCATTTCAAAGTTGGTTCTAATTGCACCGAGATGACTATTCAAGGACATGAGTCCTTGGGTCAGTTTGATGATAGGAAATTTTAGTGACAAGCTAGATTTATGTCTAGAAAAGATGGCATAAGCTCATGAATGAAGGTAAGAAGTTTGTTTCAAATATTTTGCATCATTTTTATCATGTTCATGGTGATTTTGCTTCAGGTAGAAGTCTATTACGTTGTTTTTAGGAAGGCTAAAACATGGTTAAGGTAAAATGCAAATTTTTACACATCTAAGAAGGATTATGATGGTGTTTTGGCTCAAATAAAGGTAATATGATGCTTTATTCATGTATTATTTATGTGTTTAGATAGTGTATATGTTTTTCCTGTGGGGAGCACGGTGGCTTTATGCTTATAAAGAAGGAAAAATTAGTTTTTGTGAAGAAACTCAAGATTGTGAGATTATTTGAGATATTTGGTTGATGTTTCAAACCAAAAGATGATCCTATGAAGTTGAGGTAGATGAAGAACATGTAGATACAAATATCCTTTATCATTAATGTAAAAAGGGGGAGAAGTTCAGGTGGTTTTTCATCAATGACAAAGGGGGAGATTATTGGCATGTTACTGCATATGTGTTATCATTGATGCAAAACCTCATTAATGATAAAGTGGATGATGGTGTAGGGTTATATGATTCTTAGAATGATGATGAAATGAATATACATGTATGTTCATGGTTTCAAAAGTTGATCCAGTGAGGATGGCTTATTTTGACAAGCCAATTCAGTGCCCTAGCTACCCTAGGTGATGGTGCATGGAGTTTGGAGCTTCTTTATTGCTTAAGGATGATTTCAGAATGATGGAGAGCATGTTTGGAGAGTGATTAGGTAATGTTATAGAGAAATCACAAAACCCCTTAGTGTGATTTGTTAAACATGGAGTTATCCCAAAGTGTGGGACTTTGAAATTGGGATAACCCTCCGAAAACTCCGACTTCCTATCCTATACTAGTGCCAACTACTCTAAAGTGCAGAGAGTTACAGATATAATCCTAATATAATATTTCCAAGGAGATAGAGATAGATAAATTACATGAAAATAAAACCTACTATAAGGGAAGGTGATACACTAAGAAGGATGTTGAACAACCTACATAATAAACACAACACTACTAAAACCTTGCAATGAAAACAACAACAACAATACACAATAACCTTGCATGTAATGAACGATCGAAAGATGAAATAGAACATAAAAAAAGGTGTGAAACAACCACAAATTTGATTTTAATTTTCTCCAAGTTGAACAATACATCACATTTAGGGCCAATGACACAAAATTTGTATTACAATGTCCAGGAGGGAGGTTTGAAATCTCCACAATTCTTGTACAGACAAGAAAGAAGGGAGGGGAATATACAAGGTGTCCAGCCTTTTGAAAAGATCCCCTCCTTAAAATATATAGGAAGAATGAGAGAAGGGAGAGAGAGGAATTAGAAATATTTCTTCAACCACACAAAAATGCATTAAAATCACATGTAATAATGATGGGTGCCACTACAAAATCCATACCTCTATGTAATTTTCCTTGTTGGGGAAGAAAGGAAGCCCATACCTTCATCATTTTGGTAGGTGAGAAATCTAGAAAACATTCCTCTAAAATGGTGGACTGTATTTCCCTATTTTGAAACATTTAACCTTAATAAAATTAAGAAATAGTTGTAGTTATGTAGAGGACACTGTGAGCTTTCCAAAAATTGATTTTGTGCAAATCGAGATCACAGTCAAAATTTATGGCCATCTGAAGATGAGGGTGTCATTCTGCAATAAATGTGGGTGGTTTATATTTTTAGACTCCGACCATGCATTGCACCCTCCAAAATTAAAAAAATTAGGACTTTTGGGATTTGAAGCTTTGGGCTTCAGAGATCACTATCACTATTCATTTGCATGAGTTCATGAAACTTCCGAAATGCCAAAACCCCGAAGTCTGAAATTTGGACTTCGGGTTTCGGACTTAAAGCTATGATTTGTGTGCACTGGGGCTTCAATGTTCCGAAATGCTAAAACCCCAAGTCTAAAATTTAGACTTCGAGGTTTCAGATTCTTTGTGTTTTTGGGGTTTTGGGGTTCAACTTTCGGTATTTCAGAGTTTGGATTTCATATTTCGGGGTTGTTCATCCATTTGGTTGTCACATATCTTTGAAATCCTGAAAGCTCGAAGTTTGAATTTTAGACTTCGAGTTTTAGAATTCATTTTTCCTCCCCGTATGACACTATTCATTACTTGACCCTACGGCCAACTCCAAACTCCCAAATGTCTGAAGTCCAAATTTCAAAATTCAGACTTTAACTTCCTTTGGACCTTTTGATAATTTTTTCCCATCAAATCCGAATCCTTCCACGTCACTTCAACTCACTCGTCTCAAGCTAGAAATATGAGCTCCCACAGCTGAAATGATCCCTTCATTTTCTCTATACAAGGTCATGTTTGTCCAATTTTTCCTGAGGGGTAAAATTGGATAATAGGTATTCATATGAGCTTCGTGGTGTAGATATGATTGGTGACCATGTTTGGTGTTCATTTGGAGCAAACATGGATGATAGGAGGCATGATGATGAGATATGGAGCTATATGAGTTCATGAACACATGTATGAAATTGTATCATGATGTAGTAGGTATGTTAAGACCATTTTTATTTTATTTTATGATGAGTTACAATGTTATTTCAGTTCACCCTAGCCTTTACAAAGGCAAGACCCTAAGGGCTAGCTATGCAAGTCTCGATAGATGGAAATAATGATTGTTGATTGTGACATTATGATTATTTGAGATGTTAGTAGGATGTGTCCTTGTGCTGTGGGAAACATTTCAAGTTTCCATGATGATAATTTTTCAAGATATGGGGTTTTTAGTGAAATAGGGTCAAGAACAAGTGCATTTCCAGCTTGAATTGGAACTTCTGAAGCTCACCATAAATTGTGTGCTTTACACGTGACTTGGTGGATTTTAGGGATTATTCTATACTAATTTTAGAAGGTTTCAAAAAATAACGAGGTCATTTCATCATCATAATTTTATGAGTGAATGTTAAGAAGGGAAATAAATATTTATGAGTTTGAAACCCTAGCTTGAAAGGGATTTGTGCTATTTGCTTCCTAAGTGGCCAATATTTATTCCTAGTGCATGGATGATTATTGGAAGATGAGTAGGACTTATTCATATTTCTCGAAAGGTATGGTAGAGGTTATGGTGATGAGTGTTCCCCATCGAAAAGAAAAGTTTCTAAAGAAGTTCATATTGGGACAATGTTGTCCAAAGGAGTAGCAAATTAAATGACCCTTTGTGTGATGCATGTGAGTTGATGTACAAAGAGGTTTCAGGTCATGGTAATGTTAGAATCTATGACACCGAGAGGGGGTGAATCGTGTCACCACAAATTTACCTTCTTAAATTTGATGTGATAAAACCATAAACACACACACACACACACACACACACACAACACACACACACACACACACACACACACACACACACACACACACACACACACACACACACACACACAAGTAATTTGCAAGAGAGTAAACAATGACACAAGGTTTAATGTGGAAAACCCAAACTAGGAGGAAAACCCACTAAAACTATGAAATATGATTAGGATCAATTTGTCATGCTTCTATTAAATTAGTTTCAAAGTTAAGTTTCAACTCAACTGGAGCTGTTACTTCACAATTTGACCTAGCTTCCACTTGTTCTAGAGGCTTTAACCCCCTGTAATTCAATAAGCTTCTACTAATCTTTAGTGAGCTTCAACCCACATGGAGGCTTCAACTCCCCAACCGCCACTTAGACTTGTTCACCAATTTTTCCACTGTTAAGTTAATGTCTTACAACTAATGATGACCCTAGAATTTCTATTCTCCTTTGTTTCCTATCAATTTCTAACTTCTTCTACTTGGCTTACTCTATAAACTTGATTCCTAGACTTATCATAAAGTTCTTAGTCTACTATCTTCATTATCACTTGTCTTGATAGGTTTAGTTATATATCTATTCCAACTCCTCTCACTCTTTCATCATCTTCAAATTTCTAATTACCATCAAGTCTTTGTCATACTAGAACACTTCAAATTCTCAGGCATGTCAGGCTTCTTTATTTTAGTTTTCTGCACTTCAAGTTAGCCCTCAACAAATAGGTTTTCCCTTGCTTATAATTTTAGGTTTATCTTCATCCCTTCAATACTCTATTCAGATTGTTATCACTTTCTAGTTTGACTCCATCTCTTACACATCACACTTGCATTTCCATTTCAGTTTCACAATCTTCTTTCAGTATTGGTGTTCATTTTCCTTCCTTCTAAATATTTTATATGGTACCTTCAAAATTTAATTCCTCAAATCCCCGCATACTTGAGTGTATAAATTGATCAAACCTTGTATGTGTTCATGCTCCCGATTCTACAATAGTATTCCATCACCTTCTTATAATTTTTTTGTAGGCAATGTTCACATTACTCTACTATTTTCATTACACCAACAAATATTTTCTGATGTATTACAGTAATGATCATTTCTTCTATATTTAAGGGCACCACATCTCCATACTTCATTGTCCACAATCTTCATTTTAGACTCTACACCTCCATATCAATGATTTTTTTGTCTCATGAGTAATTTTTATTTATGTTACTTCACTTCTCTCTACTTCCTACACTTCACCTACACATTCTTATTTGATCTATTTTTCCCACACAAAAATTCAAATTCCATTCTAACTCACAAAAAAGACAAGCAATAAAGTCTTCTTATATTCTTCTTATGTTGAAAATATGCTTCATGTAATCGTCCTAAGAATGACCTTTCAAGGACTTGGTTGAATTTTCAACTTGGAGACTCAAGGAGAAATTTTCATCTTACATATTAGGTCCAAGAGATAAGGCCATCCAAATAAACAAGGGTTTGTCTTTTCATCTTTTTCAACGAGCTCGCATGATCAACTTCTCTGAGATTAGCTCAAGTTTGAACTTAGAGGCTAGACTTAGATAAGACCTTGATTCACTGTCAAGAATTTGTACATCTAAATTTTTTGTTCCAAACTAATAAGAGCCAATTTGTAACATTTAATTTGTATCACTCAGAGATCACCAGTCCATCATGTAGACATCAAGGAAAAAGGCCTTCATTGTTCATATTGCATTGAAATGATCCTTGGAGCACTTGACCACTAAAATAAAGTAATAAAAGCTCAAGACTCCTAATCATGTCTTTACTAAACTTAACATTGCATACATATCTTAAACCAAACGAAAAATTTTCTTTGACATTGAGAAATTTGCTTTGAAATTGAGAAATTTACTTTGTGATCGTTCTCACAAAGTCAGATTACGGTTTTGAAACTTCCGACAACAAATTATTTCACCACACTAAATCATTTTCCTCCATTCCTTTTACAAACACTTCTAAACACCTTAGTAAAGATTCTGGCAAAAATTCAAGCAAAATGGTTGGATATAATTTGAGAAATCAACATATTTTTCACTCTAAAACCCTAAATCACGGTGAAAAGAGAAATTACCTACTCAAAGAACCAAATAAGACCATTTCTTCATCTATTTGTGTAGAGGTTGAAGTGTGAAAGATTTAGGAGGTTCTATAGACATGTTTTCACCTTTTCAAAGTAAATTGAGTGAATGATTTAATTGAAAAACAACTAAACTTGAAACTCATTGTTATTTACAAATGTTGATAAATTAAGCTGTACAAGTGGTCTAGTAAGGCTTGAAGAGAACCACAATCATCTCTATAACCAAGAGAAAGAATTTAATGTGGATGAAATGGAACTTAAAATCCTTCAAACCTGGGTGAAGAATGTCTCACATCATTTGGTTATGGATTTGATTTGGAGAGGTCTTCAAATGAGATAGTGAGAACACCCACTTACAGAGTCCGAATCAACTAACCTGATTTTCAAGCATATTACCTCAAATGAGTGATATGATAAAAAAATATCCTTTACCTCCTATTTACTCTGGATAAAGGATGACAACCTGATCAAAACATTGAATTTGGAAACAAAAACTGTGGGACAATGTGTTAAGATGCATTGAGAAAGGTGCTCTTTAGGATAGTATGAGTTAGTAGGGTTTGAATGATTTACTATTTCAACAAGACTTGAAAATGCTCAATAACATTTCCATGTGCCTGTAGAAGAGGTCTGGACACTTATTGAGAAAAAACTCCAATGACAATAGTTAGAACTTTTACACACCAGGAGCATTCCCACCAAGAACATTGACACTGGAAACAACCTGTACCTTCAAGAAGTAAAGCCTTCAAATGCCTTCTGAGCATGAGAAACATCATGAATGGACTAAAAATATACTCTAGAGGTGATGAAACAAGACTTGGAGTCCAAATTCACATTTTTTCTCTTATCAATTTGGTGCACATCCCAGAAGAGAAAAATTGCTCCACCAAAATGCTCATAACTTTTCAACCACACCTCCTTTTGAGAAAATTATTTTTGCACATGATTTTTATGCCAATTTAATATAAAATTTTCTTATATGATTTATTCGAAGGAGTCTCTATATCTTTTCTTGAAGGCTAAGAATCCAGGCAACTTAAAATGAGCTTTTCAAAAGAAATGTTTTATAAAAACTTGCATAACTTACTCAAATGACCTAACATTGACCTGAAATTTTGCATGAAGCACCATTTTTATGAAAATAATAGGTCTAAAATTGTCTATCCCATCTCATTTGCATGCAAGAACACTGCTTGTTCTCAACACCATTTCTGACCAACACACAAAACGACTCTAGGACTGGGATGAACCTAACCTTTAATCACACATGATGTGGATACTCTCTCAAGGCCTCACCCACGCTTTTTCTTACCTGTATAATCCTGTTACACTTCATTAGGCACCTAAAACCACTCTAAATTTACACTGTAACTCACCTTGAACCCATATGAATTCACCTTGAACCTATGAGAATAACTTGAGAAGTCTACTCTTGCATTTTCCCTTTTCCATCAATGCCTTTGACATCAATGACAACAACCAACAACACAACAGGGTGCAAAAATCTCCCCCTTTTCATTGATGGCAACATACTGAAACTTGATGGAAAATTAAAATATAGAACAAGTTTCAACACACTCTCTCCCCTTTGACATCTATGACAATGGTGTATAAGCACAACAAAATGATTAGCTTGAAAAATCAACAAAAATAATATGATCATACCTTACAACCACTCCCCCACGGGAAAATGTGTTCTCTTTTAAGAGCTCTTGTAGCAGCATAAAAGGATCCTCTTGACTTGTAATGATCCTCAACCAAGCTCCCCCTGATCATTTACATCTTTAATTTGTCTTCAATCAAAACAATACCTTTCTTACTAGGCCTTGTTTCAAGCCCAAAAATACATGTTGCTTACAAAGCTAGTATAAGCATAATTTAGCACAACTTGTTCCAAAACTCCTTCATGAGACAACTTTTGACAAACTTCTCAACCTTCTAGAAAACAAGATTCATCAAGACACCCTTCTTTAATGCTCCTCCTAGGCTCCTGAACCACTTGACTATAAATTTTCATCATTTCTTAAGTACCTTGAGAATAACTATACCATGTTCAGAAGGATACCAAGCCCCATAGAAAATTTGACCCATTCATACCATTTACACCTGTAGAAGCATTAATATGACCTGTGGAACTATATTATACTGATAAAAATTCATATGAACCACTATTCATTCACACATTTGAGAAACTCCTTCAATATTTCTTTTAAGATCATTGACAAGGCATATACATTGAGTTCTAAGCTCTGAAGTTGATAAGGCAACTTTCAACCTTTACTTAGACTTAATCACAATCATAGTATGAGATACATGTTTATCCAAGAATTTATGACTTAACCATAGACTTTCACTAATTTGCAACATGCCAATTTTCTCATTTACAATCATTCAGTGTCCTATCACACTCTGAGTTTTCTTATAGAGGGTATCTATCCTTGACCATGAGAAGCTTAGTCAACCTTTTCAACACTTTATATTATTTGCATAAGGAGGTACAACAAACCACTTAATACGTGACTCAAAATTTTCACCTCCAGACTAAAAATGTACATTGAGAGATGACTGATATATACTGATATACAACACTTAAGGAGAAAATCATGCTTAATGTTATATACTTGACTGAAACACTGACTTGTAACAATAATGTTGTGACAAAAATCTTATACTTCTCTTTTCTGAAAAATTAATCATGACTTCCATACAAGACTTGTCAAGTACATGACTTTTAAAAAGATTGAAAGACATACCTTAGGATTCTTTCCATGCTTGAACATCTTGAATGCATGTATCAACACCAACTGATGAAAAGAACCTTCAAGATCATACTTTGATTCTTTTCCAATTGATGCATGCCTTCTAGAAGCCTAGAGAAGGCATACCACCTCATGGGATCACCTTAGAATAGTAGGAAGTCATCAAAGTAACTTGATGACTCATTCTTTCTTCCTCTTTCTCTAGTTTTCTTATTAATATTTTCAGATTCATTCCTTGGTGTGACCACAAGATCACTTGAGCTCTCATCCTCTTCTTGGGTGCCAAATAGACATAATTCATACACTTGTTCTAATACTGCTTGGGGAAAACATTCTTCATGCTTTGTACTGGAGTTATTTTCTTTCTTCTTTCCTTTTTCATCATTTTTTGCTTTCTTTCTTGTGCTTTCTTCCTTTGTGACTGATTTGGATTGTTGTTTTTCTTCAACATCTACCCTTGTTTTCTTCTTATCATCCTTTGATGTCTCAACTTCTGATCTTTCTTCCTTGACCTTGTGTACCCATATTTCCTTCTTACCAACATCTTTCTTAACCATAGTTGACTTGGTATTACTATTTGTATTTGCATTTTCTCTGGGTGTCCTTTTGTCTTGTCTTTGAAGGATATTTAGCTTATAGCTAAATCTAGGTGACTCATGATAATGTCTTGTAAAATGTCCAAGCTCATGGTAGTTAAAGCACACAACCTGATTCTTGTCCCAAAACTGATTTACTGGATATTCTAAACAATTCTTGACAGTGTGACCTTTTCCTTTGCAATTAAAACACACTATGTTATTCTCATATTCAGACCTACAATCTCTCATGGATGGCATTCCTCTATTTTTCTTCTACAGTCTCTTGCTCTATGTCCAAATATATTGCATGAAAAAAAAATCCATGAAACATACCTGATAATTTCCTTGTAGTTGGCTGCCTAAAGATCTTCTTGTGCTCTTTGTTTTCCTTATTGAGATGAGAACATCCTTGACAAGAAGTATTACTTGATTCAGCTCTCAATTTTTTTACTTTTTTTGTTCCAGCTCTTCTTTCAGGGTCTTTACTTCTGCATTTAATTTTTCACATTCTCCACTCATGGCTTGAATAGTTACTGACATGTCTCATGCTCTACTCCACTAGAATGTCCTTGTTTTCTTTGCAAGTTTTTAAGATGATTAGTAACTTGTGTCAAATCAATCTTCAGGTCTTTAGATTCTCTTCAAATTTGAGGCAAGCAGTTTCTTTACCTTTTAAGGCCTTTGACACATTTTCAACAAATGAAGCCATCTCATTTAGTTCTTGGCCATGACTAACTTCTTTAAGCTTGATTTCTTCCTTTAACTCCTTGATAAGAGCTTGAGAAATTTCATACCTCTTCTTCATCATTGATTCTAGCTGATGTACCCATGCTTATGTCTTCAAGATCACCTCTAAGCTATTAGGATTGATTCAAGAGGACCTCGCTCTGATACCAATTGTTAGAAACTATGACACTAAGAGGGGGTGAATCAGTGTCTCCACAAATTTACCTTCTTAAATCTGATGTGATAAAACCATAAACACACACACAAGCAATTTTCAAGATATTACACCATGTCATAAGGATTAATGTGGGAAACCCAAATTGGGAAGAAAACCACTGAAACTATGAACTATGCTCATAACCTTCAAGGTTGAGCTTCAACTTGACACTGGATCTGCTACTCCACAATTTGACCTAAGCCGCCACTTGGTCTAGAGGCTTCAACCCCTATAATTCAACCAGCTTCTACTAATCTTTAGTGAGCTTCAACTCACAGGGAAGCTTAAACTCCCAACTGCTAAGCTGCCACTTAGACTTGTTCTACCAATTTGGTCACTCTTGAGTTACTATCTTCAACAACTGATGATGACCCTAAATTTTCTATTCTCCTTTTCTGCCCTATCAATTTTTGACTTCTTCTACTTGGCTTACTCTACAAACTTGATTCTTAAACTGATCACAAAGTGCTTAGTCTACTATTTTCACTATCACTTGTCTTGATAGGTTTAGATATATCTTATGTTACAACTCCTCTCACTCTTTCATCATCTTAAAATTTCTGATTACCATCAAGTCTTTGTCATACTAGAACACTTCAAATTCTAAGGTATGTCAAGATTCTTTATTTTATTTTTCTACACTTCAAATTATCCCTCAACAAATAGGCTTTCCCTTTATTACAATTTCAAGTTTATCTTCATCTCTTCAACTCTCTATTATGATTGTTATCACTTTCTAGTTTGATTTCATCTCTTACACATCACACTTGTATTTCCATTTCAATTTCACAGTCTTATTTCAAGTATCAATGTTCATTTTCCTACCTTCTAAATCTTGTAAATGGTACCTTCAACATTTAATTCCTCAAATCCCTTACATACTTGAGTGTATAAACTGATCAAAACTTGTATGTGTTCATGCTTTTGATTCTACAAGTAGTCTCCCATCACCATCTTATAATTTTTCGTTTGTAGGCAATGTTCACCTTACTTCGCTATTTTCATTACACCAACAGATCTTTTCGATGTGTTACATCATGATCATTTCTTCTATATTCAAGGGCACCACATCTTCGTACTTCATTGTCCACAATCTTCATTTTAGACTCTACACCTCCATATCAATGATTTTTTTGTCTCACAAAATATTTATTCCTGTTACTTCACTTCTCTATGTTTCCTAAAATTCACCTACATATTCTTAGTTTATCTATATGGCCCACATAAAAATATTT
Source organism: Taxus wallichiana var. yunnanensis (assembly GCA_018340775.1). Classification (NCBI taxonomy): domain Eukaryota; kingdom Viridiplantae; phylum Streptophyta; class Pinopsida; order Cupressales; family Taxaceae; genus Taxus; species Taxus wallichiana. The sequence goes on along the minus strand of CM031239.1, from coordinate 152,959,367 downwards.
TCAAATTCTATTCGAACTCACAAAAAATACAAGAAATATAATTTTCTTATATTCTTCTTAAGTTGAAAAGATACTTCTGTAACTATCCCAAGAATGACCTTTATAGGTCTTGGGTGACTTTTCAATTTGGAGACTTAAGGAGAAAATTTCATCTTACATGGCAGTTCTAAGAGACAAGGCCATCCAAAGAAACAAGGGTTTGTCTTTTTAGCTTCTTCAACGAGCTAACATGATCAACTTCTTTGAGATTAGCTCAAGTTTGAACTTAGAGGTTAGACTTGAATAAGACCTTCATTCACTATCAAGACTTAGTGCATCTCAATTTTTTTGTTCCAAACTGAGCAAAGCCAATTTTTGACATTCAATTTTGATCACTCGAGATCAAATTCCATCATAGACATCAAGGAATCAAGGAAAAAGGCCTTCACTGTTCATATTGCACTAAAACGATCCTTGGAGCACTTGACCGGTGTAACAAAGCAATTCAATCTCAAGACTCTTACTCATGCCTTTACTAAACTTAACATTGCATACATATCTTAAACCAAACGACAAATCTTCTTTGACATTAAGAAATTTCCTTTGAAATTGAGAATTTTTTTTCGATACTGTTCTCACAAGATGTATACGATTTTTGAAACTTCGATAACAAATTATTTCACCACACTACATAATTTTCCTCCATTACTTTTGCAAACACTTCTAAACACTGGGTAGAAATCTGGGCAAAATTTCAAGCAAAATAGTTGGATATAATTCGAGAAATCAATAGATTGTTCTCTCGAAAACCCTAAATCAGGGTAAAAGAGCGTTACCTATTAACATAGCCAAATAAGACCATTTATTTATCAATTTGTGTAGAGACTGAAGTGTGAAATATTTAGGAGGTTCTATAGACATGTTTTCACCTTTTCAAAGTAAATTAAGTCAATGATTTAATTGAAAAATAGTTGATCTTGACCCATGTTACTTGCAAATGTTGATAAAATTAATTATACAAGTGGTCTAGAAGGCTTGAAGAGAACCAAAATCATCTCTATAGCCAAGATAAATCATTTAATGTGGATGAAATGGGCCAAAATCCTTCAACCCTAGGTGAATAATGTCTCACATCATTTGGTTATGGATTTGATTTGGAGAGGTCTTCAAATGAGACAGTGAGAACACCCACTCACAGTCCTGAATCTACTAACCTAGATTTTCAAGCATATTACCTCAAATGAGTGATCTCATATAAAGACAATATCCTTTACCTCCTAGTTACTCTGGATCAAGGATGTCGGTCTTATTAAAACATTGAATTTGGAAGCACAAACTTTGGGACAGTGTGTTAAGATGCATTGAGAAAGGTACTCTTCAGGACAACATGAGCCAATAGGGTTTTAATGATTTACTATTCCAAAAAGAATAAAAATGATCAATAAAATTTCCATGTGCTTTTATAATAGGTCTGAGAAATTATTGAGAAAAAAATCCAATGACAACAGCTAGAACTTTACACACCAGGAGCATTGCCACCAAGAACATCGACATCGACAATAACTTGTACCTTCATGAAGTAAAGCCTTCAAATGCCTTCGAGCATGTGAAACATCATGATGGACTAAAAAGATACTCTGGAGGTGATGAAACAAGACATGGAGTCCAAATTCACGTATTTTCTCTTATCAATTGGGTGCACAACCCAGGAGAGAGAAAAACTATTCCACCAAAATGCTCATAACTTTTCAACCACACCTCCTTTTGAGAAAATTATGTTTGCACGTGATTTCTATGCCAATTTGATCTAAAAATTCCTTTTTATGATTTATTTGAAAGAGTATCTATATTTTTTTATTCAAGGCTAAGAATCTAGGTAACTCAAAATGAGCTTTTCAAAAGACATGTTTTACAAAAACTCACATAACTTGCTCAAATGACCTAACATTGACCTAAAATTTTTCATGAAGCACCAAGAAACCTTCCTCCATCATATCCCATTATTTATTTGAAAATAATAGGTCTAAAATTGTCTAGCCATCTCATTTTCATGCAAGAACACTGCTTGTTCTCAACACCATTTTTGACCAACATACAAAGACTGACTCTTAGGGATGAGCTAAACCTAAAATTTATTCACACATGTTATGGATACTCTTTCAAGGCCTCAACCATGATTTTTATTACATGTAAAATCTTGTTACACTTCATTAGGCACCTGAAACCACCCGAATCGACACTACCACTCACCTTGAATCCACATGAATTCACCTTGAACCTCTGCGAAACATCCGAGAAGCACTTGAGAAACCTACCCTTACATTCTCCATTTTCCATAAATTTTTTTACGTCAATGAAAACAACCGAAACATAACAAGGTGCAACAGGTAATGCAGATAAATGATCAAGTGTGCTTCATTTAGGTTGACTAGTCAAAGGGCGATCAAAAGTAGACTTTAGTAAAATAGGCATAACAAGAGATATAGGTGGAGTTAAGAAGAGATTAAATTTTTGTTGGAAATATAATTCAGATATATTTCCAATGATATAATGTTTGCTTCATGATGATGATATCTGATATGGTTTCAGATCAATTGGTGGACAAAAAGATTTTTGGCTTTCCAAGACAAAACTATTTTTTTTTTAAAGATTGAGTTGGTTGGAGCATGAGGTAGATTTGGTGATGCTTTATATCACCTAGAATGTTAAGTGGGATGAAATTTGCATCTATTTAATCCATTTGTAGGTCTTGAAAGTGTGAGGAAGGGTGTTTACCAGTTACTTTTTGGAAACTAATTTTTTGGCAACTTGATTTGGTGAAGGAAAATATTGATATAGTTTGAACCAGTTGAATGTTTCATGTGAAATAATTTTTTTATAAGTATTATATAGGTTTTTGATTCACATTAAACGGTCACATTCCATAGTTGAGATGATTTGGTGTGATCTTAAGGCCTAAAGGAAAAGCAAGGTCCTGAAGGGCACCGAAAACATGTGTTTTAAAAAGGATAAGAAGTGGTCCCATTTAATGAAATGTTTTGATTGCGATAATGTATGATGTTTAAACATTCTTTTAAACATGTGTGGTGATTTTCTGGTCATGACAAAGCATGGTTTTGGTGTTAGTGTAATTTTCTCTCTCTATCCATGGGGATTTGAGTCCTTTGTGGTGCATGGAATGTTGTTTTTGGCTAGGCCGACCTACTTGGGTCACTTGTGACTTTTATGCCATGTATTTATGATGTTTTAATGATGCATGGGTCAATTTAAAGGATGGAAAAGGTTTTAATTTTAATTTGAATTGTGAAGGAGCTTATAAAAGCATTGTTTTGGGTGCTTTTGTGAACTAACAATGTGTGTACAAGAAGTGAGACCTAGGTGTGAGAGTTTTCAGGTGTATGAGCATGAGTTGATATCATATCAGGTTTTTGATAGGTTAAATAATATCAAAAATTATGTGTGCAAGAGTTTGAATCCTTGAGAAGTGAAGAAAGAGATAGATTACACAAAGTTGAAGACTTGGGGTTTGAATGAGGGTTTGAAGAAGTGCAAGTTGAATCAGTGGTCTCTATTAGTTGTGGCAAAAATATTTCGTAGAGATCAAACATCATATAAGGTGGTTGAGTGGGTGCTTGATCATCTCCGGGGTTTGTAGTGTCCTTATGGATTTGGCACTTCACAAAAATAGGTGTTGGTGCTCTTTGTATGGTTGTAACTCAGCTAAACGAGGTGTTAGTGCTCCTTGTGGGGTTGATGCATCACTAAATTTGAAACATATAAATATAAAGATTGTGTTTTATTGGGTTTTATTCCCTTGAGGGTTTCCTACTTATATCTAGTGTCTTATGTTGATTATCTTGGTTATGGTTTCTTGCATATGTGATATATAATTGTGTGCACACATTAATGGATGGTTAAATGTTTTTGAGTTTTGAATTTGAAATCTAAAATTTGATTTTAAACTTTTTAAGGAATAATTCAGCCCCCTCTTAGTCCTTTGTTCTTCCAACACTTTAGATAATGATGAGGCTATTCTAGAGCTCCTATATACATGAGAGGATATAATTCCTCGAAGCCATCATAAATTAGGGAATTTATCCAAACCACCCATGTGCTTTGATGACTATGTCGCTACTATCGATCCTTGTCAGGATGAGGTAGCTAAATTTCCTGAAGCTCCATACCATTTCTAGGATGGAAATGCTATGTTAGCTAAATCAACCATCAGTGTAAAACTTGATGATGATCCCTCACATGTAGTCATATTGAAGTATTATTTCCCCATTTACGCAAGCGTGACATTGGTATATTAAGAAAACAAAAGGAAGTATTTACATTGGGATATGCCGACATGTTGGGCATTGATCCTAAGATTTTCTCTCATAACATCATCACTTATGCTAATAATGTGGTTATTTAATAGAAGATACAAAAATTCCCTCCTAAAATCAATGATCTTTTTCATAAATAAATCATTAAACTTTTAGATGCCAAATTCATCTGCATCGTGGAATATTCTAAATGGTCTCCAATATCATCCTAGTTAGGAAGAAGGATACTCTCACCATTTGTATTTGCATCAATTTCAGAAATCTCAACCTCACTTGTCCTAAGGATAACTTTCCTTTACTCCATCGACGTTATCGTTGAATCCACAACATGATACAAAATTTTATCTCTCATGGATGGGTTCTCGGGATATAACCAAATAAAAATCGCTCCGAAGATCAACATAAGACCACTTTTACAATAGAATGGGGTACTTATTGTTATGTCAAAATTTCCTTACGGATTAAAAATTGAAGTGCATTGTATCAACGCGCCATGACACACATCTTTCACGACCTTATACACAAAATAGTTAAATTTTATGTGGATGATCTACTTTTCAAATATTGACGCATGATGATCATGCTCATGACCTAGACATCGCCCTAGGGTGTCTTTGCAAATATAAGGTTCATCTCAATCCTCGAAAATACATATTCGAGGTGACTCAAGGAAAAATTTAGGTTTCTTAGTATCAAAATGTGGCATCGATGTGGATCCAACAAAGATTAAGGTTATCCTCAATATGCCATAACTATCTTCCATAGCCAACATACAGGATTTTCTCAAAGCAAACATGGGGTAATCCAATGATTTGTCTCTAAATACACCTATAGTGTGTATGTCATAAATAACCTATTTTGAAAGTCTACCAAACTTGAGTGGACCAAGGATTATCAACAAGATTTTGATAACATGAAACAATATCTATCTTCACTACCAAATTTGCAACCTCCTTATCCCGATTGACCTTTTCTATTATATACCTCATCCACACCGGTGACCATAGGAGAAATGTTAGCATAGGAGGATGAAAAGCTAAAGGGTCATGCCATCTACTATGTTATTTGAGACCTACTAGATTATGATATAAGGTACACTTCCATCGAGTGGGCTTGTATAGCCATCCTACGTAGCTAGAAACTACAACATTACATGATTTACCAAACCACCTACATTATTTTTCACATGGATCATTTATGTCACTTCTTCTCAAACGATGTCCTTCCAACGGATTGAATTTGGAAGTGGATAAATCTTCTTATGGAATTTGACATATGTATCATCATGATACGAGTAGTAAAAACCAAGCTATCGCATACCAATTGATGCCACTCCCATCCCTACTCCTCAACCTATTCACAATGCACTACTTGATGAGGACATCCTCCTCATTGAGGGTATCAACAATGTTATTTATATCAAAGACTATTTATTTAGCTTCATGATCAGTCTTGAGGCATAGTCCTATGATGCCAATAATGAAGCACCTCCCTCACCTAAGGATAAACCAAACACCAAGATCACCGAAGAATAAATTACCATTAATTTTCATGAGGATACATGGATGTTACACTTTGATGGGAAAAATGCCTTCAAGGAGATAGGGAAGGTTGTGTGCTCTCGACCCTTCCGACCAAACTTTCCCCTTTCTTATCAACTAGAATTTGAGCTCACCAATAACATGGGCAAATATGAAGCTCTTATATTAGGCATGCAAGTTTCCCTTGACAGGAATATTACTTATTTCTATGCCATGGGGTACTCTCGATTGTTGTGTCAACATGTTAGTGGAACATATCAATTTCATACAAAATACCTTAAAGCCTATTACAACATAGTTGAAGAGCTAATACCATGCTTCGCCTCATTTACCATCAAGTCAATCTTGCATGAACCAAAAGCCATGGCTAACTCTTTGGCACAATTGCCACAAATTTCTAGCCACATTTCAATTCTCATGAGATTAATACGTAACATAACTTTGTCAAACCCTCGCTACCTTGCATCACCAACATGTCCTAAATTTTCTACCAAATTGAATCAGACACCCTTGCAAATGATCCTTGGTATGAAAACATTCACCAATTTATCTAATATCGACTTACCTAGATGGTACGAATTTAGGAACATGATTGTGAATGCATAAAAAGGATCTTAAATATGAACTCAAATGTTACATATTATATTATTGAAACTTTGAAGGTACCCTACTCCAATGTGTTAAAAAAGAAAAGGTTCCCCCTTATAAGAAATGCATGGGGGCACTTGCAGGGGGCCATTGTAGTGGTCACACTACTACACACAAATGCCTACATATGGGATACTATTGGCCTACACTAGAACTCCGATGCTTGTGACTTTGCTAAAAGTGCAAACCTTGCTAATATCATGATGATTTGATCCATTCCCCTCTAGACGAGTTACCAACCATTGTCACTCCTGGCCCTTCAATATATGGGGATTGGATTTCATCATAAATCTCCCTCGCTCTCAAGATGGTCATGTCTTCATCATTACTGCCACAGAGTATTTCACTAAGTGGGTTTAATCCATGCCCCTCACTAAATTTTTAGACTTACTACCTTAAAAAATTTCCTTAGACAAATTATTTTCCCCTTTGGAATTCCCCACACCATCATATCTGACAATGGTGGGAGTTTCAAATGCAAAGAAATGAGGCAACTCTGTGCTAAGTTCAAGATCAAAAATCAATTATCAACACCTTATCATCCCCAATGTAGCCAATGAGCCAAATCTATGATCAAAATCATCAATAAGATCCTCCAAAAGATGATTGGCGAGTCACGTACAAACTGACATACAAAGCTATATCCTAAACTATGGGCATATCGCACTAGTGTTTGTACATTCACTACGGAAATGCCTTTTGTCTGGAAGAAATTTTGGGATGTCAATATTTCCCTAAATCTCCCAAAACTATGATAGCGTGGTAAATAATTCAAGTATATTTCTGGTGGTACCTGTAACGCAAGAAATGGATGTCATATGCTCAAGATATGGCCATTCAAAGTTTGGTCAACACTCAGACTCTACATGGTCAACTAGCCAATGTGGTAGTGACATGTGGTGGAAGAAGAGTGTACATGGAGGAGCAAAATAAAATTAGAGACTTGTATTCGGAAGGGTGGACCCCAATTTTTTTGTTGAGGCCCCTCGTCCAGGTTCAACACACTCTTTTCACGGAGGGGTGCCTTTGCCACCACATCATTATTACGCCACATAGTGGTTCCTCAAGCCACCATGTGGCTCTGTGACCATGATGACCAAAGTGTAATTATATCGAGCTCACTTGATTTGATATTGGCCACTTGATAGAATGAGTTCATATGGTGTGGGCGAGTTCTACATAGCTCGGTGAGCTCGCACATAGCTCGAAGAGCTATCCATTAAACTCCATGTTTGGGCTTTGCATTATATTGGAGGACTGAGCTACTATCTATGTTCGAGCTATGCATTTATCCACATGGAAGGGTGAGTAAGTAGAGCCAACTCGGTGAATGGGTTATTTCCATGGTCAAGCTAGCCACATAGGCTCCTACATTAACTCGCCACCACCACCCAATCATTCATGGGGAAAAAAGTATTATTGTGTGGCCATGATACATATACTGAGTTAGGTGGTTAGGCATTTTTAACAGCCAAGGCAGGTTATAAACCTAATTATGTGGTATTAATCATCCACACCGACCAAAATACTAAGCGAAGACTCGCATGGCAATGGGGGTGGTGTATCAATGGTGTGGACTAGTTTATATGCTGCGTGGCTATAGTGGTAAGATGTAAAATGAACATGTGGACTAAATCAAGAAGCCATTACCACAAATAAACAATGAGCCATAAGCCATGTGGTGGTGGCGGTTCAAATGTGGTTGTTAAAAATATTAACAAAATCCTTAATAAGGTGAAAAGAGATGAAAAGGGTTGGTGGGGAGATTTGAACCCACACTTTGCTCATTTTAAAAATCTTAATGCTTCATCGCCATGCTATTATAGCTCAAAGAGCTATGAAATGGGATCAACCCTATTTTTAGCATTAGAGTTTGTGCAGAGCCATAAACCTAAAAGGGGGCAATTTTATATATCATCATTTTTGAAGGGTTAAAACGGAAAATCAGCCTTTGGTGTAAAAAGGAAAATGCACAAAATTTCCCCACGCTCCTAATGGTGGTATTTTTTCCCTATTTGGGAGGATTTTGACATCATTTTAATCCATGGAAGTCACAACAATGTTTAGCGAGGGAAAATGCACATAATTTCCTCATGCTCCTAGGTGGTATTATTTTCCTAATATGGGAGGAGTTTTGACATCGTTCTACTTTGTGGAAGACATATCAACGTTTGGCGTCCATCTGGAGTCTTCGTCAAGTGTGCCTCTCATCAAAGGAAGACTATTTGGAGACTCATACTTCTACGATGGTCACTATAAGCTGAGTTTCTACTTCTCGGTGGACTTGGAGTAGTTCTTTTCTTCATTTTTTCCAGTTCAGTTCATTGGTAATCTACTGGATCTTGATCACTTTTATATATCTAGTTGATTCATGTCTAATTTGGTAGGTATGTGATCACTTGGGTGAAATCCCTATACAACTATCATCGGCGTAATCCATATAAAACTATCATATGGGTGGAATCCCTTTATAAACTATCATTATAGGCTATCAAATCAGATATATTTGAAGATATCCTCATTTAGATTCATAGCTTCCTTGAATGTTTGTACTAGTATAACTCAAAAGTTTAATGAATCAGTTCAACATATGAACCCGGAGATGTAGGCATTGTCAAACTCTATTATCAACTTCATTTTGTAGTATGTATGTGTTTTATTTACATTGTTGTTCATTAAAATTGACAATATATGCAAAGTAATATACAAGTGCCTATAGGGGTTTGCTGACCATGTTTATAGATCAAGTTGGCATCAGATCTAGTTGATCTTGTCGGTAAACCTGCTAATCTTTGAGGAGGTTGGTATTAGTGAAGGATGATTTGAAGAAGTTGTTTCCATTCACTAGGAACAGGGTAAATTAGAAAGCTCCATCTTGTCATTCCAAGGTGAGAAAGGACAAGCAAATTTCCTCATCTCAGAAGAAGGGAACAGGGAAATTTTGTGCTCATTGTCATGTGAATGGGCATCAGGTGGACACTTGTTGGAAACTTAATCCATATCACCATCGGTATAATGTCAAGCCAAATATGTAATACATATCTGTGGAAAAGGTAAATGAAGTTGTGACTCCACCACCAGTTGAAAATTCAACCCTAGATTAGGTAATACCTATAAATGAAAATTCATTAGCATGGGTTGGTCAACAATTTTTCAAATTTATATTGCATAGATCTTGATTATTAGCATGCATTTTTAAGACCCATTTTGGGTGTTGTTTGTATTTACGATGCTTACAAATGTAAGACTCTATCAGAGGGAAAATTGTGTACTAATACATAATGTTGTGAGTATCAAAATTTATTTTGTAAGAAATTGTGTAAACACCTTTTTAGAAGCTCTTATCCTTAGTGCAATGGGTGTATTAGCAAGATCATTGGATTTGGAGGAGGATTGTGATATTTTTGAGACTTCATTCAATGAAGTGGCTTGAGTCTATGTAGCGAGAATCGTAGTTGATCGCTGATTAACATCGACACTTTGGGTCAAAACATCACTCTGTGTAGATTCTATTTGTGGCCGTGTAGTAGAGGGCTACCTTATTATCATCATCGTAGGGGAATTGTACCATGTAAAGGCATAAGCCATGCAACAAGATAAAAATTCACCATCACACACTTCTCATTACTATGTAGAGGTAGAGGCCATGCAACGGAGTGAAGGAGTGTATCTTCTTTAGTTGGCACCTAACTTTTTTCTATGTAGAGACATTGTCCATCTAACAGAATGAAGATTATCAAGAGGTTTCAAAAGTATGGAACAAATTCCATATATCCCAATATCGATCCATTGATTGTCTAATTATGGAATAACAATGTACTACATATATACCTTCTCAAAGAATGACTGGAGTTTGGGGTTCATAAGATTTTTCTGGACAAAAATCCTTCTCACTGGGGAGGTGTGGTCCAAAGGAAATTTTGGTATGTCAGGAGTTTCCTAAATCTCCTAAAACCAAAAAAAGTGGTAGAGCATTCAAAAAGCTTTTCTTCGGTACTGGAATGCGGGAAATGAAAATCATATACTGAAGATATGGCCAGTCAAAGTTTGGTCAACACTCAAATTCTAAATGATCAATTGGCCAATGTGGCAGGGACATGTGGTGGAATCACAATATACTTAGAGGAGTAAAATAAAATTGTCGTTTTGCAACGCCGACCTTCGACACTCGTATTAAAATGGGTAGACCTTGAGACATGTTCGACACACTCTTTTCACGGAGGGGTGCCTTTGTCACCATATCATTATTACACCACGTGGCGGGTCCTTAGGCCACTATGTGGCCTTCCACCATGATGACAATGTAATTATACTAAGTCAACTTGGTTTGATATTATTGCCCATCTCAACAGAACAAGTTCATATGGTGTGGGTGAGTTCTACATAGCTTGGCGCAATCTCCACATAGCTCAACAAGCTATCCATTCAACTCCACATTCAGCTTTGCATTATATTGGAGGAATGAGCTATTATCTATGTTCATGCTATGCATCTATCCACATGGAAGGGCGAGTAAGCCAAGCCAACTCGGTGAATGGGTTATTTCCACAGTCGAGCCATCCAAATAGGCTCCTTCATTAACTTGCCACCACCACCCAAGAATTCATGGGGGCCAAAAGTATTATTGTGTGGCCATACCACATCTACACTAAGCGATCAGAGTCTTTTTAATGGCCAAGGAAGGTTATAAACCCACGTATGTGGGATTAAGCATCCCCACCGACTGAATTTCTAAGTGAAGACCCACGTGGCAATGGGGAGGTGCATCAATGGTGTGGACTAGTTTATATGCCTATGTGGCTATGGTGGGCGGTAATATCAATTTGAAGACTAGTCAAAACCCCTCACCACCAATAAACAATTATCCATAAGCGACATGGAGGTAGAAGTTCAAATGCATTTGTTAAAAATATTAACAAAAGCCTTAAAAAGGCTTAAAGCGGTGAAAAGGGTCGATGGGGAGAATCGAACCCCCACCACTCATTTTAAAAACCTTAATGCCTCAATTCCATGCTATTATATCTCGACGAGCTCTAAAATGAGATTGACCCTATTTTTCAGCATTAGTCTTTGCAGAGCCATAGAACTAAAAGGGGGCAGTTTTATATATAATCATTTTTAAAGGAGTAAAAGGCAAAATAAGCCTTTGGTGTAAAAAGGGAAAATACATAGAATTTCCCCATGCTCCTAATGGTGCTATTTTCCCCTAATTTGGGAGGATTATTTACACCTTAATACTTTACGTGAAGTCATATCATAGTTTTTCATCCATCTGGAGTCTTTGTCAAGCATGCCTCTCATCTAAGGAAGACTATTTTGAGACTTGTAATTATGTGACGACCACTATCTCGCTAAATTTCTATTTCTTGATGGAGTTTCAATAGTTTTTGTTTTAATTTTTTATAATTCAAGTTCATTAGTAATCTCATGAATCTTCATCACTTTTATTTATCCGGTTGATTCATGTGTAATCAACTAGGTATGTGATCACTTGGGTGGAATCCTTATATAACTATCAATGGGTGGAAGCCCTATAAAACTATCATATGGGAAAATCCCTTTATAAAATATCATTATAGGTTATCATATAAGATATGTTCACTAATATCCTCAATTAGATTCATAGCGTCCTTATATGTTTGTACTAGTTTACAACTCAGAAGTGTAATGAATCAGTTCAACATATGAACCTGGAGAAGTAGGAATTTCTAAACTCTGTTATCAATTTCATTTTGCAGTGTGTAAGTGTTTTCTTTACATTGTAATTCATTAAAATTTATAATATAACATAGAGTAATATACAAGTGTCTATAGGGGTCCGTGGACCCTATTTACTGAATCGCCTTTCTCTCTTAATTATGGAGTATGGAGCCAAGGTTGTCCCTCCACTCAAGGTGGAACTCCCTTAATTCTGCATATCCCTCCGCAACATCATTATGAATGAGGAAATATTTGAACCATACCTTCATGAGCTTGACCTATTATAATAACTGCGTGATGATGCTTATACTCACAATTAGAAGCAAAAACAATGCATGGCCAAATGACATAATAGACTTGTTAGTCTGCATATTTTTGACATGGGTGGCCTTGTCCTCAAGCTTGATTGTACCCATGAAAAATAAGGAAAATACACTAAAAATTTTGGTTTCCCTACCTCATCAAATATATCATCGTTCCTAATACATATCTCCTTCAAACCAATGAAGGCCACATCTTCAAAGAACCAACAAATGCTCAATTCCTCAAAATGTTTCACACTTAAAGGAGCTTGAGAGTTTCGGTACATCAGTTACCATATCTTATCTCTCCTTTTCAATTTCATGACTTCATCAACCTTCTCTAAAAAATATTATCCACACTTTGGATTTTTACACTCTGGTCTTTCCTATAGGATTGTCATGGTATTATACACATCCTCACTTAGGATCATGACCTTTCTTGAATTTATGTACCTATTTGGAATCTACCTCACGGTTTTTTTGAACTTTTTAGCACTAATATTTTCCCTTTGGGCTAATCATCCATGTTTTATTTATTTACACCTTTGGGTTTTATGACAATACCTCTTTGTAGTTTGTACCATATGTTTTTTTGCACTTTTCAAAGCATTGCTACCCGTAGCTTGGATTTGACACTATGACACCTTATCTCTATGATTATTTCACATGACATCCATCCCATGGACCCCTAATTATGTGATTTATGTCTTATTTTGGTGACGATCCTTTAGTTTTTCCTTTTAATTTCACTTCTCCAGGTTTCTAATAACATGGATTATGCCCATATGTGGCAGGATGACCGACACTATTCGGTATGCATTGGTGGGTATATTTCATTTCAGCCAGTCCTTTATTTACTTTCAACATCTAATTTTGAATTTGGTGTTATGTATCATTATTTCCTTGACTATCCCATGTTTCACTATTATGGCATGCATCAATCAATGGTTGGGGCATATGTATACACCTAAATTTTCACACTTTATCTTTTCATATCTGTTACTAATAATTTCTCTTCTAGGTTAGAGGTTTCTAATGCATCTATTTATGTGAGTGAGTTCCTTAAGGGTCTCGTTATAGGATATGGGTATGGTTATTCACGTAACCATTAGGTTAGGGATGATACATGGAGAGAGAATAGATTTTGGTCTTATTTATGCACCTCTTTGCTCTTATCTTCTTACTTTTCTTTACACCCTTCCGACACCTTACTTGCACATGACCATATTATTTTTTCCTCTTATTACTTTTGTTCTTCATAACACATTACACACACCACTTTTCCTTCCACTCCTTGTCAACGCCATCACCCGCAAGAAATTTCATCGATGCATTTTCAAATTCTTAGCTGATGCAATCACTCATGGGTGATTGCGCACAAGATAAATACTAAAAATATCACAAGGAAAAGAGAGATGCATACACCAAAAAAATAGACATATACAAGAACTCACCATTCACTCTGCTCTTTTGCGTTAACTTGCATCTGTTTTCTCGGCTTTTAGATTTCTTGCACCTTGACTCTTAGATTAGATATTCTTCTTGTTCGACTGGTTTTCTTGCACTCTTGGGTTACCTATAGTGAGTTAGGGAAGGATTGTTTTCCTTCTCTTCCCAGAATCTATTCTCTCTTGGTGTATTTTCCTTTGGTAAACAAATGCATCAAGGACCTCCCCAATAGGTAAGTGTTCATATTCAACTTATCATTTTGCATAGAGTAATCTCCTATCTCTTTTATTATCACTTTATGTTAGCCTAACATCTTATGCACATGTTAGGTTAGCATACTATTATTCAAATCCTTATTTTATGTTGCATGCTTTACTTTAAGCATAGATCTTGCATGTTTACTTTGTCCCTAATCACCCCCATAGTACTAATATCACAATAGGGTTACTTCTCCCTTCTCGATCTCGGGACTTGGAAACCCTAGGTTGACCTAGTGTAAGGGTTACTTCCCTTTGGGCATGTGATCTTACCAGTCCTTATACACCCCTTTGAATTGTATCCACCGTGTGCTTATCTTTGTGTGTCTCTTACTCATTTCCTCGATACCCTGGTAGAACAGATGATAGGAGTGCATTTTGTCTAGACACAATTTTTCATGCCATACATATCTCACACATAATGCAATTAATGAAAAGACATATAAGATGCACAATAAACACAAGTTAAGGGAAAATACGAGCTCGAATAATAATATTTTATTGATCAAAATATACACAATCAATTACATCATTAGGGGAATGCATTCAAAGTGCATTACATGGTATCATAGTAGAGGTATGCAAATCTGATGTTCAACCACTATTTACACATGGTATCTTTACATTCAATAGAGAATAATTAACAATGTAATCAGAGTTGCATTATATAGAAGAAAGAAGAGAAGATAGAGGAGATAAAGAATTAAAATATCACCCACTTCTAAACCACCAAAAGAAAAATCAAAATTAATGTGTGTAGACTAAGTATAGGCACCGTGACTTTCTTGAATGTTGCAAAATCAGATCAGATCATGCCACAACTACTCAATATAATTAAATGGTGATTGTTAGGGGTGATTTGATCTAATTTGAGTTTCATTTGAATGAAAACAAGCTTTAAAAATGCCCAAAACTTTCTCACAAATATCTCCTTAGTATCTCTATTATTCTCTCCGAAATTGATCCCAAATTGAATATATGATCAATACCTTTCTAATGATACCACATACAGTGAACAAGGTTTCTAGATTAAAATATACAAACATTTTAAACTAGTTTAGAATGTGGTCACTAAGATCACATTTAAAACAGTTATTGGCCCTTTTAACTTGATTTTTAATCAAAGGACTTGCCTAAAGGAACCCAAAACCACTCCTATAACGATCTTCTCCTTAATAACTTTCCAACAAGGATAATTTCATGATTTAGTGCTCTTAATCAAAATATATCGTCATTTAATGATCACCATCTTGTTTGGTATATATGACAAACATGAGGCTATCAAATTTATCCTTTGATCGCCCTTTCCATATGTTGAGTCCACATTAGTGCCCATGATCTAATTCGCACTCAAAATATATGTCATGAGGTGATATCTAATTGATTTTGGGATTTAATTATTTTCTCAGGGTATCAAGATTTCGATCCTTCACCCTAGTCTCTTTAGATTTGAACCGACTTGTGATTGGTCCGCGTAAACGAATCACACTCCTCTTTATTTTGGTTCCTCATGGTCCTTGTATGCCTTAGCCGATTGGGGTCACTTTTGATCACTTGGGCCATAGAGCCACATGTCAATATTTGATTCATGATCTAATATCTACTTCTTATCCAAGGTCGGTTTCATGTGCCACATTTTGATTGGATCTTAGGGGTCATAGGTTTACGAGATCTTGAATATTCTTCCTTATTTCATTCACCTCTATCTTTTATTATTGAGACTAGAATGTCTTGTGATTGGTCCACGTGGACCAATCATGCCCCTTATGTTTTCATGGGGTCATTGGATAATGGGCTTTATGGGGATCACTTTGGGGCCACCTTTATGTTCTCACTTAGGATTTTTTTATCTCTCAAGGTTTAGGGTCACCAATATATCCCAGGATCTCCAGATATCAACATACAAAGATCCCCACCTTAACTATCATCACTCGAAACCTCGAGACCTCAAATTAGAGAGATCATACTACATGTCCTCGTATACAACCAACTTATGTCAACTTGAATCATGCTTAGATTGGTTCTCATGGTTTTTACTAATTATTTGGGCTTGCTTATGACTTATTTTTCAACTTGCCCATGCTTGAGATTATTGATATATGAACATGGCCAAGTGAACTCACCCAAATCTTGAGAAAATGTAGATCTTAGAGCCTTTTCTCCATTTGAATATGTGACCACCACTATTTATAAACACGATTTGTTCCTAACTCCTTATGCATATGAGATTAATCTCCCAAGTGGCCAAGGGAAAATCATTTTCATGTTTCCTCGATAACCTAATTAAAATTGATGGTCAAGATCCCTAAAAATGAACTATTTGGAAGTCACCAACTTATCATTGTCCGAGATAAGAGAGTTTGATACAAAAAAATGTCCTTAATTGTGAAGGCATGGAACTAATCAGTACAAGTAATATGAAAAAGTTTTGAAAATTTGGGATGTTTGGAACATGTATAATCAAGATCAAATACTCCTACGATTAGAATGTGATAAAAGTTTCCCAAAATGAAGTGTGAACTCATTTAGGCAACATTTTGGAACTCGCATGGGATTTTTCCTGCTAGATAGATAGATTAGTTACATGGCATATCCATTGAGCATGGAGTTAGCTTATAACTTGAAAAATAATCCTAATTTTTTGAAAACTCACCCTAAAAATATTTGAAATGTTTAATTTGTCTTGTCTAGTATTAATTTAAAAATTTCTACAAGATAATTATTATGAATTCTATCTCATATCTTCTCACAACTTTTATAAGATCCTTAAATAACTACCCAAAAATTTCCTCAAAGAAAAAACTATGTACAAAATTAAATCATACATGTTTCAATTGAAAACATGAAGAGTATGAAAAACACTTATGAAAAATAAACAAGTGCATGCAAACCTCACATCCCAATCATAGGCTGTAGATGTGTGAAACCAAAGAGTCCGCTCGCACGCCCTTCCATTGTGAAATCTGCAACCACATGATAAAGACATGTATTAATACTCAATAGGGATATAAAATCAATATATGAAAATTGCAATTTGTAAATTGAAATGAAAAATAGAATGATTACAGTTGATTTCCCCTAGTGTGTTGTATGCAAAATGTGTAAATATTCTATGCGAACTAGCATTGCGGCTGCGTTTGCACCATTAGAACTAGCATTACGCCTTTGCTTTCACCATTAGAACTAGCATTAGGCTTCTTTCATCATTGTAAACTATGTCATAGTGTGAATGAATCGTAGGATGAGCTTGTGCATATCTCATGTGAATGTCATTTGAGTATGTGTCATAAATGTTTTGAACTGTAATGAAAAATTTGTCCCTCAAGTCCATGACAATCGATATAAAACTTAGATCTATAATGATGAACTTGTATCGATTCCATGCAAATCTAATAAATGTCATAATCGAACCTATCTCGATATGTAGAATGTAAAATCTGATATAAACATGTATCTGTCTTGAATACTCATATTTTACTGTGTGAAATACTTTCACCATGTTTATCATGTGGAGCTCGGCTGTGATCTTTGTGAATTTTTGGAAGAGCCCACAATATGCACATTTGAGTGAGGGATGTTGCCATGTATCACTTAGCTCAAAAGAGAAAGCGATTAATTAGTGAAAAAGTATATAATCAAAGCATTGAGGATGTGAACCATATAAAGCATATGAACTAAACAATGAACATAGTTATAAAAATCTATTTGCATTAGATATGATCATTAGAGAACAAGTAGTAGATGTCATCCCGTATGCAAGAAAATAGTGAGCATGTCTAGTAATCCACATAGATTAATACCTTAGAATGCAATAGTGAACAGTAGAGTAACATGCTAGTAGACATATGACTCAACACCAATTGACCCATTGGGACTCTTGACATGATATGGAAACACATGACATGGTGGGATTGCATAAGACAAAGACGACTAACTAGACATTGCAATGATGACTCGAAGAATGTTAGTAGTAAGCCGTTGTGTGTGCTAAGAAAGTATGTAACAAATGGTAACGTGCATCAAGAGTAATGTGTGCTAGGCACTTTGTCTTTTAAACAAGTATGTGTGGTTTCAACAACAATAACAATATGTATCCTACAGTGTGTCATAAGCAATGTATCCCCAAACAATAGGTATATCAAGTAATGTACTATAAGCAATGTGTCCCATAATAAGTATATCAAGTAATGTGCCAAGCATTGGATCTAAGAAGCAATATGGGTGGTAGGCACCGAGTGTAACCAAACAAGCATAGAGCAGATAAGCATAGAGCAAACAATGCATAGAGTAGACAATGCATAGAGAAAACACGCATAAAGCAAGAAACATAAAGAAAATAAACATAGACCAACAATGTGCATAGAGCAAGTAATCAATTAGATAATGTGCATAACGCAAGCAATGTGTGTCCGACCCCAAGTAATAGAGCATACAATGCACCTAGAGCAAACAATGAGTCAAATAATGTGTTATGGGAAAATAGGAGACGAGGGCCACTAGTAGTCAAACAAGCATAGAAGCATGTAATGTGCAAGTATTAAAATAATATGTAAATGCATCAATATCATCAACAACTAAGCATGGAGTGTGTCAAATGTGTATATAGAAGTAAGCAAAGTGTGATTATCATATGAAGCATAGTACACCATGTCATAAGATATAAGGTAATGCAAGATATGTAATACTAGTTTTGTATCACCGGTGGACTAGTGTGAATTGATATCATCTCGATAAGCTTCGTATGTAAGATGCCCTCGATGTAGGAATTCCCTCAATGTGGTGGGCTGCCCTAAGGGTATACGACTTGAGGAATCTGTAGAGTGCAAAAATAAATTATCTAAGTAAGCTCTGTATGTAAGATGTCACCCTTGGTGTAGGCATGCCCCCAATGTGGTGGGTCACCCCGACGATATAGGGTTATAAGAAGTTGCAAAGTAGGTGTAGAAATGTCCAGGATTATGGTTATTTGCAACTATCTTATGTGTACTATAAGTAACGAGTGTGTAAGGATGTAGGATGCATAAAGTGCTAATCTCAAATAAAGACAATGTCTAAGTCTATGCAATACATAAAGTGCTAAACTCGAATAAATACAATGTCTATGTAATAAATAAACTAGTCATATGCAGGTCCTAGTTTTGTATTCTTGCCATATTGTATTGATTTTTGTATTTTTATCATAAAAGAGATCATGGAAATGAACTACTAACTTGTAATGTACTAAGGGCCCTTGGTTATAGGCTATCAACAATAGAATAAAAAGGATGTTGTCTTGGGTAATGATTATCCTCTCAACGATCACATTGAACCCCTTAAATGTGCTTTGTTGGGTTATAGAGTAGGTGTTTGAAGAATAAGTGTTGTGTCATGAACAAATGCCATTGTTGGTGAGTAGAATAAGCATGTGTGTTGAGAAGCTATATGCAAGTGATTGTGCTTGTAGATGTGAGTAAAGGAGGCTTAAGAAGGCTATGTTATGATCCCGTCAATGGGATGATCATGTAGATGTCCTGTATCAAGCAATGTAATGTGTGCAAGATGCAACGACGTAGTGTTAGATATAACATAGTCGTTATCTGAGTCTAAGGTATGGCCATGTGTAATATAGTATTCTGAAATATTGATATTAGTAGCTTGTGATTATATAAGCCACAGTCATAATAAGTTGTAGTCCCTGGCTCTTGATGTGTATGCGGAGAGTGCATTGTGTGCCATATGGGTAATGCCCACAAGGCTACTTTAAGACTACAAGTACATCGCACATGGCTAGGTAACACATGATGCACCGAGGGGAGAGAACATCAAAGCTCGTACATAATGAAGCTATGTTGGTGTATGTTGCAGAATGTGTGCTGGGATTATAATTAAAATGCTGAATGTACTTGTGAAGGTTGTGTCTTGGTATAAGATAACCTATGTGGCTAGTGTATAGTAACACTATGATAAGTGAATAGGGTATTCATAAGGAACACTGGGAATAGTAACCACCTTGTTGTGTACATGCATGCAGCAATTATTTAAGGTGGGAGGGATAGTGCACATCTTGCAAATCCATGGGGTTATTCATAAGAAACACTAGGAATGTTAACCATCATGTTGTGTACATACTTTAAACATCTATGTTAGGTGGAAGGGATAGCGCAAATCTCACATTTTGGTGAAATATTTTGTATGGGACAATATGAGAAATCAAATTAAGGAATGAAAAAGGTATCTTTATAGTTGCAAGATATTTTCCAAAAATGGAATTTACTTTTTGTGCCTTTTGGGATGGTTCATAAAATTTTGGGGGAATTATAAGAACACATCAAAAATTTATAAATATGAGTACTTGTCTTCATATTCATGGGGTTAGGTTTTTCTTCTGAAAAAATATTGAAAGATTCAATTGTAAATACTACATGTTTCCTTTGTGAAATGCATATTGATCTCAGTTTCCCAAACTTCGTGTCAAGGTGGTTACAATGTATAGCCATTAAAAATATTTGAGAGCATTCATTTGATGTTCCCTTGTTAAATAATTTTTTGAGATCTAAATGAAATATGTCCACTTTTGAGTTTGAATTCTACCTTTTGGGTTCGTATGTTGAATTGTTAATTCATGAGTTATATTTTTCTACTACAATCTTGTGTTTACTGTTTCTCTTTTCATACACTAGATATGTCCTTAATGTTTTTGATTTGGTTGTTAAGTTTGATATTGTGTTGTGAGCATTCCCTCTACAATGTTGGACTTGATTGTAAAATCCTTTCCATAACCATTTTGTGTTGATAGATTTTTGTTAGCCTTTGAGTGAATCTTGGGCATATGAGGGAAGAAACAATAAATTATTTATCGAATACTAGCATGATCCTTTATGTCTATTATTTTAGAGATTAAATCGGAACTTTGCATCTATTGAGTATTAATGAATGCAAATATGCTTTTGTAACAATTGTGACTTCTTGATTCATTTTTTGTGCTTATCAAAAATTTTAGGTTACTCTAAGTGTTAAATTCTTTGTTACAAAGAGTTTTTCATCCTATAATCCCCCTCTTTTAAAACTACATAATTGATCCTACCAACTTCCATTTGTTGTTTTTCTGCTTTGTCTCTAAATATCATTAAAAGTGTCCTTCATCTTTTATCAAGAGAATGTAAGAGCAACTAAATTCTACTATTTATAGTAACATGTGTCTGGTAAAGTAAGCATATGCAAAATTTTGTGTGAAAACTCATGAGAGTGAAGTGTTGTATCCATGGCCATGTTTATCCCAGATTGATCCATCATTTGAAGAAATTAAGGAAACAAATACTCCATATCCCCCTCTACATTTAGGTTACCCCGTGGGTCCTCTCACCCTGGTTCAAGGCAGGACCAAAAGTAGCAGGAATAGGCCATCCCCTTTGTATGTGCCCCTCAATCATCCCAAGATTGATCTAAAGGAAAGTGTTAGACCCCTCCCCGACTACAAAATGACACATACTAACCCAGTCTACCACCATTCCAAGTAATTCCCCCTTCCTTAAAGAGAATTGTTGTCAATCCACTAAGGGGTGCAGATTTGAGGACCAACATATGTTTTTCAAAGCATCTATAAATTCTAGAAATTTTCTATGTTTGAGTTTGATTCTGAGGTATTTTTACCTACCGTTGCATATGCATATGCCCATAAAGTTGCTCATGTATACTGGAAATGTAGAATAAAGCATGCAAATGTTTACCCCCTGTTTTGAGGCATGTATGATGAAGAATTTGAGAGCGCAACTCAAAATAAGAAATGGTCACCCATATTTGAGTTTCTAAAAATCTATGTATACCTTTGAACTAACTAATGTGGTGGCCACCAAGAAGAAATTGTACCTACAAAAGGGGATGCACATGGTAGAGACCATGACACGAAACAATAACAATAATAAAATGAAGCATGATAACAAGAATATTGTTAATGCAACAAAACAAAAGTAACAACAATAAAAAATAATATATTAAGAGAAAAAATTTGCATACCATGTAGAAACAAATGCAAAACATGTCAATAAATTTCATACAAAAGGAAAAACGCCTATAAATATGTGACACCCATGGTGTCATAAGATAATAAATGCCCTTAGGTATGTAAACAAGAGATACACAACCACACACATGGTGTTATGCCACAAACATGGGACACCCTCACTAGATAATAAAGCCCCTTAGGCCATAATTATAGTAATAAATAAGCATACACACAAAACTAGAAACAATCATAGTAAGATGTGATGTAAAACATATGATATATGAAATATGAAAGAAGTAACAATATTTGGAAGTGTTGCATAAGATACAAGTGTTAGTCCTATT
The DNA here is from genome assembly GCA_018340775.1 of Taxus wallichiana var. yunnanensis. Classification (NCBI taxonomy): domain Eukaryota; kingdom Viridiplantae; phylum Streptophyta; class Pinopsida; order Cupressales; family Taxaceae; genus Taxus; species Taxus wallichiana. The sequence goes on along the minus strand of CM031239.1, from coordinate 152,936,835 downwards.
GGTCCAAAATATATCAAACACACAAAATATATATTTAATCAAGTGTAATGATATGTCCTTCATTGTTCTCGATATACCATGTGAACACATGTGTGTAAAGAAGAAATGTTATTTATCAAACCAAAGGAGTAAACAATATGTATAATGTAAAGTGCAAACAATGTATGCTATAAAAATAGGTCTTAATTTTGTATTTTTGTAAATATTTGAATGTTTTTGTGTTTTAGGCCCTCCATGAGGGTATAGATGAAAACCTATTCTCTGAATAGAAGGAAGGGTGATCCAAGGGTTCCCTCACAGAGAGGATTACATAGAAATGAGGAAAATAAAGAATGGGAACTAAGATTTCCCCCATTGTGTGTGTGTGGGGGGGTGGGGGTGGGCATGCACAAGGTGATGTTCAGGTGTAAAACCACTCCCTCAATAGTTAAGTTAAACCTATAGAGTGAGTGCATCATCAGAAACAAGTGGGGGAGTGTATGAGAACTAACCCAAAATAACCTTATGAGGAGGTAAATAATTTTTTAAATATCTTTGGAGGGTTAAGCCTTTAATGTATCATATAATTTGACACAAGTGCAAGTGGAACCATGGTGGTGATGTTCCACAAAATTCTTATGAGGAGAACTAGAAGTAGCATAACAATGAGTAAAATGCAATGTGCCATATCTATGGGGTGGACTAGAAGAATGGGGTCTCTTATAATACCAATTATAAGTGGTAGTGTGAGACATAAAACTAGAAGATCTACATAAGATAATATGAGGATATAGACTACTAGAGAGAATGTGTGTAGAGGAAGGCCCATGAGGAGCCCTAGAGGCCCTAGAACTATGTGATGTAACATGTGTAACTAAAGGCCCATCAAGAGACCTATAATGATGTGAATCCATGTGTGTAACCAAGTTCCTATTATGATACCTAAGATGACTATTGCAATGTGAAGTAGTGTCTAAAGTAATAGGAATATATGTAGAAACAGTAGGAATCGGAGTGGAAATTGTAGAAGAGTAGGGCACATAAGGAGAGAAATCCCTAAAATGAACACCATGGATAATGATAATCTATTGATGAACAATAAACTTGATGCACTAATGAATGATGGATTGGAAAAACCTAAGAGCATGTAGCCAAGGTATACCAAGATGTAATACCCCAGTAGTGATAGATTTAACAACTAAGAATGAATTATTTGTAGTGATAAATACAACAGTGATTGGTAGTGTAATTCATAAAAAACGTGGATAAAAATCAAGTAGATGAATCTTAAAAGAGATACCATGAGACAAACGTAAGGGTTATGCACAAACATTATCTATATGATGTGGAGTAATCAAGACACCTTGAATAGGAATTTTTGAATAGAAATTGAAATAGATAGTGTATTAGAGATAAGTATGTCATCTATATTAGAATCATCAAAATAAATGATTGGTGTAGAAGGGGTGTGTGAGAAATATTTCCAATCATAACATCCAATGGGTGATCATAAGAAGGTGGTGTTGATCTTGCACTGATGTGTGTTATGAACTTCGAGGTAGATGGATCATTAGCATGCTTAGGAAGTGGGTAATTGAATATTTTTAACTTAGCATTATTATTGAAAGATTGGAAAATTCAAGTGGGATCATCCCATTCAATTGCATTAGATTCAATAAGGTCCTGAATGATGTGTCACAACTTAAGACAATGATCTATAGAGTGACCAATACATTTGTGGTAATTACTGATAGTAACGTAACTAACATAAAAAAATCTTAGTTTGGGGCTTACTTGGATCAACCTCAAACAATGGAGGCATATATACAATATTGAATTCAATTAGTTTCTTTAAAATTAAGTGTAGAGAACAAGGTATTGATGTAAATTGTCATCTTGTAGGTTGCAATTTGAGCTTAGTAGGTTGATATAAAACATTGTCGGTGTCTTCAAAAGAAACCTTAGGGTCATGATTTTTTCCTTTGAAAGTAGGTTTTCTTTAGGACTTGACGTTGTAAGTACTAAAGGCGCTTAAAAATATTTAAATTTATTCATATGTAATATCTTAGCTTCATGATCTTTCAGTGTATGACATAAATGGTTAAAAGATTAAAACTTTTCAAATACGACCATTCCTAGTGGAGGAATAAAATTTTTTAACAAAAGGTCTTGTAATTCACTTGAGAATGCATGATATCACAAGAAATAATCACTGATATGCTCTTCAAATCCTTGGTTCATGTTGGACATTTGTGCTTAAGATAAGTTGTCCCGGTGTTATATGAAAATTGTGCCAAAATTCATTTTCCAATGTAGTAAAAGAACACTAAAAATGTATGGGGAGACTGTGGAACCATTACAACAAAAAATTTGTAAGAATCCTAAGGAATAAATTAGTAAGAAAAATATCATTAGATACATAGTCAAATGAAAAAAACATGAAAAGATCAAATATGTTATTTTGAATCACCGTTTCTATCATAGATAGGAATCTTAGGTACAATGAAACCAAAGGGAAAAGGATATGAGACAACACAGGTGCAAGTGGATTATGCAATAATTGAAAAGATTACATAGCATTAGAAGTATGAGAGACACCTTGTTGTAATTGTAAAATTTCTTCTTAGAGAGGATGGATAAGGGAGTTAAGATCCTTTTTCCTAGATGAAGATGCATGTGAGCCATTATGATGATAGATAGGAGATGTAGTAGCAATAATGGCTATAGGAATAGACATAGACACATTTTGCATGAGTATGTTAGATGTACCTAAGGAAGTAGGCACAACACATGTGGGTGCAATACATTTTTGTTGAGGCATATCTCTAAACGATGTGTCATTATATTTCTAGTCACAAGCAAGCTTGAAAACAAGTAGAATATGTATAATAGGTTCAATATGATGTGGATTAGCACAAAGTTGAGAACAAAATGACATAGGAGATCCACTTGATTTTGATCTAAATTGGTGTACTCATTTTGTTCATAATCATGTGAGTGTTCACTTCGTGGGTCTCAATGCATCCAAGGGAACCTTTTGTGTAGGAAGATTGAGGATGGAACTAGAAGTAGGAATATAGGAAGGCATTACAATGCAAAGCTTTTGAGTAAGAGGTGAAATTTCAATATGCTCAATAGATTGATTAGAAAGATAAACACTACGCCGATAGGGCATAAAAGGAAAGCATATGAAGACTGAAAAAAGTTAGATCTGAATAGCTGATGAAAACCTAAGTCCACTAAGGTTAGGGCTATGATGTTCGATTAGAGGCCGGGTTCACAAAATGATTTCACTTTTTGTGAATTTTCTATTTCATTCCCTTTTAAAATTTAGTGTGTTTCTAATTAACATACATAAAAATATGAAATAATACAACACAAGGCTATTTCTGATTTAATTAATTTCACAAATTATATTAACAATTTACAAAGTGCCTATTTATGTGGATTAGGGAGGTTGTGAAAGATCTCAATGTGAAAATAGGCTTATATGAGACTTAAAGTCACTTGTTCTTTGAGATTAGTACTTGAAACTATACTTGGTCAAAATTGTAAAACTAGGTTTAAATCATTTGTACATTCCTGACCCTTCTATATGGTCTTGGACCTACTTGGATTCTAGGCGTGTAATTTTTTTTGTTTCCTTCCTACTTATAAATGACTAATATTGTGTGTTGGTATTCTTTACTCTCTTTCAGAATGGATTTGTAACTCTAATCAAACCCTCAAAACCCTTATAGTGCAAGATGGATTTCTTGTAAAATAAAGTTAGGTGGTTTTGGGTACCCCTCTACACCACTAACATTGCCACTAGTCCAATGAGGGATCAAATTGCACATCGTTATCCTAACATGTGATATCTACCATGGTGTAATCAGAATTTGACAAAACATTATTTGACAATACCTTGCTTGAGTTTCAAACTTTCTAAAATACATAGAAAGGGTCACTTTTCTTTCTTATGGAGAGAAGATGGAGACTCCTAGGCCTGGTAGGAGACTTTAGATCTGTAGATAATACTTCTCTAATGGATGTGAATGAATTATTTATCAAGTTTGGGAGCTTGGAGTGCCCTTTTTCTTTCTTTTACATGAGGAGCTCTTAAAGTTCTATGACCTTAAATGAGGTATGACTAAGTTGCTTATAAAGGCTTCGATGGTTATTATGTCATGAAAGGATGACCAAGAGGGAACATTAGTCCATATGAAGATGATGTAATTGAAATTTTTAGTGCACAATGTGTCAGTCTAAAACCATACACTAGGGTCGAGTTGTATATTTTAATAAACCAACCAAAGCTAATTTTTTTGACCTAGGAAGAGAAAGTTGATTTTGAACTCATGGAGTGGGGATAGATATTTCTAGGTATGTTTTGTATAATTAAAACTTATAAACTATCCATAGAAATCCATGAAAAGGTAACAAAGTGATTGAAGGGATATTATGGTGTGTTAAGAAAGAGTGAGGAGGGTGCATTTGTGCATGTAAATGTACAATGTCAAGACCATCGGTTTAAAGGATAGATTTCCAAATTTGAGTGTCTACACACCCAAACTCTACGAATCCAATGGATTTTAATCTACATGTTTTCAAATACCTATCTCTACAAGTATGATGTTCACTTTTATTCTTACATCATGTTTCTCCCTTATCTCTACATGGATTAGCCGATGACTCGCATTATGTACCATGTATAATTACTTTCTCTCGACGCGCTTGAATGTTCTCTTGCTTCAACAATTTCACAAGTAAAAATATATTTTCCTTTATAATATTAAATTTAATTCACTAGAATAAAGTGAGGGCATATGTAGACACCAAAATCTATACAAAATCATTAATACATCATGCTTATGTTCATGAGTTCTCGAACAATAGAACAAGATCTTAGTGGAAATAATATTATTTTATATTACTCTTTGTGACTTGATTGAACCCCATTTCTTACTATTATGTATATTTGATTTTATTTTGAGTCACCTTATGGATATCTCTATTAGTCCCCTTTCACTATTATCTTTTATCTAAGCGTGTTCTAAGACCGCAAGTTCATGACTATACATACGGTCTTGACCATTATTTAATGTCTTGGCCCCTCTTATTTCCACTTTTTCTTTTACAGGCCTATTTTCACTCTTTTTCTTTGAGTATATATTGTGGCTCAATATTTCCCACCACTAAGGTCCAAATTTCAAAGTAAAAATCACACACACACACACACACACACACACACACACACACATACAAGTCTAACATAAGCATTCATTATCCTGGAAATCACCTATTTGTCTACCACATATTGAGTGGAAAGAGAAAGGACTAAATTTGTATATTACCTACACAACATAGGAGGGCATAAATATGAATGGATCATCTACACACAAGGGTTTATATTGAGATGAAATAATAAATACCAATATTGATGTTGAGGCACAAGGGATAAAATAGGTCAAGGGATAGTTGTATGCACCTTTGCGCAAAGTACTAGGAGAACTAAATTGAGTCTAAAATATAATGTAACACTCAGTGACTCACATATGGGGTGATCACCGAGGTCAGTTTGAAACAAGAATTTACATCTTTATTTTTAGAGATAATGATTGCTTGAGTGTGTTGTAGGATAACTAGGGTTTGTTTTGTAGGTTTTGGGTTAGAGATATTAAAGAGTGAAAAAATGACACAAAATGACAATGCAAGTTATAGATCCCAACCATCTATAGGTACAAAAACATGTGGTTATGTTAGAACCATACTGTATGGTCCTAACCATTCTATATGGGCTTGATTAGAATCTCTGTAACTCTAGACAATGACTACTTCAGTTCAAAAGTTCTTCTCCTATTCTAGATCACTCATCAACACATTCCGATTACTTTTAAACCCGCTAAGTGTCTCTTTCTATCTTATTTTTATTTTAATTGTAAGTAATTGAATGATATTATTGATTGTTATGTTATATATTATTCTAATATAATATTAAACATAAATCTATACATATCAATTAGCTTATTCTCTATAGTATTTGTAAACAAGTAAAATCATAGAAAAAGAAGATAAACAAACAACTAAAAATTACATTTAATGCAGACCTCTTGCGAACCTTAATATAAGACCGTATAAGCTTTAAGCTTGTTGTTCTTTTTAAATATTTGGATTTTGGATGCTCTTATATATTAATCTCCAAATGTGGTTGCAGATGCTATGAGAAATTTTCACAAGGACGCATGAAGAAATTCAACAGAAGTTGGATGTAATTTACTCAAAAATCCAGGATAGATGACAAAGGAAATGACAAGCTTTTATAGCTGAGGGTGAGGCCATGAGAAGTGGATCTTGGGTTGAATTGGCTCCAAAGGTAATAATTATAATTACTTGAAATAGTAAGATGACCATGTCTATGTAGTTGCAGCTTTGCAGGGCAATCATTATCTTTGAATTCATCCGAGAAGTGGTTGCACGTACATTATTGTTTCCCACCATTGTAGGCTTCTGGAAGTGGAGTGAAGTGGATAAAAAATTAATTAAATAACTAATTTAATTAGTATTTAATTGTGAGGAAATAATTAACCATTTATTTAATTAAATGTTTAATTATATTAGCTAGAAGGTGTAGGAATTAATTTAATTAATTCCAAAGACATAATAGAATTAAATTATTTAATTCTAAAGGGTGGGAATGTGACTTAGGAAATAGAATTAATTTAATTAATTCTAGAAGGGGGTATTTAATTGATGGAAGGTCTAATTGGATATAAATATTTATGTATCTTTAGGGTGTCTACAATATCAATTTAATCAAAACTTAATTATATTAATCTAAAAATTAATTAGGGTAAACAAGTACAAGAGGTATAACATAATATTATACAAAATAAAAGGAAACAATACCCATCGCACAAGAAATATTGCAAAGAGAGAGAGAAAGAAAATGTCTCCAATAAGAATAATGATTCATGGTTATAAAATAATCGAGCATGCACAAAAAAATCAAAGGGCAACACAAAGATGAATTTTGTGGATATTCTTGATTTACCATTACTTTTCAATTTAGTGTAACAAGATCAAATCAATACTTACTACTATTACATCGATGATGAGTGATTTGATATGGCAAATGATTGTCTATGCAAATTAAATTTCAATCCCATCAATGAAGATGATGCTTGGATTATCTATATAGGAATTAGAACATACTAAATGGATTGTTCTAAATTAAAGGATACCAAATCTTCTCTCAATATAGAGACTTGTCAAACTGAAAACGAAGTCCTATTACATGGTGGACAATACATTATGTTCAAGAAAGGGTTTCTTAATAAGAAAACACCACAAAAAGACATTTATAGAAGATATTATTTCCTATAAGATTTATGTGTTCCTTAACGTCTATTTGTTGAACATAGAGTTTCAAAAAGTGATAAAATCTTATATGCAATCATATATGACACCTAATTTTCAAATGAGCAAGCAATATATTATGTAATAAATGAATAATCCAATATTAGAGAACTATAGTTCATTTTCATGGAATTTGGGTTATCAAGAGCCCATTGTTATGATACCTCATCCATCATTCATTAAAACCTTTCAAGTGGGGGTGCCTATCCTATTTTCAATTATTTTATTTCTTCTTAATGTTTCTAGAATAACCATTTGTCATGTTAATTCTATTTGGTCTCTCCCTCCTAGACCTTTTACTAGGTATCCTACTACATATATGTTGTCTCTCGAAAACTCCGCTCTGCGTTTTCATAGCCAAATTCATTTTTTTTGAGCTCATGCCCTTTGTTGATGTTCAAGCCAAGTTAGAGATTCAATAAGTTAATAGAAGTCATGCCCTAGAGCTGTTTAAACCTCTGTTTTACTCATTTTGAGAAATTCCCCATTCCCTGGTCTCCAGTGCACATAATATCCTCTTTGAAACCTTCATTCCGATCGAAATTGTTCACTTGTTCTATGGCCTGGTCGTCAAAGCATTGTTTTGCCTCCATTGCTCTAGTTCATGAAGGAAATTCAAAAATTAGACTCAAAATGACAAAGTTCTCTTCATACGTGTATTTTTCCATAGTCGGGAGGACGGGCATCTTTTCCCCGTCACAAATTTTGACTCCAATGAATGCAGTGTACGTGGCCAGATCCTATTGGATGGGGAGGAACAGGATTTTTGGTGAACTTAACACTTTTGGTCACTTTTGGCAAAAATGGTAAATTTACCCCACCGACCCAAAAATCGAATCACCGTTGAAAAGTCTAACCTCAATGGATAGCTCCACGTGTCACAACAACAAGCAACTATAGAGGCAGATTCCAAGGGACAGTCTTCAATTAAGAGATGACTCCACATGTACCAGGTACAAAATAAAGCTAAAATCAGCTAAGTATGGAAGGCTCAGCAGACGACTCCATGTGTCGCAATGGTGCAACTCCATGATAAGGCATTGAAAAGTCAAAGCGAGGCAAGCAAAGTTATCGGGAACTTTTGGAAATTTAACCAAATTCCCAAAAGTGAAGTTAAAGTTCTAAAATGCTCCATGGCTCCTCTAAGGTCTCGGCCCAAAGTTGAAAATTCAAAGCAGAGGAGTGCTACTGACGGAGGAACTTGTGTTTTTGAGCCTTTTTGTAAAAAAGGTGAAAAGTTAGAAAATGATCTGTAGCCCCGATCAAGCTATAAAGGAAAAATTCAAAGGTATAGCCCACCGTTGAAAAGTCAAATCGAAATAATGGTGACAGAGGAAATTGAGTTTTGAACCTTTTTCCCAAAAAGTTTTAGATGTTTAGAAAAGAGCCGTGACTCAATCTCTAATCGAACGTGCCACGTGTCCTAGTCAAATCAGAGTAGTGGGTCGGTGGAGGAAATTGAGTTTTGAGCCTTTTTCCAAAAAAGGTTAAAATGTTGAGAAAAGGGTCGTGACCCCATTTCCAATCAAAAGCAGCCACGTGTCTAAGTTGAAAAGTTCAAGGGGTGTGGGCCAATTTGTTCCAAATTGCCAAATCTCTAAAAAATCACAAAATGCAAAGGGCTTCCCGTAACTGCTCCAATCCCTTCTTGCCATGTGGATGACTTGATTTCAGAGTTAAAGGAGCAAATTCAACGGTCTATATTTAAACTGGCAAATCAAATGTAACGGTTGCTTTGTAAGATCTGGTTTTAACCCGCCATGAGTGTTTTCTTCACAACAAAGGAATTTGAAAAGGCATTGAGGATTTGTGAAGTTGTAACGGTTTCTTACAAAGAATATAATGGCTTCTCGACGTCATTTTTTAAGGGTGGCGATTGATTTCAAAAAGGCGAGTGCTCTATACCTGGAAAAGAGAAAAACGTGAAATTTCTTCTATCTTCTTTCTCTCTCAAATTTCTTCCATTCTAAAATCTCTGTACAAACTCTTCCTTAGCTTCAATAATAAAAGAAGGAATTTTCGCCTCTTTGATGGAGAGATTAATTGGTACTTTCATGACCAATGAGTTTTATTCCATCTTGTAGCTTCTTTATCAGATTTGTATTTTCTTCTAATTCTAAATGCATGTAAATGAAATTTTTAATTAATGTATGCAAGCATCTGATATTCTACTCACAAAGATTAGTTTCTCCTACCTCCATTCACATTCCCTTTCCCCTTTTCGAAAAAGTTATTCTCTAGTGAGACATTGCTAACTTTGCCACAGGGGACAAGTGGAGTGACCCTATTGGATCTCCGGTCGAAAGGCCACCATTGAAATCCACTTTTTCACGCATGCACATACGGAAGTTACACCATTCAAGTAGAGGGACTTAGATTCCCATAGCGTTTTCTTAAAACCCACCAATTCATCCACAAGACAAATTTTCTCACCAATAGTTTTTGGCACCCACCGTGGGGTAGATTTTGCAGCATCTGCACCTAAAAATGACCTCAGGGTCATAACATACAAAAAAAAGATTTTATAAGAAAAGTTTCATGGAAATTGAATAGTCATTTGAGCTATATGGATGCAAATCATGGCTATTCTGGGAAATCCTCCTATAGAGAGACCTGATTTACTCTTTCACATCCAAGAAGACATTGCTTCTAATCTAAGAGAAGCTATTTGGCATAATAGACAAAGTTTCAATCAATACTTCATTTCCATAAGGATTCTGGACCTGGAAGAGGAACGTGTTGTTGAACTAGAAAGGCAAAGAGACAAATTCCAACACCCCAGAGAAGAGCATAAAATTTCAAGTTGGCTGATAGAAGATACACCCAGAAATTAAGGCAAGGAGGAAAATTGATCCCACATTTGAAGAGCTTGAAAGAGAGGCAAGTGCTGAGGAGGAGATAAGGGCTCAACTTGAAGAAATAGAAAGACTCCAAATTGAAGTAGAAGAAAGAGCAGTAGCAGAAGCAACCTTAGCAAGACTAGAGGATAGAAATAGGAATAGAATGGGTGATTGTGAGCATGAGGAACGCATGCCCAACATACCATGAAGAAGAAATACCGGTCCACTGGCTCTTACTCAACCACTCCTTGAGCTCCCAAGAGGTTCAAGAAATAAATTCCCAAAATGCAAAGGGGATGGTTCTCAACTCCCAGAAGAACATGTAGCAACATTCATCACTATTTGTGGAGTGTTGGGAGTTGAAGATGAAGATGTTTCAGTTAGGCTCCTTATGGAGTCACTCCAAGAAAAGACACCTGAATGGTTTCACATGTTGCCCCCAAGATCCGTCACATGTTGGGAAGATATAAGAAGTGCATTTGAACATAGGTTCAAGAGCACAAAAGATTGTCAGACCTACTAGTCAAATTGGTTCAGGTGAAGAAGGAGACTATTTCACCGATTCTAGGTCATTTTTTCAAATGTTGGCCAAACAGATAAGGGTAAAGGGGTAGGAGAATACCGTCGAAATGTTGGTTATAGGTTGTTGCACACGTATGACTTCTTGATCAACAGATGATCGTGAGAGATTCCTTTTAGTTGAAGGAACTACTGAAATGGAAAACAAGACCACCAAATAAAAGTTAAATAGTATATACAGTGGACTACCTAGCGTATGCTAGATCCGAGAAGTGTGATACTCCCTAGACGGCTGTCAATCCACTATTTAAAACAACTTAATGTTAAAAATAAAGTAAATCCTACTATAGTTAAAATGATTTAGGTATCTCATTTGACTACAATAAGCAAATTTGTTCACAACAGCTAAGTTTATGATTGAATTTGAAGGTCAAGGTCTCGCCGTAGCACTTGGTTAGGACCGTGCAGGTTGGTCTCGGGTTGTTTTGGGTATTTGGTGGAGATTTTAAGCTCTGTTCTTGGTCTGAGAGTAAAAACACAGAGACTGACGTCGTTCTGGTATGACCAATGTCGGTTTAGGTGAACCGACAACGGTTGTGGGTAACCGACATCGATATGGTCGGGGTAAAGGAAACTTATCAAAAACTTGGTGTGGTGACAGATCTCGAGGCTAAATGGAAATGGAAAGGGAAATGAAAAGGTCTATGTAGATCTTAGGTATACTCAACGATCTTTTAAAACCATGCATGGGAAGTTCAATGGTGTGGGTGAAGGAATGGTCAAATTTTCATGGAGGTAAATGGTGGGAGAATGGGAATGGGAGTAGAAACTAATAATAGAAGTAAAAGAGTCTATTAAAATGACAATGGACAAGTGTTGGTTAACAAAACACTTACTATTGTATGAGTTAGATGTCCGGTTGGCAATGGAGGGTGATCAAATGGAAAGAACTTGGTGTGGTGTCGATGCTTCCCAAATGCTCCCATGAAGTTAAATGGCTCAAGTGGGTGCTTTCAGGCTTTGGCTATGGATGCTCGATGCATGTGAAAATGTTGGTTCGCTTACATGCAGCCCCGGTTTCATCTCTTACTATTAGAAGATGTGCCAACCTTCAAATTAGGTTGTTTTGGGGATTAAATGGTAACCGATGATGGTTTTGGGTTGACAACGGTGGTTTAGGGTAACATGACATCGGTTAGGGTGGGATTCCTAGGTTTTACCAAACTAGGCAGATCCTCTTGATTTTATGGGATCTTGTTCCTTTGCTTCCATGGATTAGAATGGAAGCTTCCTTCTAACGTGCGGGAATGTGGTTAGAGGGAATATAGGCTTTGATTTTTAGGGTTTGGGTAGGTCTTAGTTAGTTATGACAACATACTAAGAATAGGTCTTAGAGTGAGGTGGCTAGATGAGTATATAGATGAGGTGGATGGTGTGGGCATTATCAAATTAGGATATTTAAATAATAAATATTGTGAGGACAGGGATTAATTTAATTAAATTAATATTAGAGTGGGGTGAAAGGGGTCATGGTTAGGTGAGTGTGTTTGAGGTGGTTATTTGTCGAGGGACCAAGGGGAGTGTGACCCAATTTTGGTGTCTACATTTTGTCCCTTTTTGTTGCATAGCTTGTATTGGTAAGCGACATTGACAAAAATAAGATGTGGTTGCCCCATGTGTGGGTGAAGGTGATCCCTCTCAAACTAGGAAATGATGAGGAAGAAGGTAGAATCGATGAGTGGTTTGATAAAAGGTGAATGTGGTGAAGAGGAAGGTGGGCAACAGGGGTAAAAAAAAAAAAAGGGTAAAGGTCTAATTGGGTAATCTAGGGAATGGGTCAGGGTCAAAGGTAGTAACACTCAAACACACGCACATGTATAAACTATAGCACAGTACCAGGTTGAAGAGCATGCAAACTCTACATTGTCTAAGGTCGAGAGGTTTATGCAAACAAGGTTGAGGTGATTCTGATATCCAAGGTATAGTATATGGTTAGGAAACACATCGTAGGTCAGGTGTAGGAATGTTTAGGTATGTTCCGATACACCAAAGGTTGGGTCAGGATAAATAGTCACGGCAAGAGGTAAGGTAAGGTCAATATGTCCATCAACACAGGTAACAATGTTGCAAGGTATAGTGAACACATGAGGTCATAGGTCACTAGCGATGTTTCAGTCCAAGTATCTCGGTCACGGCACGGGTAGGGCCGAGGTATGGGTAAAATAATGAGTCCCCAAATGAGGACAAGGTGAGGGGGTAAATGATAAGGTCAAGAAGATAAAATGAAGTGTTCAAGTGAGGTGTGGGTGAGGTAAAAAAGGATTCAGGTCAAAAATTGGGGGTAGGGGTAGGAAAAAAAAAGACTAAGCAGGTAAACCGATGACGGTTTGAAGGAACCGATGCCGGTCATGGCCAATTGATCGACCACACAGTAAGCTAGGCACAGGACCGATGTCACCAAGGTAAAACCATCGTCGGTCATGTAAGGTAGGTTATAAAAAGAAAAATTGATGTATTTTTTAAATCATTTATCTCTAACCAAATCGGGAAAACGACAAGTGAGAGAGGAAAAGGTGGAAAGTAACAGAGTGAGACGGAGGATCGAGTTGGTGAGCCACATGGTGGTGATAATCGGTTGATAGGTGGATCCACAAGCTTGGTTGGATTGATTTGATTGGATTGGTAGGATGTGAGATAGTTGATTGCATGATGGCAGAGGTAGGAGAGGGGTCAGGTGGACCACCTGGCAAGAAAGTTCTCGACGCACGACCACATGCACAATGGAAACGTGATGAGGTAAGAATCAATCCCTTTTCTTTGTTTTATGAGTTAGATTGATTTAGAGGTTGGGTGGGGAAAAATAGGTTTGGGAGGAAAATGAAGTTTGAATTTTGGGAGGGCAAATCAAGTTAAATAGGAATGAGGAGAGAGGTGATTGGGTGACATAGAGGGGTGGGGAAGGGTGGAGGGGGGATTTGGGTGGGTAGAAGGGAGAGAAAGGGAAATTTTAAGAAGAAGGGGGTTTGGGCATCATGGTTTTTACGGTGACAGTGACCGGTGTCGGTTAAAGGTTAACGCACGGCAATAGTGCCAAACTAGTATCGGTCATGAAATAGGTGACCGGCAGCACGCCGGTGGGGGACCGGGGTCGATTAGGGGGTAAACCGGTACTAGTCATAATTGGGGGAAAAGGGGCCAAAAGTTGCCTAGGTTGGGTGGGTGAGGTAGGTAGTGGTCAGAGAGTTTTTTTTTTTTTTTTTGCCGAAAATCATAACTTGGGAAGGGAGAAATAGGTAAGGGTGAATGATAGTGAATGAGGGTTAGGGTGGGTAGATATAAGATGTGATACAAAGGTAATGAGGTCTAGGGAAAGAGAGGTAAGGTGGTAGGTGTTGGGGAAAAATGTATAGATGTGTGGGAAAATAGGTAAGGTCGAGGGGTAGGTCAAAATGAAAGTAGGTAAGGGGCGGGGTGTGTGTATGTGTAAAATAGGTAAGGTGATATTGGGTTGGGTAGGTTTAGGGTAGGTAGGTGGGTTGGTTAGGGTTAGGTTGAGGTGGAGGGTAGGTCATGGGATAAACGGGTAAATAGCGAAGTAAAATAGGTAGGGTAATGGGTATGGGTACGGGTGAATGTAGATATGGTCATGTTTTAATAATGTGATTGTTTTGTTGGATGTAGGTAAGAGATCAGTTGAGGATGTGAGATAGGGTGCCACCCCGCTCGCGTGACGATTCGTGGATGGCGGACAATCGAGGAGTGGAGGCATGTCACAGATGTGGGCTTGGTTGGGGTCCGACGCTATCGTCATGTAGTCCGGTAGCTGAGTTTGATGGTCACTCTCATCGATAGATGGGATTTCTGCAACCAACACATTCCACCTACTAACGGGGAGATGACCGTCACCCTGGAGGACGTGTATAGGATCTCGTGCAATTACCTATATTAGGGACACAGGTATATTCAATCTCCTCAAAGGCATCTGAGGAATTGATGCCGGTGGTATTTGGTGAGGGACTGGTGGAGCTAACATTCCACAAAGTGCCAACCTGAGTTATGGAGAGATGTACCTAGCCCGTCCAGAGGAGATGAGGCTAGTAGTATTACTAATGGAGGCAATATTCTATTTTGCACTGCCGGATGTAGAGGGTGGGAGATTCCCACAATCACTGATGGGGTACTACATGACATGAATATGGATAGGACCTGCTTCACATGGGCACCAGCATTCCTAGTGTAGCTATATAAAGAGCTATGGGCATATGGGTGGTTTCGCAGAGTTCATCCATGGCTACACGTTTAATCTTCACTTTGTTGGGCCTACGAGCACATTGTTTGTGTTTGTCTGAATGGTATGCCCGGGCAAATGCATTTGAGCTTGGTTTTGTTCAAGTGGGGTATAGGAAATGGGTGCCCGTGTGTTAGAGAGCGTCGGCAGGGTACATGATGTGGCCTATTACATGCAGTTACTGGAGGGATTTCCGGCGTGGACATTATTTGGAGACCATATGTGGGCTATCCCTCATACAGATAGATGGCTGATGAGTTAGATGGCCAGTAGCAACTCGAGATGGATAGAGGGGGTCGTGCGGGGAGAGCACGAGATGATCCCATTTGATAGGGTCAAGATGCAGTTTAGGTTGCCGCGGGATATACCTCCACCCTTCCCACAGTATAGAACATATGATGTGGAGAGGCCATTACCTCTACCATAGCCGACAGTGCCTATAGGGTAGGAGGAGTAGGTGATAGACCGATGGATTGATGATGCCAGAGTGACAAATAGATATAGATAGTGGTGGGCTGCCCATTTACGAGTAGTACCACCCAGGCTAGTACAACCAAATTTAGCCACTATCACGGTGTAGAGAGACACCCTACAGGGTAGGTGGTGACCCTGATTACATAGTTGGGGATGGTACAAGGGCAGTTAGTAGGTTCTGGAGGTGGAGGTGGCCGCATTGCATGCGCATATGGTTAGTCTACAGGCCTAGATGGCCCAGGTGGAGACAGAGATGGAGATGATGAGTAGGTGGCCACCCTATAGTGCAAGTTTAGGTTTACAAGGCCAATGGCCTACGCAGTGTAGGTGTGTAGATTCAGCAATACAGATCGAAGTATAGAACAAGGTGTAAGGCCGATGACACCTTCATAGGCACCAGGACAGGGTCCCAGTTCACAAGTAGGGGTGGGACAGGGTCCCACATGACAAGTACAAGCGTAAAGGCCGATGGGGCCACCACATATGGTACCCATATCTAGGTTATGAGATGCCTTAGGTGAGGCTATATATTACCAGGATCAGTTGATGGCGGGATAGATTTTCTATCCTATGGAGAGTACAAGGCACAACATGCCTTGAGTGAGAGGACCAGATCCCATACTCACAAAGTGTGGAGAGCATAGGGGGCCATCGAGCCCGAGATAAGATCAGGGTGAGGCCACCAGTTCATGGAGGCTAGCTCCAGGTGATGTACTAGCAAGGACCCAACCACGACCCATGGTGGGCGGTGAGATGTTATCAGGCCACCTGGATAATAGGAGCCGAGGAGGAGACAAGAGAGACTGATATGGAGGATATCCCTGCAGATGATGTCTAATGTACATCCCTCCATTTTGATGTATTGTAGTCATTTTTGATATATGCCAGCCTGTGTGCCAAAGAGAGTGAGGATGTATATGAGAGTTTTGTATATTTTTGATCATATACCGGCCTGCGTGCCAAAGATGGTGAGGTTGTATATGAGAGTTTTGAGATATTTTGTTATATACACCAGCCTACGTGCCAAAGATATTTGAGAGTTATGTATATGGATACACATGTTTGGATGTTTTTATTTATAGAGATGATGATGATTATGGTCATTATGTGTATACATGGTTGTGGTTATCTTGCTATTTTGATTTGTATATGTGATGGAAACCAAGTAGTGTAGGCATGATAGAGTCAGTCATAGGCATGGATCGAAGCATGGATCGAATTAGGTTTTAGGCATGGATGAGTCAGTCATAGGTCATCAGGCATGGATTGAGTTAGGTTGTGGTCTAGGCATGGATAGGCATGGATTGATTTGTTAGAGTTATGGTGGAATGGAGGAGGCATGGTGGAGTTAGGTTGTGGTCTAGGCATGGATTGAGTTGAAATTGGTTGAGTTTATAATTCATTAATTTATGTAATTAATGATGATATGGGTCATGTTTGAGATGTTTTTATAGTAATATGCATGATAATGGTAAATAAATGGTAGACATAATGAATGTATGTATGATGATGATAAAAATGTGGAAAGCAATTTGTTGTTTGTTTGGTTTAATTCCCAATTATTGATATAAAAAGAAATATAACAAGGGTAGATTGTGATTTAGGAAAATGAAAGGTGAATTGGTTAGGGTAGAGAGTGGCTGAGCTAACCTCCAAGGGCCCATGCCCTCGAGAGTGTTGCCTACATAGTCCCTCAAAAAAAGGGACCTCAAGCCGATGTAGTTCTCCCATAAGCTAGGGAAGAATGCGAGGAGGTATGAGTATGGGTTGGTAGGTTATAGGCATGATTGGGTCTAGGTATTTTTAGGTATGGGTGAATTATGGGCACATTGGTATGGGTGATGTTGAGTTGGTTATGGAAAAAGAGGAAAATTACCCAAAGATAAGCGTCAAGGATCTAGTCTTGTATAAGGTAATCAATACGTAATGAAGAAGGTTAAAAGACAAGAGGAGGCGAGGAAGCCACCTAATTGGTAAGGATCATAATGAGTAGGTCATACCTTGGATAGGATGATGAACGTAAGACCCTAAAGACATTACATGATTGATTATTCCAAAGGTGAAGAGTAGTCACATGATCACCAAATGTCACAGTTTCAGCAGGTCCCTTGAGGCGGTAGGAATGAAAATGTGAATGGTGAGAGGGTGAAAAGTGGTTAGTTTATATGGTATTTGGTAGCATGCCTTTTGGCAAGAGATCCAAGATCACAATGGGCAAGTCCATGACGAAAAAGTTTTATGTTTGACTTGTATTTGAGATAGATTGATTAATGCGGGAAGTCTATATGGGATGAGGAAATTAACTCCTTGAGGTCTTCGTGAAGTTGATCGATGCGAGAAGCTTCAGATTCTTTCTCTTTTTTTTTTTGAAAGTAGGCTTTACATAGCTGTCCTTCGAGGGAGTAGTCTATTTATAACAGCGATGTAGAGAGAAAGATGTCCTTTTGAGGGAGTCATCTTTTATTGGAAGTTTGACTCAAGGAGTTGGATCCCATGTGAGGGATTTTAAGTCATGGACAAGACTAAGGTGAAGAATTAGATTCTTGTTCAAAAACAAGGTGAAATGACCATGGGATCTCATATAAAAGCGGATGAAAAGCATCCATGAGAATCATGTCATGTGCAGCGCCGTGGTACACATATTTAAGAGAAGATAAAAGTGATGGGTACACACATGATTCTTGTTTAATCATTGGTGATGGCGTAGGAAGTGGATAGCACTCAAGGGACGAGCATGGAAAGAGGTAGAAGGTGAGGTGGGACTAAAATTCATCAATAGAATGGTCAAAGATGCAAGGCATTGAGGGGCTCAGGTTTGGGTTTACCATCTAGTGAAGATAAACGATAAGCACCTGATCCATAAGCATGAGT
Organism: Taxus wallichiana var. yunnanensis; assembly: GCA_018340775.1. Lineage (NCBI taxonomy): Eukaryota > Viridiplantae > Streptophyta > Pinopsida > Cupressales > Taxaceae > Taxus > Taxus wallichiana. Next base: position 152,918,466 of record CM031239.1, on the reverse strand, counting down.
CACGATGTATGGTCCAAGCCAATTAGGAGCAAATTTTCCCATTTACTTTTTTCTAATTTGGTTACATGTTGATTTTCTTTCAGATAAGTTCACCGACTTGGAAGGTTTGTTCATGGACATTTTTCATATGCACATTTGATACATTTTGGTAAACTTGAAATGGTCAAGAGCATTAAGACGACATTCATCTAATAACTCAAGTTGTGCTAAACGGTCTTGGTGAAAGTCATCATCATTGAGCATGTCATGGAGAGAAATGCGAAGTGAGGGAATCTGGACTTCGAGAGGTAGAACAACCTCTATACCATAGACTAGAGAAAAGGGTGTGGCAGCAATGGAAGTACAGATACTAGTATGGTACGCCCACAGGGTGAAAGGAATGTGTGTATGCCAATCCTTCCCAATATCGTTAACCACTTTCATGAGAATTTTGTTTAAGGTTTTATTAGTGGATTGGCTTGGCCGTTGGTTTGTGGGTAATAAGGTGATGAGAAAATTGAGTTGAATGTCGAAGGCATCACAAAGTTTCGCAAGGTTTTATTTTTGAATTGTTTGTCATTATCAGTGATGAGGTGATGCAGAACACCAAAGCAAAAATAATGTGATGGTTGATGAACTCACATATTTTTTCAGCTTTTATGGAGATGAGAGGTATGGATTCAACCCATTTTGTGTAGTATTTGGTGGTAGTGATGATCCATTGATGTCATTGTGAAGAATGGGGATTGATCTCTCCAACGAGATCCAAACCCCATTGAGAGAAGGGCCAAAGGTCACGGGCGACCTATAAGGCATGACTGGGTGTATGATGAAGGTTGGTATGTTGTTGGCATTTTACACAACGCTTAATGTAGTCACAACAATCATGGTTAAGGGTCAGCTAGTAATATCCTAGGCAAAGAATATGCTTAGCAATAACAAGGCCACTGAAGTGACCTCCACATATGCCATCATGAACTTCCTTAATGGTATAAGGAATTTTCAGAACTCATAAGGCACCGTAAGAGAATACCATCGAAGCCACGCTTATAGAGGAGGCCACCCATGATGACGTAATGAGAGACCTTTTTAAGAAAGGCACGTTATCCATTACGAGTGAGGTCGGGAGGCAAGATGGAGAGGGAAAGGTAATTTGAATATTGTTTATACCAAAGGTCACTGGGTCAGGGGTAGCGGTTCTGATGGAGTAAATTTCACGAGGTAAATAAGAGGGTGATTGGAATCTTTGTATGATGACAAAGATTTTAGAATCGGCAAAGTGAAGGGATTTGAGAGGCCAAGCAGGCCATGGTATCTACAAATTTATTGGTTGAACGAGGGACAGTTTGAAGGTCATAGCGGTTCAAAGGTGGTCAAAAGTATGTCCACCTGATGTTTATACTTTTAAGTGTCTTGTTATGACACTGGTATATACCATTGACTTGGTTAACAACCAATTCAAAATCACCAAAGATGTTGATTGACTTAACATCTAAGGCATAGGCAACTTGGAGACCTAATACGAGCGCTTCGTATTCGACAATATTGTTTGTATAATTAAAATTGAGTTTAAAAGACAAAGGCATGGGTTCACCATCAATTAGAATGAGGATAACACCAGCCCCACCCCCACGCTAACAATTGGACCCATCAAAGAAGAGTGTCATTTGGTAAGTGGGTTCGTCTACGGAAAGGGTAGCAATTGACTCATCAGGGAAGTCAAAGTTAAAGGGTTGATCCCCGGAAATAGGTACATTGGCCAATTGGTCAATGATAGCCTGGCCCTTGATGGAATTTTGATGGATGAATTCAAGGTCGAGATCAACCAAAATCATAAGCCAGTGTGACACGTTGATTTTGGTAAGGTTTGGCATACATGAAGTGTAAGGGGTCGATGTTGGTCACAACATAGGTTTTGTGATTAAGTAGGTAATGGTGGAGTTTGGTGGTGAAAAAAACTAAGGCTAAGCAAAGTTTTTCCACATGGGTGTATCAGGTTTCATAGTCCAAAAGAGTACGACTTATGTAATAAACCGCATGTTCCTTGTGTTGTTCATCACGATGAGCGAGCATGGCCCCCAAGGAATGATCAGTAGCAAGATGTATAGGTAGAAAGGTTGATCATCTTTAGGTGGAATGAGTATTCGTGGTTGGAGAAGGTATTGTTTTCAGGCTTCAAAATCTTTATGGCAGTCCTCATCCCATTTAAAGGAGACATCCTTCTTGAGAAAGTGATGAAATGGTTGACACCGATTAGACAATTGAGAGATGAAAAAATGAATAGATCTCGCAACTTACCTTGCAGGCTGGAGTTTACCTAAGGTTAGTGGGTGGAGGCATTTCAAGAATGGCCTTGACTTTAGCAGGTCAACCTCTATACCACGTAAGGAGATGATAAATCCCAAGAGTTTTCCTGAGAGAACGTGAAGACACACTTCTTGGGCTGAAGGGATGAATGTAATACTTAATGAGGTGGTCAAAGATGGTTTTTAGGATGATGAGGTGCTCAGAGTGGCATTTAGATTTGGCCAGGAGATCATCCACGTAATCTTCCAATATACTGATGCATGATGTCATGGAAGATGTAAGTCATAGCCCGCTGATATGTGGCACCAAGTGTTTTTAAGGCCAAAAGGCATGACTCGATAGCAGAAGGTCCCCAAGGGGTGATGAATGTGGTTTTGTGTTGATCCTCCTGGGGCAAGCAAGATTTGGTTATAACCCGAGAAACCATCCATGAGTGATAGCATCTCGTGACCAATGGTAAGGTCAACCAGTTGGTCAATACTAGGTAGAGGAAGTCATCTTTTGGGTAGGCTAGGTTGAGGTCACGAAATCCATGTAAATACAAAGTCCCCTGTTGCCTTAGTGACAAGGACAATGTTAGAAATCCATCGAGGATAATCAATGGGTAAGATGAAGGAAACGGAAAGAAGGTGCTAAAGTTCTTCTTTGACTAGAAGCGCAATGCGAGGGTGCATTTTCCTTAGCTTTTGTTTAATGGGTTTGGCATTAGGAATGGTTACGATATGTGGACCACTATGGTGGGGTCAATACTAGGGCATGTCTGCGTAAGACCAAGCAAAAGTGTGATTATGGTTTTTGAGAAAAGAAGTGATGGCTTCAACTTTAGCAGCATCTAAAGATTGCCCGATCTTTAGAATGTGTGGGTCATCCTGAGTATGAATGTTGATTTCGATAATCGATTCATTTAACATGGTTTATGTCTCAGATGGTAATGACCGATGAATATATGAGTCTTCAGCACCAAGGTAGGTGAGTATAGATTCATCATCCTGACATTGAACAATGTTAATCAAAGGTGTATCGTCATGATCATTTCAGGATATAGGAAGGGAAGAGATGAGGGAGCCTCGCCCTCACATTGATAAGTCAGAGGCCCCAAGGAAATGGTATTTATGAAAAAAAAGTTAGGAGGAATGGATTCAGATCCATGTCCTGGCAATGAGTGGTGAAGTCAAAGAAGGTGGAGCGGGTGAAGAAGGGGAGTTATGCAAATGCCATGAGTTCAATATGGGGCCTTCTTGGTAGGTGGTTCAAAAATGATACCACTATGGTCATTATGTTTATGGGTAGTACATGAAATAGCAGTGTGGTGGCCTTGCTCATAAAAGCCAAAGTCAAAACCCTTCCATGCACATCGGTGTAGGAAGGTGTGGGCAAAATGGATTGGTGAGTGACTGGAGATCAATAGAAAATGGGCAAGGTTTGTGATGGTGGTTTAGGTGTATAAGTAGTATTATCCAGCCCCCATACGTGGATTGGTACGAAGGTGGGGAGGATCATAAAGGAGGTGCTCTCCTATACGGTGATCATAACGAGGGTATTGGTGAAGACTTCCATACTCTTGTGAGTAAGGAATGTGTTGACACTATATAGGTGATACTCCCAGAGTGAGGCATTGAAAAATGCCTTCTAAGGGATCGGTGGTCGATATGTGGGTAGCTAGGATAGATGACGTGTTAGAGGTGGGATCAGAGGTGGAGACAACTGATTGGGAGGTTGATGGTTCAGCCGTGGAGGTTGTGGCAGTGGTAGGAATGGAGGATGTAGGTGTGGTTGAGGTAGCGGTGACACTGGTGAGTGGAGGTGTAGGTGAAGAGGTAGTGGTCATGGAGGTAGACACTTTAATGGGTATAAGCATGTCATTGGGTCGATAAAGCATGTTGTAGGTTTTGAAGGGTGATGGGTCAGCCGGAATGGTATAGGTGTGTCCTTCATGCTCAAACTTTACACAACGATGCAAAGTGGAAGGAACACAACCCATAACACGAATCTAGGGTCTACCAAGTAACAAAGTTATATTGAAATTCCCCTCCAAGACATAAAATAACTTTGGAATAGTACGGGGCCCACGGACATGGAGGATGATGGTGCCAAGTGTGGAAGTGATAACGCATCATTGAATGAACACAACATGATGGGATGTTTATGCATGTAATTATCGGGTATGCACATTTGGGTGAATGCATGGGAGGAGATGATATTAATGCTAGCGCCCCCATCGATCATAACACGTCATACACGTATATCATCGATGTGGACAGAGATGAAGAGAGTTGGATCTGGGTCATCGGTTTGGGTGGTGCGATCTCTTCATCTGAGAAGCTGAGTGTGGCTACTTGGTGAGTAGGTGGAGGTGTAGATGAAGGTGGTAATTTGGTGAGAGAGGCTACATGATGGGGTGTAATAATGGAGGCCATGGGTGTAGGGTCATTGGGTAAGACCTCAATAGATTGAAGAACCTCCATGAGAGCTTGACGATGGGATTCTCGAGGTTTGGATGAGGTCATATAGAGACATTTTGAGGGGGGATTGGTGTAGTTGTTTGAGCATCACATGCGATGTGTAACCCCATTAGAAATAGGATATGTGGGGCCATGGATAGTGATTTTAGGTGTGGGTGTAGATGGTATGTTGGGTATAGGGTTGGTCGGTGGGTCGGTTGCCTTTTCCTTGCCTTTATCCTTCTGGGCACGGGTAACAACATGGATCATGTTGATATGAGGGAAAAAGCCAAGTGGTGGAAGGAACCTTGTGAGATGAGAGTTGACATTTGGGTGGAGGTAGGAACCATGTTAAAATGGGGTGGCTCTAAGAGTTGTGGGGGTGGAGGTCTTGGTCACGAGTGAAATGAGGGAAGAACCTCATGAAATGGGGTCCTCATCGAGAAGGTCATCATCATCAAAGTTTTCTTTAGGAGGACACAACTGGATAAGAATGGTTTTCAAAGCCTTACAGTTCTCTACATCGTGTCCTAGCACACGATGGTAGGCGTAAATTTTTGTGTCATCAAACCCCTTTGGTTTGGGTTTGAGAGGGTCATAAGGTCTGAGAGGTGGTAATGTGATGATAGAAGTTTCAAGGAGGTTGGTTAAGATTTTGGCATAGGATCCCGCTAGTGGATCACAATGGGAAGTGAAAGTGGGTTTGTGTATGTGTGTGTGGCCGATCAGAGGAAGGGTCTTTGCATGAGGGGGAGTAGGTCGAGCCACGTTTTAGGTGCTGGTGTGGTCTTAGGTGTTGGTCATGTTTGCTTTGGGTAGGGGTATGGTAGATGAACTAGCAAGAGAGTGTGTGGTTGGTTTGACTACCTTATTGGAGGGTATGATTTTTGTCTTTAGGTTGCACCTTCTTGGGTAAAGGTGATACGGGCACACGAGATCTAGAGGGAAAAGCAGATGGTGGAAGAGGGCAAGTTACCCATGGGGATAACTGAGGTGTTGTGAAGGTAGATGACATGGGTCATGCAAGAGGTGTGAGGGAAAGAGACTGAAGTGTCATGGGTTGTGAAGAAGTTATCGATGGTATTGGAGGTATGGATGGTAAAGATGTTGTAGGTGTGGGCGGAAGTCATGTAGGTGCTTGGGTATGTTAGAGGTCTACGAGGGAGGAATGGGCTATTGTGTTTTTAGTTTACCAACTGGGTGGAGGTTTCTTAACCATGTTGGAAGGGCAAGGTCCTAAGATGGATGGAAGGGGTGAAGGTGATGAAGGTGTGATCGGTGAGGTTGGGGTATGAGATCTATGGGATTGGTTCTTCTGTTTGGGTGCCAAATTAGGTTTGATGTTAGTTTTGGAGGATGTGGCTAAATCTAATTTGATGGGTGGATGAGTAAGGCTAGTGGTTGGGATGACCCCTAAGGTAGTAATAGGTTTAGGCAAGGAAGATGATGTAGGTGTGGGTTTGGATGTAGATGCATGTTGGGTTATGGGTAGGGGTGTGAGTTGAGCCATGAGTGGTATGTGGAAGAATTTTGATAGTTGTGGTTGTGTTTGGTTTGATTGGCTGAAATATTTTTGGGTAGATAGTGGAAGTGTCAGCAAGTGACATTTGCATTTGTGTTGAGACAGGAAGTAGAAGATGCCCCCAAAGTAAAGCTCTATCCACATAATCTAGGCGGTTGGCTAAGCATGAGAATGGAATTGTAGTGGGTGAGGTTGATGTGGATCCAATGGTGATTCCTGTAAAATGTGTCTTAGAGATGGGGAATTTCTAGCTTCAACCTCTATGGGTAAGAGAGTCGAAAGTAAGTCTGTAGGATCTGGGTGACTAATGGAGAATGGTCACTAGAGGTAACAAAATTTCTACTGGGTCTTAGGTATGTGGAGGAGATGAAGAGCGCTCCTCTATAGGTGGAGGAGATGAACAAGCATCTCTTCATGGGTTAGAGAGATACTACAGGTGACGACTCTCTAGGTGGAGAAGCCAAAGGTGAAATGGTCTCAATCTTAACAGGAGGCTCCTTCATAAGTGAAGGAGGAGATGAAGGGTGTTCCTTAATGGGTGAAGGAATAGGTGGAGTGGATTCCTATGCAGGTGGAGGGCTTTGGCTAGGATTTTCTTTATGGAAGGAATATGAGGTAATTGGGAAGCAATGGATGCATCACTGAAAATAGCATGGACCTCACTGGGTATGGCTATCATGAGTTGAGGTCTCTCCGGTTTGATCAGAAGAAGGGGCATGATTAGGAAATGGTTTCTTGAAGATGTGTAGGTTTTGATTGGTAGGTGCATTAGGATTATCCAAGGTTAACTCACCTTTCTCGAGCATTTCTTGGAAAATGTTTTTGAAAGTGATGCAATTTCCATCACTATGACCTTTTACTCGATGATAGTTGCAAAATTCATGTTCTTTGTACACATGTGGGTGTGGGGTGAGTAGGTCAAAACCAATGTGTGGTTTTATGGGAGGAAGGGTGATGGCCTCAGCTTTAATGAGCTTTTCTAAGATATAAGAATAAGGTTCCCCAATTGGGGTGTATTTCCATTGTTCCATCTGAATTGAAAAGTATGGACATGATGAAAGATTAGATGAGGGGCTAGCTTGATTTGATGGATGAGTTGGGCCAGCTTTGAGTACCACTGCGTTAGAAGTTCCCTTGGCTTTTGAATAATTGTTCTGTGGTTTCGAAGAAGAAGAGGTATCATTTGACTTAAATGTCAAGTTTTTATTGCATAGTTGGATTTTCTTTTCTTCGATGGCCCGAATCTCTAGCTTTCGTGCCATGGTGAATGCTTCATCGAAGGTTGGAAAGTCTGCACCTGTAGGGTTAGCGAGATATGTCTAACACAAGCCCACGTGAAGAGCTCTATGAGTTTGGTTTGTGGTAGTTGGAATGTGAGTTGATTGATCAAGGCTGCCAATGAGCGACAAAATCTACGATAGATTCGTCATCATATTAACACGTAGAGTAGAGGTCAGTCATGGTAACCTTCTTAACAACATTGATGGAGAAGTGATCCAAGAAGGCTTGGGCTACTTGATTGAATGAGAAGATAGAATGTCTAGGTAACCCACTATACTAGTCTAATGCGGGCCCGGTCAGAGACATGGGAAAGGTCCTCAGAGCAAAGCGTCATCATGGGCGATCAGATAACAACCGTGTTTGAAAGACCGCAAGTGTTTTTGTGGGTCCTCTTTGCTATTGAAGCGGTTAAATTTAGGCATTTCCCAATGCATGGGATATGGACAGATAGGAATGGATGGGTGGATAGGCTCATTACAAATCTCATCGTAGGTGAGAGAGTTACGTGTGTCCAGAAACCGATGCTTCCGTGTCGCATCTTGTCCATCATTAACTTGATTAGGTCATTGGTAGGTTGTGATGTATGGGTACCTCCTGTAGTGTAAGGAGGTTGGTGTTGGGCATATGATGAAGGTGGCATTCCAGTATATGGTGTTACCATATAGGTAGATTGAGAAGGAGGGAGTGAGATAGGGGTATGTACCTAGAATGACTGATAGACAAAATGGGAGGCTATTGATAGTATATATGGAGGTGGAAGGGTCGTGGTGACCCTAGTAGCAATGGGGGCTAAGGACTATGGAATAGAAAGGACAATGTTTTGAAAAGGGGTAGGGGTCACCAACACCGGGGGTGGTTGTGTAGCTACGGGTATATGTGAGACAATAGGCATGGATGAGGTTACGTTCTAGGTGGTTGGCAAAGGTATAGTGGATGTAGCGGGTGCAATAGATGTGGCAGACGTGGCGGTCATAATAGGTATAGGGCCTAGCTGCAAAACGACCTAGGGGGAAAGGCAAGGCGCGGAAAGCAGCGTGAGCTAGAGGGGCTGACGTAGAAGTAGGAGTAAGTGTCGGGGGATAGATACGGGCATGTCGTATATCAACTAACCCAAGGCATCTCAAGTGGATGAGTGGGAAAGATAGTATTGTAAAGGCAATAGGGTTTTGGTCAAGGAGTCGTGTGAACTCCTCGTCCCCTGTGGTGATAGTGATAGGTTGGGTAGGATCCATGGGTGATAAAATAGAAGGTGGTGAAGGACTAGGTGGGAGTGGTTAACGACTAACGTGGAATATGAGAGTGTTTTGCTTGGCTTTGGGTCAGCACCATGTGAACAACTACTGACGTGGTAGGATGAATTTCTGTAAATGACACATAAATATAGTAAAAATAGGGAAAAAAGGTGGTGGTAGGTGGATTGGGGTTAAAATGTTATTTGGATAATTACACAAAGCTAACCAATGCCGTTAGGTAAATCGATGCCGGTCACATTTAACCGCCTATCGGTCATGTGGAAAATGGACAATTTTTCAAAACAAGGTAAAAGGCCAATAATTTGCCAAGTATGCAAGATGTTGATGGAATTTACTGGAAAGTGAATATGATGAGAGTGACAGAGACTCTGAACAACAAAGAAGGTGAAGTAGGTGTCCTTTTGGGTAGGTTAACCAAAAGAACAGTAAACCAACGCCAGTTGGGTAAAACCGATGATGGTCAGAGGGTAACCAACGATGGTCATTTTCGACACCAGTTACTTGAAATTGAAACAGAGATGAAGAAAAGGTGGTTGTGAGTTAAAATCAAATATGGAATCAAACCCAAAATTCTGAGAATGATGAGAATAGGGTCCAGGAACACTCAGATGAAGTGAAATAACCAACTATGATGAGGAGCAAAGGGAAATAAGAAAATGAAGAATGTGACCTCTCATCTCAAAAACATGAGCTAAGTAGAAACACTAAGAAAAATACAATCCTAAGAGTGCTTTTTCTATTATGTTTTTCAACTTATGTTATTTAAGGACTGACTCATGAACTTTAGAATAGAATTTTTGGTGAGGATGGCTTCCTACAAAGAAGGAGATCTACAAGGAGAGGTTTCAGGTATGTTATGGTGGGGCGTGCCTTCCTCTGAAGTATGACGACGAAGCAACAAGTGAGTGGGTGCCACTTGTCTTGTGATCGTGTGATCACCTACAACTTCTTCCAAGAGAGATGTTGTTTAAAAATGTGTGTATTTTCAATTTTGTGATGTTTGGTAAGACTTAGAGAGAGAGAGAGAAAGAGAAAGGAAGTGCTTTTCTATGATTCATTTGTCAACCATCAACTGGGAATGACTTCCAATGTATAGGTTGCCCTCAATTAATGTGAGCTAATGCAAAAAAGTAAAATGAAATGAAATTATTTTTTTAAAACCCAAATCAAAATGTTGAATTCGATGACACAAAAAGATGAACAAGAGAAGGGATGCTCTTTCACTAATGTGATACTAATGAAAGGAAAGAAATGTTTGTTTTAAAGCACCAAAATACGATTGCTTTTAGACAATAGAAGAAGAGAAGGTTCCAAGGAGAAATTTAATGTGAGAACCTTTTAGAAAGGAAACAAACATGTAATTTTTACCTAGAAATGAAGAAATGCAAAGAACCCCAAATGGGTCCCACCGGGCGTGCCAAAATGTTTCACTGATTCTAGATCATTTCTTTGAATGTTGATGAAACAGATAAGGGTAAAGGGATAGGAGGAATACCTGTCAAAATGTTGGTTATAGGTTGTTGCGTGCGTATGACTTCTTGATCCACAGTTGATCGTGAGAGCTTCCTTTTGCTTGGAGGAACTACCTGAAATGGAAAACAAGACCACCAAATAAAAGTTAAATAGTATATGTAGTGGACTGCCTAGCGTATGCTAGATCCGGGAAGTGTGATACTCCCTAGACAGCTGTCAATCCACTATTTAAAATAACTTAATGTTAACAATAAAGGAAATCCTACTGTAGTTAAAATGATTTAGGTGTCTCATTCGACTAAAATAAGAAAATTCATTCACAATAGGCTAAGCTATGATTGAATCTGAAGGTCAAGGTCTGTCAGAGTACTAGTACTAGTCAGGGTCTGGTTCTGGGTTGTTTTGGGTATTTGGTGGAGATTTTAAGCTCTGTTCTTGGTCTGAGGGTAAAAACATAAAGACCGATGTCATCTGGTATGACCAATGTCGATTTAGGTGAACCGACGACGGTTGTGGCTAACCGCGCTTTCGGTATGGTCGAGGTACAGGAAACTTATCAAAAACTTGGTGTGGTGACAAATCTAAGGCTAAATGGAAATGGAAAGGGAAATGAAAAGGTCTGTGTGTAGGTCTTAGGTATACTCAGGGATCTTTAAAACCGGGTATGGGTAGTTCAATGGTGTGGGTGAAGGAATGGTCAAGTTTTCATGGAGGTAAATGGTGGGAGAATGGGAATGGGAGTAGAAACTAATAACAGAAGTAAAAGAGACTACTAAAATGACAATGGGCAAGTGTTGGTTGACAAAACACTTATTGTTATACAAGCTAGATGTCTGGCTGGAAATGGATGGTGATCAAATGGAAGGAACTTGGTGTGGCACTGGCACTTCCCCAGATGCTCCTGTGAAGGTAGATGGCTCAAGTAGCTAATTTCACACTTGATCCTGAAGTATTCTAAACTGGAAGATTGATGAACAAGGGGAGGATATTTTCTCAGCAACACTTAGAAAATTCTATAATTTCCGGATGAGCTAGGACTAGGGCACCTAGACTGGGATGAGGGTACCTAGGCATCAGAGACCTCTCCTGGGTGCCTATGACTATGAAATTCTTGTGTCGTGAGGTGGTCACTAACCTTCATTTTTAGTCACCTGTATATCGCTTGATTATCATCAAGTTTGCATGTAACCTATAAAAAACATTATATCCTGCAAAACCCCAAACTACATAAAATATTAAAAAAGAAAGATGCAAATGGGGATTTAGATTGACCCCGATGGTCACCCAACAGAGTAAAATTATGACCAAGTGTTGCACTAAATTTTAGACACCATGTAGTTATTGTGCATGGGTGTAGAATCATACCCTAAGACACTCTTTTTCCATATGCACTTGATAGTGAGCAATAGCTAGATGTAACAATGTAAATAGATTTGTGGATGGAAAATTTAACTTCCCTCATATGTATGTATGCAAAAAATAAAGTCCCTTGTCCCTTGAGTGAGTGCTATATGGATGCCTTAATGATCTTAGAATGCATTTGGATGCAACCTTAGGTGATGATAATAGATGCTTAGAGCTTGGTACTTTATTATGGTCACATAGATTTTTATTTATATTATTCCCTTATTTGAATTTCATAATTGACAACTAAAAGGCCGACCCATAAGAAAAAAATATTCCCAAAAGATAAAAGATATGAGTAAGATACAAAGAGGTCAGGGGCACTAGAGGGGATGAGGCGTCCCAGGCTTGTGGAATCCTAGTTGGGCGTTGGTGTTCAAAGTCAATAAGCATAAAGCAACTAAGATCAGACTGGGCTATGGTGTGCATAAGACCAAAGAGGAAACAAGAAAGATAAAAAAGAGGCCAAAGATATATGCCAATTACTAGTTTTATTGCTTAGGAATCAAAGGAATAATAATATGTGATTAGGACCTAAAAATGTACCCAAGTGTGTGATTTTGTGTCTACACCATGCAATTGTTGAGCCTTCTAATGTTCCACTTCATATTGAGGAATCCCCTATGGTTCCTTTACCTCCATCTAAGGAATTACCTATTCCTCCAATTTTTGTCATGAAACTTTGAGAGAATGTGGTATTTCACAACCTGTCCATATCCTCTATCTAACATTCACAAAACCAAATTATCCAACAATGATGGTGGATTGGGGTGTTTATAATTTTTATGATGAGGAGGAAAACTTACAAAAATTACAATACTCCAAGAAGTTTTCAACATGACACCGATTAGTTGTTAAGGAGAATCAACATGAACAAGAGATATTGACAAAAATTCTTAAACCTCTTGAGTTGTAAAGATATAGCACATGATGGAGGAACATTTGAAAGTCTTAAACGATTAGATCAACAAGTTTGAGCTCAAGAAAACTCTACTTGAGTAATCATACTATGGATGACCTCTTATGAATTCTCGCATGCCCTTTTAGGGTTGTTTTCACCAAGGAATACAATGACATTATAACCATATTCAAAGAGAGATCAAATTGAGCTTGAAGATGAAGAAGTGTTTTTTAACACTAATGGTGTTGAGAAAAGGATTGAAGAAGAAGGGATTCATGGTGAGCAAGATGTTTTTATTAAATGGGATGATCCCATTATTTTGCATGTTTAGAGATTATTTCCCTATGAAATATTATAATGATCCATCATTACCATCCTTAAAAACTACAAACCAACACATGGATCATCATGACATTGAGGGGGAGGATGAAGTTGAACCTATGAATTTCATATTTGAGGAGGAAAAAGAGGTTCGAACCAAACATGGAAACAATTTTTTTATTGAAACAAGGAATAGAGATGGTATCCTAGATGAGAAACATAGGAGATCAATTTTGATAAGTAGTTTCCCTATCATGTATCTTTACTTATCGAGTTGTAAAATGACTTGTAACCAATCATGTTCATTTTATAACATTAGGAGAACCTTAAAGAGTTCAAAGGCTATCCCCAACGCCTTTTAGACCCAAATGAAGATCAAACAAAGGTATTTTTACTCTTTTCAGTTTATACTTTGAAGGAAATGATTTGCAAACTAGTTTTCCACTCTCATTAATATCCATGGTCACTACATAGCTATTTGGTTAGCTTAAGATCTTCAGAAAGGGAGTTACTTCTCCTAACCAGTTAGTGGATTTGTTTGAATTGGTTTGTGTAGTTGGTTAAGGTAGAGTAGTTAGTTTTTTTCTATCATAATAAGTGTTAATGTACACTTTGCATGATCTCACTTAAGGTATATATGATTTCCCCTTTTGTATATAGTTTTTGTGGAGCTTATCTTGAGTTGTGCATAGTTTTTAATGTTGGCCCTTCAGTTTACGGGTAATTTCAGAGCTTAAGGGAGAAACTCAAAATTTATGGTAAACTTTTAATAGTTACAAATCAAATTCAGAGCTTTAAGACCAAATTCAGTCAAAAAAGACAAGTTCAATAGATCAAACAAGGTTTATGGTGAGTTTTTTAATTTTTCAAAGCAAGTTCTCAAGTTATAGGTTGACTCCATGCCCAATGGATACACAAGAAAATGCATTTAGCTACTCAGAGGTAGATATCCCTGTGATTTGTCATAAATATTTCTAAAATAAGTACCATACTTATTTTTACGAAACAAGTTGCTAGAAACTAAGACTCAAAGGCTTTTATCGAAGTTATTTATTCATGTTTTACCCATGATACCTCAAAACTTGTTCAAATTACTTGCACATATTAACTTTGAGTCTATACAAGAAAACACAGTACTAATTAGTCAAAATCATGAATTTTGGGCTCTATATGTGTGGTGGCATCCAAATTTACAAAGGATATAGACCATCAAATTTAACTAAGTCATGAAGGAAAATAGCTAAGTAGTCTTAATTCTCAAGTCCCTGAGAACCTGAGAATCTGAATGGGTATCGAAACGGCTAAGGTATGGAAGGAGGTGGTGGACACATGGAAAAATTCTTATAACTCATGTTTTTAGGAAGATCATATTGGTGTAGACACAAAATCACGCACTTAGGTACATTTCTATGTCTAAAACACATACTAGCATTCATATAATTCCTAAGCAAGAAAAGTAGTAATTGACAATTGTCTTTGGCCTCTTTTCTTTCTTTATTATTATCTATTTGGTCTTACACACCCTAAAATCCAGTCGGTATTTTATTTATTTATCTTTAATGGCTTCAGACACTGCACCAAGAAAGGACAAGAGTGCTCAAGTGCCCCCGACCCTTTTCCACCTTACTCGCTCTTTTTGGGAATATTTTATCTTTTGGGAATCTTTTTCATTTATGGGTAGGACTTCCGGTTGTCAATTATGAAATTCAAACAAGCAAATCATATAAATGCATAGTTATGCATTCAAAATCAAGGACCAAGAACTAAGCATTACTATCATCACCTAAGATTGCATTCAAAAGGCACCTAAAGCACTCCAAGGCATTCATCTAGCATCCATTCAAGGGACAAGGGATGCATCAACTTTTCATACACTACATAGGAAGGGGAAGTTCATTCTATTCCATCCAAACATTCTACTACATTGTTATATTCTAGTTATAACCTCGCTATTAAGTACAACTTCTACAAGGACATTCGACAATTTCTACACACACTCACCATAACTACATGGATTCTTAGATGTAGAGTGCGAGTTGCTCGATTGTAAATTCACTCTCGAGGTGACCGAAAGGGTTAGTATGAATCACCATATTGCATCTTTCTTTTTAGGTTTGAGGAAATTTAAGGGTTTTTACAAGTGAACTTATATTTTGTAGGTTACAAGTACCCTCGGCGATCATTGTGCGACTACTAGCGATCAACACAGAGTAATCGTGCAACATAGTGAAAACTATATTTTGAGCATCTACATAGTCACATGCACTAAGAAGCGGTCTTCAGCGCCCAAGTGCCTCGTATCCTGTCGTGGGCACCCATGTCTAGCCTCATTCCCGTAGTCCAAAATTTGAGATAGCATTTCCAATATTCTTCCCATTTTGTTCATCACTTTTCCCAGTCTAGCTCAATTTTGATTAAGCGTAAATCAAATTAAGTCCTATATCCTTCTTCTTTGCTTAGGGTTTCAAATATTACATCTTAGATTTCTTGTGTCATTTCTTCATTTCAGCATTTATACATCATTTGGTTCAATAGTGACTCTAAAATATTTAGATTTAATTCAAATTAAATTAAATCATTTGGTGAACCCATCGCTTGAATCCCACCTTCTCTCTAGGATTTTCTTTTTATGCCCATCACTCATAGTGGTCATTTTGGTTCCTTTGAGTACATTGAGCTTCCTCCATCTATTCGTAACTCTTCTAGGTCAATGGTTGAATCTGATAACCCTTTTCTAACTCACAAAATGTTCCTCTAAAATACATTGAAACCTCTGATAGCGAGCAATCATACGATGAGGACACTAATGTTGATCAAGAACAATTAAACAAGCTCACTAATTTTCACCAAGCTTTACATGCCAATCATTCACATCTTCCGCATGTTATCAATGCTTTTTACTGCCAAAAATGCTCAAGATGTTGCTTTTGTACCTCTTGTAGGTTCCTCTTCGGCTGCCATGGCCTCCACCCAACCCCTTAACATTCCTACTTCCATTCTTATTTCTACCGCTCCCCTCCTCCACACCAATGCTTCTAATGCACAACTTGGTTCCTCTTCTGGCACCCATGATTTGGATTCTTTATATTAAGATCTACAAGTTCAAATCCATCAAATTCAGTTAGCTACTTCACATGCCTCTCCATCTCTTGACTCCTCTTTACTCCTTCACACTCCTTTCGCACCCGCCATTTCTACATATCCACTTCCTCTCAATTTCGTCACCCCTAAGTTTCCCATTTTTAATGGCCATGGTGACCCTCAAGAGCATCTCCGAGCTTTTCATATGGCATGTCTAGATTATGTGGATGATCATACATTATTAGCTAAGATATTTCCTAGGAGTCTTCAGTATTATGTCATGTATTGGTTTTACGATCTACCTGTTCATTTGGTAACTTCTTTCATGCATTTAGTCAATGTTTTTCTTGTTCATTTTTCAATTAATATTAGCACTAAGATCTCTTATGCACAACTCGGCTCAAATTAAACAAAGATCTAATGAACATCTAGCAGACTATGTACTACACTATAAGAACAATCTAGCTAAGATGACCAATGTGCTTGTTGATTTAGAATTACAAGATCTATTTGTTCAAATCCTCTTACCACCACTATAGGAGAGTGTTATCTTTGATACCTCTCCTTCATTTGATCAATTATGTCATACACTTAAAATGCGTGAATTCAAACTTCTATCTATGGGAAAACTCAAGTATTAGTATTCTCCTTCATCTTCTTCTAATAGTTTTCAATCTAAATCAACATTAAAGCCATCTCCCAATACTATTAGGGAAAAGGCAATTGTCAATGTTGTCTCTCCTCCTGAAAAGATTCAATGGAAACCTCCAAAGCATACTTTCACCAAATTTCCATATGCACCTCGATTTCTATTGCCTTAACTTCTTGAAAGTAATCTAATTACTCTTCCACCACCACTCAATCTTGATCCATCTCGCCCTCATGGTCGCAATTATGATGAAAATGCTAAATGTGACTATCATTGGGAATTCCACTAATCTTTGTTTCAAACTCAGGCATCTAATTCAAGATCTTATTGACAATAATTCACTTGAGCTCCTTGAGCCATCTTCTTCTAAACCAGTCAATGATAACAAAAAAATAAAAATCTTTAATGACCCTTTGCCTAAGCACAATGCGCAAGCTTTAGATTCTTCTACCAATCATACATATCACGTTGTGCCCCCTCCTTCATCGGGGCCCTTAACTTTCTTGTTGCTTCTACTGATGCATCACCACCAACCATTACATTTTCAGATCATGATTATCATGCAACATTTTCTTATAATTCATTACACATCATTACTTCTCTTGGCTCATCTATTATCAACAACACTATGATCTATCCAACGGCTCCTATAAGTGTATGCTCTATCACACTTCTTATGGCTATCAAATGTCCAATTTATAATATCACATATCCATTTCATCATTATATTGGCTACATTAGGCTTCCCATTATATTTTGGCCTCTTATCATGTTTGTGACATATGCTTGGGTCTCCCTTGGCTCTGCGTCGCTCGGCCTATCCCCTCCACAAATCATTTGTATCTTAATTTTATTCACAACAAATAATTTGTCACTATAAAATGGATTCCACCATGCACACCATTGCCTAAACATATTCTTGATGATATGCTTCCGCCAACTACAGCATCTAAGACTTTGGGGCCTCTCAAATAAGCACATTTAGCACCTAGTTCTCCTATTCACACACATCCTACTTCAAAACATTGTTGTCCTCATAGGTTAACTAGTTCATCTTGTCAATGTAAGTCCCCTACTCAGGAAAGCCATTCACATAGGTTTTCACCACCTCCTTCATCACATGGGTCTCCTTCATATATACATTATTACTCCCATACTCCACCGATCTTATAGCATCGTCACATGCCTTTATCTTCTTGGACATCGGGTGGAGTGCCCTTTCCCTTCACTATTGTTGGATAGCCATCTATATTTCTCACACTGGGGGGCATCATTAATTCTCACCCCCCTTCATGCATTATCAATTATTTCTAATCTCTACACATACACATTATGCTCTATGCTTCACATCTAGTCTTTATCATCTCTCTCACGCACATGGATACACACTTTATATCATCATTACCCTATGACGCACTCTAGTACCATGGTTCATACTCAACTATTGAGGGTCTAAATATGAAATAAACCTAACCACGCACATTCTTCACACTCTATGATTCATGATCTATCTTTCTAACACACATTTTTAAACCATTTCCCTATGACGAACTCTAGTTCCATGGTTCATACTCAACTGTTGAGGGTCTAAATCTGAAATGAACCTCACATCATTCACTCTTTATGCTCTACGCTTCATGATCTATATTTCTAGTGCACATTTTCAAACCATTACCTTATGATACACTCTAGTTTCATAGTTCATACTCGATTCTTGAGGTCTAAATCTGAAATGAACCTCGCATCATTTGCTCGTTACACTCTATGCTTCATGATCTATCTTTATAGAGCACATTTTCAAACCATTACCTTATGATGCACTCTAGTTCCATGGTTCATACTTAGTTGTTGACAATCTAAATCTAAAATGAACCTCACATCATTCACTCTTTACGCTCTACACTTCATCGTCTATCTTTTTAGCGTGCATTTTCAAACCATTTCCCAATGGAGCACTCTTATTCTATAGTTCATTCTTGATTCTTCAAGGGTCTTTTATAAATGAACCTCATCTCATACACATGTGCTAGGGGGCACACTACTCCTATCACATTCACATTGCATACCATTCTATTACACTCACAACATTTACATATCTTGGTTGCATCTACTCTTGTTAGCTTATTCTACTTACATGTGCACTTTGTTTTCCATGCTAGACAGATACTTATTATGTCAATATTTTTTCTATATACACATGCACATTCACTTGGTCTTTGGAGTGAATGTAGATCTCTTACAGTTCTTTACACATTGTAATGATGTTTGGCATTGTACCTCGTACTAGTTTGATCGAGGCTCCTCGTGGCATCTACCTTCTCACTCCTTATAGGTGTTGTCATTTCATTATATAATACTTCTTATTCTTACTAGCACACTACTTTACATGGATACATGCATGCTTTGACATACTTCTTATCTTTCTAACATGCTAACGGATGCTTCATGTGCAACATTTTCTTTGTAGGATTATATGCCACCATGGTTATTTGATGCATTTTGTTTACCATTGTTTACTACTATATGTCATTATTTTTGGGTTATGCCCTATGCCATTGTTCTTGATTACCATTTGTATGATTTTGGTCACTTCGGCCATGATTGTCTTGTGACATTGTGAGTGATGTCCCATGTTTCAAAACCCACTTTTTTGGTCCATCTTCTATACGAGACTTCTTTATTCCATTGTTATTCTATCACATGTTTGCTACTTTTTCTACTAACAAATGTATCTAGCCAATTTGTTTACATGTGCCTTGGTTTCTACCATGCACATCACCTCCCCTTGTAGGGATAAAATTTAGATCAACATGAGGGTTGCACACTCCTACTTATGTCGCATGTATCCCCAAATAAGGGGGCATACATTGGGTGAACAAATCACCCCTTACAATAGCTCAAAGCTACAACACATTACAATACAACACGAGACTCAACACAGTTTTAGTTACAACACTAGCTCAAAATTAGACTTGGGTCAGAATCACAACACAAACACTAGTTCCCTGTGCTCGAGACACTAGTGCCCTTTTCCTCCACGGGTGCTAATTTCTTGGGGTCACACACAATCATTTTCTCATATCAACATAGTTCAAGTAATTTTTCATAGTAGTTTTCTAGTTATAAGCATAGTCCTCTAGCAATAGAGTAAAGTTTATCTCCTATATTCAGTTCAATTGGTACAATTTAGAACAAACTAAGAACAACAAGAACAAATTAGGGACATACCATCTGTAGTGGTGTTTATCAGGTAGAGTCATGGAAGGAGAGTAACACTATACCTCTCTCCCCAACACTTGCTCTTTGGCATGAGATCACCCAAAAAACTCACATTTGGCATGAGATCACCTAAAAAAGTCACACATGTTATGAGATCACCCAAAAGTATCAAGACACTTTCTTATCCTTTTACACTCTTCTACATCAGTGCACACTTTCCTTTTACACACTTTTACATACTTATGCATATTTTTCTCTAATTTATCATATACAAAACTTTGACTACATTCTTTCTCTTCTTTTTTAGGAACATCCTTACAAGAAGCAAGCAACAACAAGTACAACAACATGGTAAGATACACACACTTCGCCCCTAAGATCATGTTGATGATTATCTTTGCGGATGAATCGTCGACTCATTGGATACCTTAGGTTAGTGGGACGTATGCCCTAAGATAACCTCCAGATTTTAAAGAATCTAGATCTTCTCGGTGTGAGATAAGGTTTAGAAGAAAGCTGAAAGGAAATGTAAAAACTAACTAAGGTGATGCACTGGAATAGATCCTAAAAAGACACAAAGATACCTCTTAAGAAACTACTTAGAATAGTTGAAGAGAATTTTAGCATGATCCACTATTTTCAAAAGTATCCTAGATTATCAGAGTCTGAGGAGATATAAAACATAACAAGTGCAGATAATAGATATGTAAAGAAAAACCCAAGGGCGTAAAGCATGATTGATCTTCCAATTATCTAGAACTACTAACAGTGAAGGAAGAGAGACACAAAATATTGAAAATCCAAAGTGCACAAAACGAGAATTCTTAATTTATAGAGAAAACAATACATAAGGCCGATATGGCACAGATTACAACTACATTTTTCTTCTATAACAGAGTCTCGCTGAGGCTAGCAAATACAAACAATTGAATCCATAATCCCTTTCACAGCTCTAGTCTGTTTTCTTCTAATTTTACCTCCTTGTTCCTGGATCGAAATGTTATTTTATAGATATTCCGGCTCTTGCTCCAATGTCTAGAATCGAAGCTTCCACCAACAACATTCAATTTTCTTACATGATCTTCCCTTTCTGGGTCAATATCTCAACTACTGTTGGGATATTTGTGATTGCCTTTAATTCATCTAACTAGCACTCCTTGAGTCGGTGATGTTCCTTTTCTGCCATGTGGAGGGTGTGCGCTTGTTTGGGGCCTTCCTTTCTTTCTCTTTATTTGAATTTGTGCCGAGCGACACGTGGAGAGCCTTTGTGTTTGTTATATTTCTGACTTTTCAACCCGCCGAGGAAACTTCCTTGGGCCTGGGACACATGGAGGGACTGCGCTAGTTGGGGTCTTCCTTTCTTTGCTTCATGCCCCAAGTGCACCAAAGAGACATGTGGATGCCTTCCACTTACATCTTCATACTTATTCGATTTTAGGCTTAAGCGGATAAAAAGAACAAGAGCCCAGAGGGAACAAAAGGCGGTGGTTGATAAAAGATTCTTATACAAAAAGGACTCTACAGGTTATGCGACTCACCAAGGGACTCGTGCGGTCATGGAAGAGTCTAACAATCTCCTAGCCTTAAAAATAAAAATGTTACTCATAAAATGCCACTCAGAGCTGCCGGTAAAGAATCCTGATATCCGAGCCATTCCTCCTTTGTTGGATAGGTCCTTCTTTACAAGGCCTGGAAAGCTCGATCTAGCTCGATTATCTCCTTATGTGAGAATTTTGGAGGTTCTACACTACTACATGCAAGCGAGAACTCCAACTATACGATGGGGTTTAGAATAGCCTCCACCTCGGTAACACTAGAGCTCTCCTTTAAAGACTAAAAGATAATCTTGTCTGACGTTTGGTGATCGATGGATCTATTAAATTTGGTCCTTTGAAAGGACTTTAGAGTCATCAGGAAGGGGGAAGGGAAGCCTAACTAGACTAGTTCGTTGATGCTTTACTTCCTCTCTCTGATTCCCTGGTGAAGTTGAGCCAAGATATTTTGGCACTTGATGGATGCCTTATTGCAGCTCAGAATCTCGTTGATTTTCACAGTAATTAGTTGTCGGTCAGTGATCCCTGCCCCCTAAAGGATGGAGTTTGAAGCATCATAAAGTTTTGAATCAAAATATTTGATTCATGGACCTTAGTGGACACTGTGTTGATGATGGTAAAGGTTGCATCTCCACATTTGAGCACAATCCTTGTGCATTGGATATAAATCCAAGTGTGGGGGCTAGATCCATTGCCATAGTGGAAATTATGTCATAGCAGGAAGCATATAGTTCATGCACTAATGTTATAATTCCCCCTTTCTAGGTTTGTTGTCCTATCTTCTGGGTCAAGTCCTTGACCGCATCCTAAGATGATTTCAGTTTTGTTTGGAGGTTTCCCCTTTCTACCTCAACAGTGCATAACTTGGCTTGGATCGTAGCCACTTCCACCTTTTTGAATCAGCCTCCTATTGGATGGCTCCTTTCTCTTATGTGAGAAAATGGGTAGAGGCCTCGGATGCAGCAAGTTTGGTTCTGCTAGAGTCTTAACTTCTACCTAAGAAGCTACAAGGACTTCTTGTGATGAAGCCTCCTTTAACTCTTTGCGGAGCTGATTTATTTCTTTTCCCTGGCTCTTTATCTTGGCCTGATGTTTGGACACAATGACCTATACCCTATTGAGGCTAATTTGTGCCTTCTTCAGCTGATTGTTGAGCTTTAGGTATTCTATAGTGACTACTTGTAGTTTCATTCATTAATTCGACCTTATCCTAAGGCCGAAACTCGTAGAAAAGGTCGACCCAGCAGTCTTGATAAAGTAGTCATTAGGCCGCATTTGTTCCGTGGGTTTGGATACTTGGAGAATGAGTTGGGATATAGTTAAGGAGCTTTGTTGATGGTCATATAATGACCGCATCTGCTTCTTCACTATTGGTACCATCATTTCTTTCTTCTTCTGCTTCACCCTTCTACTTTCTCTGGTGGCCCTAGTGCCTCTCGCCTCACTCAAAATTTTGGAGGGAGAAGGAACAATCCCACCCACAAAAGGGAACCTGGGTGACAGACTATAAGTAATTGTAACTTGTGGTTGGGGCATTGAAGTTACCAGGGCCAAAGAATGGCATGTCACCACACGAGGGGAGAAGGTTGGAATGGTGGAGGGAGATTGAGGCACGAGATTAGCTTCGGGGAAAAGAAGAGTTTTGCAATGGGGAGATAGATGAAGGAATGCTTCTAAAAGGGGAAAATGGTGGTTGAGGAGGAGACTGAAATGGGGCCTCTAGAGGTGGGAGAGGGGGATGAGAAATAGGATCCACGTCCATCTTTAGCTTCTTGCGTTGTGGGCTAAATGTTGATTCCTCCCTAGGTTTCTCGCTTACGGAAATGGTTATAGGTTATGGTGTAGGGTTCTAGATTGGAAGTATTTGTTGAGGAATGAAAAAGGAGGTGGAACCGGTAATTACTCGGGAGGTGCGGAAGACTCTCTGATCGCTCACGGGGCCCGCTCTAAGGTGATTGTCATTATATCCTCACTTTCCACCTTAGATCAATGATCGGTATCCTAGAACTCCTCCTATTTTCTTCGCTCGAGACTTCCTCAAAATTGAGGGTGGTTTGGCTGATCTCCTGCCTATATTTCCAATAAGCTTCAATCTTCTCTACACTCCAATCCTTCTTTTTCAGGGCTGCCCTGAGTCCCTTTGTCATGGTGAGAGTGGGATCATACATGTGCTTTACTGGGTGGAATGCCTACCAATCGAGGTTGGTATGTCACTAAGCTTGATGAATATGTCGGGACGACTCTACCCGGGGCTCCACCTTGCTTCAAAAAATTCCCTCAACTCGTGCTTGTAGGATTCTCGTAACCTTGTTGTGAATTAGGGTCGTGATCATTGTCCCATATAGGTCATATCTCCATGAGTCTTGAATTATGGTGAAGCCGTAGGAAGCCATATTATATGAGAGGTTCTAATCCGCCTTTCTCTTAAGTAATGTGATTCCTCCCTTGCTTAAGGGAGATCATAAAGCACCTTCTTCTTTCATCTTGAGCTGAACTCAATGTCCAGGAGTACTAATTGTCTATCTATCTCGATACCCACCACTCGAGCCATGAGGACCCTTGGGAGGATAAAGGACTCATCTCTGAAACCGTGTAGATGAATCATGGAATGTCCTCTGAGCGAAGAAATAATCACAAGGGTGCAAGGGGTCCGAGAGGATGGATTGCATAGAATCATTCATTCTGTTGTTGATCCCTTCAGGATCAATTTCAAGAAAGAGGGGCTCTACAAAAGAATTAAAGAATTCATATACGTCTGATGAACAAGACAATATATGGGTCCATTTGGACACTGAAATGACCTTTTGGGGATCAATCTCCATGTCCCATAGGATCAGAGTCATGAACTGACCAAAATATTGGGCATTCTGATATAGAATCAGGTGGAATAGGTATGAGGAATACCTGAAAGTGGAGATTATCGAGAACCATTGAAGTTGTTCACAAATAGACCTCATGCAATGACTTCTACGAAGTCAAGCGGTAGGCCTACTCTTTCTTGACAGAACTCATTCTAAACAGGGCCACTATCTACCAATCATCGACGTTCCTATCTAAATCTTGTCTGAAAATGAACATCAACATGGAACATGTAGCCTAAGAATCATCATTAGTGACTTTAATGGAATGGGGAAGGTCACAGTTCCAAAACCACCTAAATCTTCCTACCTTCAACTCCTATTAAGGAATGAAGCTTTATTTTTGGCACTGGGCCCAGACATTTTGGAGTTTGGCCATATTGTAGAAACTTTCCATTGGGTCATGGGTTAGAGCCACCATGTCCGTGATAGCTTATTGTGTAATCACCACCATTAGGTTCCTACTGGATGGTATGGGTCCCGAATCGAAATAACCCGCATAAATCTAGATGAGCTCGGGGCACGG
The DNA here is from genome assembly GCA_018340775.1 of Taxus wallichiana var. yunnanensis. NCBI lineage: Eukaryota > Viridiplantae > Streptophyta > Pinopsida > Cupressales > Taxaceae > Taxus > Taxus wallichiana. The sequence goes on along the minus strand of CM031239.1, from coordinate 152,893,698 downwards.
GTGAAACAGAGGCACCATATATTGGGCAAGCATCATACTCTAGATCCTTGAGCCAAAATTTTCAAAAATTCCTAGGTTAATAAACTTGTCGTAGGTTGCCTCCCTCAGGGCTTTCGGCTTCTTGTTGAGGATGGGGTCAAAGATGTCGTCAGGAAAGTTTGAAAATATAGTAGGGTCACTAGAACAAAACACCTTGTCAGGGAATCTCAACTTCGGTTGAAGAGGTGTGGGGTGCAGGTTGTCATGCGTAAGACTTTATTGGTGGCGTGGAGCTAGAAGTTGTCATGGTGTTTTTCAAAATTTTGAGGAGGCTCTGGTTCTTTCGCTTCGGCACTTGACGACTAATTCGGGAGACTCTAGTGTTTGAAATGGGCCCATCGAATGCTCCTGGGCATCTTAAATAACTACTTCAACTTGGAAAGCAACGGCTCGCACATATTTAGAGTCATTTCACATAATGTCCCCTTTCTAATTAATGACCCAAAGTGCCGAATTTGTGTTTATCAAGAGGTCTTGTATCAATTCTAAATCTTTTCCTCTCGAGTGTACTTTGAAGTTGTTGGATCATTAATTTTGGGGAAAATTAGGAAGGTACACTCCCTCCAAGAATTCAAAAGGGGTAAGGGGAATCCGTAAAGGACACATGTGTCCGAGACACTTATTAAAAGGGGCAAAAGATGAAGTAAAAGAACAAAGAAAAGAAAAATATACATATGATACAATTTTCCATGAAGGGACTCACAGGAAAGGTTTTAAGTGAATTCTGTTTACCGGAATTGCTAAGGAATCACCTTCCATAGTTTCGATCTCAAACACATTGTGCTACTTACATGCGCTGATTCTAAAGGGTCCCGTCCATAATGGATCAAACTTTCCATGATTCCCCGGCTTGGCAGCCCTTGCATCCCATTTCATAACCATGGTTCCAACCTAGAATTTTGGGTCCGATGTCTTTTGATCAAACCAAGTTTTGACCACCTATTAGTGGTTGATCATGGCTTCATTATGAGACTCCCTCTTCTCTTTGAGCTCTATCATCTCGGTGATTCATACTCGCATCGCCCTATTTTTTCTATCTCGGCATGTTTCAAAGTATTTATAATGCGAGGATTTTTAGGAAATTGGTATTACATCACTTTTCCCATAAACTATCTTGAACGACGAAGCTTTCGGGATCTGCTTTGGGGTGATCTGATCATCCCATAAGGATGTTTTTATGTGTTCATGCCATAATTTCTTATGTTCATGTCCCATTCTCTTTATGAGCCATGATCAAGTTTTTATTAGTAGATTTCATAAGACCATTTCCTAGGGGTAATAGTTGGAGGACATCTCGGGTATATCTCATGCTTTACAACGAAGTCAAATAATTTGCCCCCCAAAAAGGCCTTAGCATTATCTAAAATAATAGTGTAGGGGGGTCTGAAGTGGGTAGTTATATCCTATAGGAGTCCTAGCATCATATTCTCAGTGGCCTCTTTACGTGGGATTGCCTCCACCCATCGGGTGAAGTAATCGGTTGTCGTGAGGATCCTTTTGTGACCAGGGCTTGAAATTGGGTTGACCATTCGATGAATTCCAAACCCCATTGTGTAAATGGCTCCTCAATCAGGATGGGGTTAAGAGGCAATGTTGTGTTCCTCCGGAAACCTATGTAAACCTAGAAAACCTTGTATATGCTTATCTCTTCTTAACTTTCAGCAAACAAGCTTAGCCAAAAGTATCCTTCTTGTAGGATTTTTATGGTTGTGGTTTGGGCCAAAAAATTAACTCCTGAGCTCATGTGGTGTAATTCGCATAAGACTCTTTCAGCCTCCCGATTTTCCAGGCACTGAGTAGGATTCCATTAAAATTCCTCTTAAAAAGGAAATTGTCAATGATGGTGAAATTAGATCCTTGTTTCGACAAAGTATCTTCTTTTTTCAAGGGGAGATGGCTTGGGTATTTCCCATCTGCATGAAATGGATCCTATCCGAGACCTAGCTACCTGAGTCACTTTCTTGGATGTAAAGTATTTCTTCAAGTTTGTCGTTAATCATGGCATGGAGTCCTGTGTTAGGTATTGACATAGGCCCCTACCCCGTACAAGCTTTGTAGGTTTTACCTCGATGTCATACTCAAGGATCTTATCAATTCAATTGGCTCTTTTATCGGTTATCTCACCCTCCGTTATATATTATTTGACGTTGGAGTGAGCCACCATAACCTGGATTCTATTATGAGTGACAAGGTGTCTAAATTTCTTCAAACCTTTAACTATGGCATAAACATGTCTCTCTACAAAGTTGTACCTTGTTTCATAGTCATAGAAAGTTTTGAAAAGAAGATAATTGAATGTTCTTCACCCTGCGAATCTCCTTTACGTGTTAAGTACGAGATCTTTATGCTATGTTTACCCCCATTTACATACATGGTGAAGTCCTTTGAGAAGTCAGTGTTGCACAACATTGGCATGGGTGCACTAGCCTCTTTTATCGCCTCGAAGGCACGAAAAACTTTAGTGGTCCACTTGTCCCAAGAGTTTTCCTTCGGGGACTCCAAAGACACATTTCTTTGGGTTCTGAGAGATTTTGAATTCTGGGCATTTTTTGAACATAACTTCTAAGGCATCAAAGCTTTCCTCTGTTGTCTTGGTAAATAATGTGAGATCATCGAGGTATATAAGAATCACCTTGTTGATCAGTGATTCAAACATGGAGTTCATGGCCCTTAGAAAGGTAGCTCCAGCATTCATGAGTCCAAATGGCATTTTTGCGTATGCAAAGGTTCCCCATTTGGTCGTGAACGTAGTTTTATGTTGGTCCCTTTCTGTGAGCCATATCTGGTTATAGCTTGAAAAACCATCCAATAGAGAAAACATCTTTGAGCCTATGACTATCTGTAATATTTTCTCCATGGAGGGAAAAGGGTAATGGTCCTTTAGGGATGCCCTATTTAGATCTCTGAAATCTATGTCGAGCTTTGATTTTGCCATTTTTCTTCCTCACTGGAACTAGGTTGGAGACCCACATTGTATGCTTGATCGGGAAGATTATGTTGGCCTCCAGTAGTTTTCTCAGTTCCTCTACCATGAGGGATTCTATTTTTGGGTTTACAGGCCTCTGTTTTTGACGCACAGGCTTAGTCCCTTCTTTGAGATTGATGGTGTGTTGAATGATGTCCTTGTTGTAACCATGCAAGATCATCTTACGTCAAGCCATCACCTTATCATACTTATAACATAAAGCCACAAGTCTTTCTCTTTCCTTTTGAGTGACCAGTCTCCCGACTTTTAGCTTTCTCTCTCTAGTCACTTCCAACTCGACATAATCCTCCTTTATTGCTGAAAACTTCCTTGATCTAAACTAGCATCGTTTGAGTCAAAAATAATTTCTAGGGTTATTAACCCTTTCGGAAGTTTGTTTGTCTTTAACTGGATAATATGATCTCCATATGCTTCCTCGATCTTGGGTTGGAGTTGGTTCACAAACTAGTTGGATTATTGGAGGAAGTGTATAATTTGTCGATCATTATTAAAGCCATGCCAATGATCAATGTTGTCAGGGATAGAGGGGTGGATGATCAACTTTGTGGTATTTTCATTTGCTATCAAATCTTTTATTGGGTCGAAGTGTGACCTAATCAAGGCTATCCTATCAACTTTTGTATTTTGATCTCAGAAAATAACCCTGATATTGAAGGCTTCAAAGTTATCGATGAGGTCCCACACTCGATGCCGATAGGACCTCATCCTCGATTTTTTGGGGCAGCAGTGTTCCTTACTTGTGTTCACTACCAATTATGAGTTGTCGAAGACTCTTAATTGTTTGATGCCCTCTTTTTAGGATGTGGTCAAGCCATGTACTAAGGCCTCATACTCTGTTTCGTTACTAGTGAAGGAGAATTGAAAATGGAATGACTAGAGTATCTTCCTTTCACTTCGGGATGACAAGTACAATGTAGCTCCGAGCTATTCATGCTTTTGGCCCCACCGAAATGTAGGGTCAATATTTGGTTATCTTTGGATGGATTCCCTTCCCTTTTATCCTTTCCTTTCACCACCTTTGGGATCAAGGAGTCCTCATCAAAGATGACATAAGTACCCAAACCAGTGGAATCAAAGTTCTGAAGGGATTGCCCAGGGGGAGATTGGCTGGATGACCACCACTTTGAAGATTATCTTCCTCTGTATATGATTCCTCTTCTCTAATGATCATAGCATGGGAAGCCTCAAAGCCCGAGGCCGCAGTACATTATATGCTCCCTGACAAGGAGTTCTGATAAGACCTTCATCTTAGACCCGTACTTGGTCCGCAAGATCAGATGAGACCAATCAAGAGACATAGCCTCCTATTTTTGCTATGAAATCACGGGAGAGACATAATCTGAAGACTAGAGGAACATCTATTACCATAATATCTTACAGAACGGTTATGTTTGGGTAGGAATTGAGTTGTAATTGGAGTCCTTTGATAACTCCTATGGTTTGGACAAACTTTTCATCCAGTTACATGACTCCTTTCTTTAAGGGCTCATATGTAATGCCCAAGGCATCTGTGATCGCTTTGGGCATGATTGTAGTGCTTGCACCAGAGTCCATCATGGAATTATGTAATAATTTCTTACCTACGATAAGATTCATGAAAAAGGGATTGGGCCTTGGTTTACTTACCTCTCCCTTTTGATTTATCAACATTGCCTCTGTTGAGACTCGAATGGCTTTGATTCATTCCTTCTCCTTCCCGGAGGTGGTCGGATCATCATTTGATTTAAGCACTTCTTGAAGAAACTCCTTTTGTTCTGAAATTCCCATAAGATCCCATAAGGATGCGTTAGCTAGCACTTTCTTGATTTGTTGAACTATGTTGATTGGCCTAAGTGATGATGCTTTCAATGATGATTGGTGCTTTATTTATTCACCCACGGGATGAGGAGCATCCTGATTCTAAATAGTTCTCAGAGCTTCTTTCACGACCATAGGCGGTGACACCGTGAGGGTTGGAGACTCTTTTTGCATCCCACTAGTTGTGCCCAAAGTAGGAGCATTTGTCTCTATTGTCCTCTTTCAAGCGAGTATTGTAATTAAATTGAACAAGCTTAGAAATAGTTGTATCATTCGTAAATACATATTCCTCTCCTTCTATCCAAGATAAAAGCGCATGCTCTGGTGCAATCTCCACTTCTTGTTCGAGGGACATCCCTTGAATTTGCACAACGAAAGCAGAATTTTGGATTCCCACGAACTGGTAAGGTCTTGATGTGTCAACATCATATCCTTCCCTCGTTCTTTATTCATCTACCTTCTATTACAGATTCCCTTGGGGACAATCCCTTGGCATGTGGTAATTATTACATGGGAAGCACCATGTGTTAGGATCTTCTACCAAATGGTTTTGTCAGGTACCATTTCTCTTCCGCTATTGGGTGGAATAGTTTGGAGTGGCGTTAGCACGAGGATTAGCAATTGGTTGAAAGCTGCGTGGGTGATGGTCTCTAGGTATTCTTATATTGAGGGAGTAGGTAGGTCTATTGTCTTGATAGCTTTGATAGTTTTATCTTGGGTAAGTGACCTGATTTCTTTTAAGATTTACTATCTCATTAGAGAAGTTTCTAAGGATGTTTTTCATTTCCTCCATTTTGGGAGAAGAAGAAGATGACATTGTAATGGGAGTTGGAGCCAAATGAGAAGATGGGTAGTAGTATAAGGACATAGGGGCTTGAGTGGAGCTCGGTACTTGTGCTTGTGGAAGGGGAGCTATTTCAGGGTACATGGGAAAAGGAGCTCTAGGGGAAGCTTCCGGCATCTATTAAATTATTCTCAGCTTGGATGGCAATATCATATGCTTGTGGTAAGGAATCCCCTCCTAATGATTGAATCATTATGGAAATATCTGAATTTAGAGCTTTTAAGTAAAAAACAATAGCCATACATATCAGTGGCCTTGTTAGAGTGGGGATCCTTTGCCATGTTTTACGAATCTTGTGTTAAAATCATTCATTAGCTCTTGTAGGCCCTTCTTAATGTTGATAAGTTGTTATAGGAGTGATGATCTATCCCCTTTTCACATAATCTTACTACCAACACATCCCCCAGCTGGTGCCAAGTGTCGATAGTGAGTCAAGGATTGGTACCAATCCAGAGCCTTTCCTTTAAAGGAAGTAGCTAGAAATTGTAAGGTGACGTCTTGTTCCCTAATATAATGTACTGCACATATTTCGCTACGTCCTGGAGGTGTTCTTCAAAGTTTTGAAGTCTTCTCCACTAAATTTGGGCAAAGTGCCTTTAGTGTGTTAGCCGAGATAGGATTCCACACCACCGGAGGTGTGGGTAGGATGAGCGGGCTCCCTTGATTCCATGAAATGAACTGCCTCGAAGGTTGAGCTTGAAGGTGAGCCATTAAAATAGGTCTGAGAGTCCTAGTTGACTATACGAAGGGCCTACCTAGCGAGAGGTGTTGAGAGAGTCTAGTTTGGAGGAGACGAAGATCTCTAGATCTATCTACCTCTCCTATTGCATGGTGGAGATAACTGTAAGTAGTCAAACACACCTTCCTCCCTTGTCCTTTCCCTTGTTCGCATTTGTCTTGTAAACTAGAGCAGACCAACCAAGTACTGCTAAAATCAGTAGATATTAAGATGTGTAGATGTTCGTCCCACCAGGCGTGCCAGGAAAATTGTTGATGATTATCTTTGTGGATGAACCGTCAGAGTCATTGGATACCTTAGGTTAGTGGGACATGCACCCTAAGGTAACCTCAAATTTTAAAGAAGTTGGCTCTTCTCTAGTGTGAGATAAGGTTTAGAAGAAAGCTAAAAGGAAATGTAAAAACTAACTAAGGCGATGCGCCAGAATAGATCCTAAAAAGACACAGAGATACCTCTTGAGAAACTACTTAGAATAGTTGAAGAGCATTTTAGCATGATCCACTATTTTTAGAAGTATCCTATATTATCAGAGTCCAAGGAGATATAAAACATAACAAGTGCAGATAATAGATATGTAAGGAAAACCCAAGGGTGTAAAGCATGATTGATCTTCCAATTATATAGAACTACTAACTTGATGAAGGAAGAGAGACACAAAATATTGAAAATACAAAGTGCACAGAAAGATAATTCTTAATTTATAGAGAAAATGATACATAAGGTTGATATGGCACGAAACTTTCTACTATAAAAGAGTCTCGTTGAGGCTAGCAAATATAAACAACTGAATCCAGAATCCCTTTCATAGCTTTAGTCTATTTTCTTTTACCTTGTTCTTGGATCGAACTTTCTTTTATAGATATTCCCGGCTCTTGCTCCAATTTCTGGAATCGAAGCTTCCACCGATAACATTCAATTTTCTTACATGATCTTCCCTTCAATGGTTGGGATATTTGTGATTTCCTTTCATTCGTCTAACTGGAACTCCTTGAGTTGGTGATGTTCCTTTTCTGCCACATGGAGGGCATGCGCTTGTTTGGGGCCTTCCTTTCCTTCTCTTTATTTGAATGTGTGCCTAGGCGACACATGGAGAGCCTTTGCATTTGTTATATTTCTGACTTTTCAACCCGTTAAGGCAGCTTCCTTGGGCTTGGAACACGTAGAGGGACTACGCTAGTTGGGGTCTTCCTTTCTTTTCTTCATGCCCCAAGTGTGCCAAAGAGACACATGGACACCTTCCACTTGCATCTTCATACTTAGTTGATTTTAGGCTTAAGCGGACAAAAAGAACAAGAGAACAGGGGGAACAAAAGGTGGTGGTTGATAAAAGAGTCTTATACAAAAAGGACTCTACACATAACTTTCATTTTCTAGTCTCCACGCTTCATCTTTGCACTCATTCCCCACTTCACTTATCCACTCGGCACGTATTTCACTTGCATACTCTATAGATCAAAGTACGCATTTCTTATCTACTTTATGTTATTGAGTATTCACTCCACAACATAAAATGGTGGAAAATGTAGACACAAAACCACATAGTTGGGTACATTTCTAAGTTCAAAACGCATATTAACATTCATATATTCCTAAGCAAGAAAACTAGTAATTGACGATTGTCTTTGGCCTCTTTGCTTTCTTTATTGTTATTTATTTGGTCTTACACACCATACAACTAGGTCAGTATTTTACTTATTTATCTTTTATGGCTTCGGACACCGAGTGCCAAACCTAGGTCTAGAGCTCTTAGGTACCCATGTCCCCTTTGGGTGCCCTTGGCCCTTTTCCACCTTATTCACTCTTTTTGGGCATTTTTAATCTTTTTCACTTACAAAGTTGGCCTTTTAGTCATCAATTACAAAATTCAAAAGAGGGAATCATATAAATACATAGTTATGTTTTCAAAATCAAAGACCGAGGCACTAAGCACTTCTATCATCGCCTAATCTTGCATTCAAAAGGCATGTAAAGCACTTAAATGCATTCATCTAGCATCCATTCAAGGGACAAGGATGCATCAATTTTACATACACCGCATAGGAAGGAAAGTTCATTATATCCCATCAACACATTATACATACACTTGATAGCTACTGACCGCTATCAAGTGTAACTGCACAAGGGCATCTTAGGGCACAATTCTACACACACACAAAAACTACACGAGTTTGAGATGTAGTGCAGCACTCGATTGTAAGTTCACTCTCCAGGGTGACTGTCGGGGTCAGATTTGACTCCCCATATTGCATCTTCCTTTTTAGGTTTGAGGTGGTTTGAGGTTTTTACGGGTGAACTTCTATTTTGTAGGTTATGTGTACCCTCATTGATCATTGTGTGACTACTAGACGATCAATAAAGAGTAATTGCGACATACTTACGACATAGTAAAAACTAGATTCTAAGCATCTCGCACAATGACAGTGTGTCAGAAGCGATCACCCCTATCCAAACCTCATTCCTATAGTATAAAATTTACATATTGCATTTGTGACACTCGCCCCATCTGTTCATCACTTTTCCCAATCCAAATCAGTTTTAGATCAAGTGCAAATCAGTTAAGTCCTTTATCCTTCTTCTTTGCTTAGGGTTTCAAATATTACATCTTAGATTGTTTGTGTCATTTCTATATTTATACATCATTTGGTTGAAGAGTGACTCGAAATATTTAGATTTAATTCAAATTTTAAAAAAATCAATTAGATCAAGTAAGGCATGTAAGGTTTGAGATCATGTGTTTCGAGAAGTCTAAAGTGTTCCTAATATCCACGAATGCATAAGGCGGGCTCAAGAATAGAGAATGAACATGATTGGTCCATGTGGACCAATCACGGGTCATAGTGAGGTCGGGATCAATGAATAGGCTTAAACAATTTCAAGCAACGTTGATAAAAATCAAAGAGTCTAAGTATCGATGATTGGTCTACGTGGATCGATCATGGGTTACTTAGACAACGGGAAAGTAGAGGAAAAGACATTAGAGTTTGGAGGTTGGTGCCCCTGTGACCTCAAAAACCCCAATCCAATCCATAAAGAACATGTGTCAACTATTTAGGCATGAATTTCTCAAGCGGGTCACCAATCGAGTGATACACATAGAAAAAGTGATCTCGAGGTTAATTTTTATAGTCTCGTGGACGCCAACTATACAAAATGAATTAGAGATCTTCAAATCACCTTAAATTTTTCTCTATGTCACCAAATCAATCAAGATTGGTATATTTGGAAAGATATTGAGGATATCTACATGATGAGAGTGGTTTTAGGTCAAAATCAAGTGTTTTTGAGCCTAAATGATAGCAAAGGGCCCATGGTCATTTTGGATCTAGTTTTGTGACTACGAGTTGGGCTGTTTCAAATGCTCATATCTTTTTCATCCCGAGACCCTATTCACCTACACATGGTATCATTAAAAGGTATTGATTAGAACTTTAATTTTGGATTGGTTTTACAAATAATGATTGAGAGATTTTAATGACTGAGTTTGAAGGTATTTTAAGCCTATTTCTCAATCAAATAACACTTATTAGTTGAAAATGGTTATGAGTGACCCCAATAACCAACATTAAATTTTTCTTAAGTAGCCCCAACTTTAACTAATTTTATTTTGCATAAACCAAGAAATATAGGGCTCCTAGATTCGATATACACATTAAATATTTTTTTTCCTTTGGTGGTTGGAGAAGTGTGCAATTCTCTTAGTTTTTGGACACATTCTAATCCCCTTCTTCTCTCCTTTCTCTATAAAATGCAACTCATTCCTTATTGTAAAAAAATATCTCTCGAATGTAAAATTAACATGTCCAAATGGTGGCTGAATATTCGAATTGCAAACCTTTTATTTTGAGTTGTGTGATGTGTCCAGTCTCCTCCTAATGACCTGTAAAAATGTGTGTAAATTCATAGGTGATAATATATGGTTGATTGTGGCTTATATCTGTCGTTTGGCTTGTGTTATTTCCTTCTTACCTTTCTGTTATGTTATTTCATGATGTGTGTGGATTATATTTGCATGGTCCTATCTCTTTGTGTCAATCATGTAGGAAATTAGAGTTTTACATTGTGCGGGGTTAATCGTGGCTTGTTTATGCCCTCTTGGCCTTGTATTTATCTTCTTAGTTTCATCTTAGGGAGAAATATCCACTTCTATTTTCATACAATCACCGCCCCTTTTAGTTCAATTTATGTTTTTTCCTCATCCCTTTTCTACTGCAATTAGTAGATAAGTGTTTAGTGGTAGTTGGTGGCTAACATAACAATAGTTAATGTAGGAAGTCAACCTTCTCCAAAGGTTCGTACCAAGGAGAAAAGGTCCCACACCTTGGGAAAATTCCCATGTTTTATTGAGGTGTTGATCCTGGCCTCAATAAGGGTGTGAATTCCAGTGGTAATGGTATATTAATTAGATCAACCCTTATTTTGATATCATAGTCTATAATCCAACCATGAAAATGGATAATATATGACCTATAAGATATGAAAGATGGGCCTAAATACTAAAATACTTGAAGCAATGAAGGGAATAATTTAAATGGTTAAAAAAACACCCATCTAGTTCAATACTAACTCATCTATAAATCCTATAAGTGTTTTGGACATTTTGGAGCATCCAAAGTTGTATAGGGGAAAATAAATAGTCATTTTATAGGATTTCAAACATTCCATATTGATTGCACATATTTCTATTGATTAAAAGTTAATAGAAATTGAGTTATAAAGAAAAAACAAGAGAAAGAAATATAATATAGGGCCCAACATAAGGGGAAAATGTGTCATTACATCCCTTATTTGAACCATGATCCATATGCACAAACTCATGCTAAAGATATGAAATAAAAAGTCTCATCCCAAAATTAGGATTCACAAACATTAGGATCCTTTTGGCATACTTTTCCCCTTACAAACGACCCTACATAACTTCCATCACTAATAATTTCTCATAAACACTTTGAGGTTTATATTTAGTTTACCTTAGAACAATCATTACAACTCTACAAAGTTATACATTGTTGAATTTGATCTTATAATCCACTCGACCATTATTGGATTCCCTTAACTACTATCAGTGATGCTTAACCATTGTTATTGTCTCGATAATTTTCATGACCATTATTGGTGTCTAATTTTGGCTACCTAACTTTTATGAAGTTCATTTTCCATTTGGTTATCTTGTGATTGACCTTTAATTATCTCGGGGGTCAAGTTGTGCTTTAAAATATACTACAAATTCTTACATATAGGGGATAAAAATTATGATCACATGTTACTCCAAACACACATGTATTAATCATGGCACAAGAACTTCTAAGAGTAGTCAACTCTATCAAGCCTTATCTATAGTATGTTATTCTATTTTGTTGTTATTGTCATATATTTGTGTTAGAAGAAGGATCATTGCATTTATATAAAGAAATCAGATTTTTCTCTCACATTGGGATGTATCACACGCTTAACATAGAATTACTTGATCCTTGATCCTTAGATTGATTTATAGAGGCATTAAAGGGTGGTCTAGGGTACTAAATTTGTATTAATTTGTCATTTTTGTGTGATTTATTAGGTGTTGATGTTAGATTTCAAAGGTAAATATATTTTGACACTCTCATGTATCAATTCACAAATCTAGAAGAGTTTTTTATAAAATAGGGGAAAATTAAGGGACTCACACAAATTTAGATTAGACAAACATGCACTACCATTATCAACAAAGTTATGTCATTATCGATAATAATGGTCTCAACATTCATCGATGGACTATATTGGTCATCCTTGTCAATTTTTAGTCGTATGTAACATAACACAATCTATTTAGAAGATTACATCATTCATTATCTTTTGGCTTGTTCAAGCATTTCTAGTTTTGTTGTTATTCGGGTATGTTAAGATCATATTCCATTCTTCACCGTCTTTTAAGCTTGTTACGAGCATTTCTAGTTTCAAATAATGTGGAATCACATTTTTAAAGGAATGCAAATTTGTGGTCTTAGAAATATTTTAAAAATACATTTGAATTGAGGTAAATAATAATAGAAAATATATTAAAAGGCATTTTAACGAGTCTATAACCAAAATAGAGAGGGAATTATGAGGAAATAAACATACTTATTTTGTAACTAATTAACAAGGAACAACATGAATAAAAGGGACATTTAGTATTAAGGGAATCTATAAGAACTACACGTGATAAAGAAAATAGGTAGGGGTGAGGACCCAATAGTTGAGGGGCTCCAATAGTGGAGAGGGTTAGTCTAATTAAAACACAACTCTACAATGAAAAATAATTTAATAAAAAATTAATAGTTGGCACTTACATACTCAATAGTAGTACATAGTGAACCATCTAGCTATAGATGGAATACTATATAACTATCAAGTCATTTCATCTCAACAAGTCACATTTCAATATAAAATACATAATAGTACATGTAAATATTAAATTTCATCATATTCGAGTTTCACGTTACTTCACAAATATTTTTTATCCTTGTTCAATAATGAAAAATCAATATCTCAACAACTTTCTCCTCGACATGTCAAATTAAGAGTGAAGTATGTGCAAGTATACATGAACTTTTTAATAATTATATAATCTAGACAAAATTTGAAATAGTTAAGTAATATGTAATTTATGATTAAATATTTTTCCAAACTCTATACTTTTATTCTCATTAAAAAGATAAAAAAATCTCCATTAACAATGCTTTCAACTTCATTAATTGTGTCTATCCAAGTACCTATAAGGTTTTAAAAAATGTAAGGCTCACTTATACTTTTTTGAAGAAAACACAATGAATTAATATATATTTAACAAGGTATAATAAAAATTAATCTGGATAAGAGTGAATTACCCGATGACATGCATGTGCATGGATCAAAGAATTGAATAATCAACTGAGATGCAAGTCTAGGGATCAAATAAGTTTCAAATTTGAGTTTTAAATTCCTAATAAATGATGCAATATAAACGTATCCATTTTACTTCAGATATTTTCATCGTATTCAATTTTCTTCCAACAACCAAATTCATGGAGTTCTTCCTACATCCACTTGGAGAATTTTTATTCCATCATCCATTGATTTTTGCCATTTGCATCCACAATCGATAGGTGGTAAATTATATTTTTCATATATATGTTGCAACTTGTACATAAATGAAACTTCGGTAATAATATGAAATTTTTAATGTACACACATACACCGCAAATTGATATATCTTGTAGTGTAAATTGATAATACTATAATTTGGTATATAATTTTTTCTTATTATTACTACAATTTGTTATATATAAATTTTCTTATTATTACTGTAAATTGATGTATATAAATTGTGTTACTATTACTACATTTGATATATATTACTAACTAATTCTAGAATTTGAGAGCATGATGTGTCATAAAGCCAACAGGGATTGCATTTCAATAAACAATACCACAATAGAATCCAAATGTCAACGTTGCCCCTTGCATGCAAATTAAATGACCAACTTGTGGCAAATTAAATGTTAGTAAATGGCATTAAAGATGTTGTCATTAAAACACTGCACCTTGCAATAAAGATGGATCCTCTCCCCAAATCACACCTTACTGCCTCACCGGGTAGCATTCAAGACTCCATCACAAACAATGAAGAAGATCATACCTTCATGCTTTTCCTCCAAATATTTGTTAAATAACACATGATATTAAAAAAAAATCTATTATATGTTGCAGATATAATGACACATTCTAAGAGAAATCAAGCAGTTCATAGGACAAGGATGAATAGAAAAAGGGGAGTAAGATTGGATTATATTTCAGATGTTGAAGAAGTTGCGGATCCACACACTCATTCTGAACATACTACACAAGTGAGATAAGGGCCTTCAAATAGTAAGAAGGTTTTGATCGAAGCCAATGGACAATAAAAGGAACATGTTATGAGGGATGCTAAAAATAATGGACACTCCACTCAAGTTTTTGTAAAGAAGTGGAATATTTATGCAACCACCCTTGGCGACCGGTTACTTAGCATTAGAACTACAAAAAGGGTCTGCCTACCATTATGATAGAGGAGGAATAAATCAAGGTTGTCCAATGGTACAAAGTCATGGAAGAACTTGGACATGTACTTGAAATCATGTAACCCAAATCATATGTAGCTCACACATGTGAAAATGGGCCCAACCCATTCACTAATAGATTTCCTAGAAAATCTTAGTGGGTTGGATCTAAGAAGAGTCACCCAAAATTTTCCATTAGAAAATTGAGGACTTAGATAGAGAGATAATAATTCAACTAAGGCCTTCCATTGTAGATGCATTTTATAATACCTTGGAGACTGTCTATGAAGCTAACTAATATGAACCTTATAAAATTTGGAATTACGATGAAACTAGGGTACAAGATGGAAGAAACATTGGTATGAAGGTGGTAGAAAAAAGAGGCAGTCAAAGTGTTCCCAAAATTATTCCCAAAAGTAGGGAATGAATCACTATTATTTTTTGTGTTAATGCAGCATGCCAAAGCATTCCTATATTCTATCTTTTCAAGGGTAAAATATAGCTAAAGAACTACATTGCACACTATGAACTAGGGGCATGTATGGCAGCCCAACCCCATGTATGGATGACCAAGGAATTATTTCTCAATTGGTTACACCATTTAAAGAGATCAATACCAGGTGATTTTTCTCCTACGAATGGGCACTTGTTGATATTTGATGGCCACGTAGTCATGTAGCAATGACAATTGTTGAAGAAGCTAGAAAATTTGGAATTGATCTTGTAACTTCACTAAAGCACACACTTCACATAGGATACAACCTGTTGGACATGAGTTTCTTATCTCCATTCAATAACTACTTCAAAGATGAAACATCAAGGTGGATGGCTTGAAATCATGGACTTGAGATAAACAAGGCGAGTTGGGCTGAGTTAGGTAGCAAATCTTTCAAGAAAGATTTTACCAAAAAAATATTAAGTCACATTTTCAGAGGACGGGCATATGGCCACGTAATAGAGAGGATTTTCTAAATGACATAACACTAAGTCAAGCATATGGAGTTGGAGGTGAAGATGAGAAAAGTGAAATTAAAAACATCCTATGGTTGGTTGTGTATACACAAAATGAGATAGATCCAATTCTATCTTTTATTAGCCAAGTCACACATGTAACCCAAATAAAAGATACTACTTAACTAAAAACATTTGGGGAAGAACTCATTAGGATAAAGTACTTAACTCAACAATTCATTTATAATAATGGCTGACAACCTTAGTAGATCCATAACTAAGGTGTGAATATTGGCATGCTAAAATGGTTCAAACCTACTTCCACCAATCATACAGACTTCACATCAGCAATTTGTTGATGACACAATTTTGCTATTGATGGCTTCTATTCTTGAAGCTAAAGCTATAAAGATTATTCTCAGATTCTATGAAGTAGCTTCTAGATAGAAAGTTAACTTTGACAAAAGCTCAGTGTATTTTTTCAATACTCCTTATGATAGACAGAAAAGAGAAATTAAAATGAAGACAGAAACAAATGATATGGTTCAAGGTATTCATGTGACAGAAATTCCAAAATCAGTTGGAGTAGAAGTTGGTGAGGGGTTAAGCCTGCCTTTGCAAGTAAGTCAACCAAACTAGATCAAAGAGGTGGCAACACAACTAGGTGTTATTTTGGACTTTTCTAACATAGATGTAGGCCTTCAATACCATCTCCCATGTTGATGTACCCAATGAAGAGGTTGTTCGTTCTACTATATTCTTCCTGGTGAATTCGATGTTTGTGATGATGCAATAGAATTAGGAGCAATAGAAGACACTATAACATACACAAACTAATAACTTGAAGATATTGCAACATGTACTCATACTTAAGAAAATTAAACAAATAGAGTTTAGGTAGTTTTCTTAAGCTTCCAATAGAAAGGCTTGTGCAAAAATCCCATGAATAACCAAATTTTGCAATGAGATTAAACAAGTAATCACAAATACTAATTGTGGATGAATTTTTCAAATGCTTCATGACCAAGAAATAAGAAAAAAATAAATAGAGATAATTTAGGCTGGAAAAATAACAATTACAAGAGAAGAAGGCATTAAGACTCATTGAGAGGGATTTGAAGTTGCAAAAAAAATTGAAAATAATTTGAAACAGAAAGAAAAGGAAGGGAAAAAGGAAAGGGAAAAGCATGAGGAGTAGGAGAAAAGGAAGAGGGAGTATGACAAAATGATGAAGGAGATGGAGAGACAAAGAAGATTGAACAACATAGCAAATCCTTTTCCTGATCAACATCCAACAATGATGGAAATGATAAACATCTTTGCTTCAAGATTTGTAAGTTGAGGTAGTTATCATCTAGGAATTCCACTTAATCAAATGTAGTTGGCAAGTTTTCTTCAACAAGGGAGGACAATGAATATGTTAGAAGTGACAAGTGATATGGATAACACACCAACAACATCAATGGTAGTGGGCAACATCTCAACAAGACCTTCAAAGGAGCAAGCTTAATAAAGATCACAAGTCAATATCTCTGAAATTAGAAGATTACATAAATATAAACTTATTTGAATGCCAATTTTTGTATAATTTATAATGATTGGACAAAAGCTATTGTCACAAGGAAAACTGAACTTTTTTCAAACTAGTTTATCCAATCATGTCTATTATTTTTGTGTGTAGCCCATTTTGTCTATATATATACTATAATATTGAGTCACATATATTAATTTTGTTATTGTGTATGTAATCAATCAATAATAGTAAATAAGCGCAAGTCATAGTCTCAAAAACTTGGTTAAAAATTCAATTAAAAACACAAGTCACCCAACTTGGTTCACAACCTTAGAGAGGTAGGAAAATCCTCACCTTTTAAGTGCAATATCCACATGCAAGGTGACTTGACATTGAAGGATTAACAAATAAAACCCAAGCACGGACATGTTTAAAAACACTAAGGGAAAATATGAACTTTAATGGCCCCATCGAGTGTAATATGTTATTGTGCATCTTGGTTGCATCCACTATTTTGATGTTGGAAAAAAAATGAGTATCAAATAAACCAAAACATACAATGACAGTGGACAAGGAGTCAGAAAAATCATATAAGGATTGTTATAACATACAATGGTGGTGGAATATTATAACATACAAAGCCACAAAATAATTATATTATATATTTTGAAAAAGACGGTTATTAGTCTACATGTCTCGTAGCCTTAGCGGGGTTTTAAAACCTCACCTATAATCTCCAAACAACCCAAGCTCTGCAATCTCCAAATAATCTGACCTCACTTTGTGGGTAAGTCAAACACCATTGTTGGGTGTGAAAACAGAGCTAAAAGAACCAAGTTGCAATGTTACATGCATTGTTACCCAACTACGGAGGAAATGCACAACATTACGACCTTTTGCATTATCGATGAGGCGATCTTAGTGCAAAATCGGTGAGGCGATAAGGTGCAACTGGGGAGAGGATTAACCTTTATTACATGGCGTAGTGTTTTAATGGAAAGGTCTTTATTTCCATTTACTAACATGTCATTTTCCATAACTATGTAAGGGGAAGGGTTGACATTTGGAGTCTGCCATGGCATTGTTTATTTAAATGCAACCCTAGTTGGCGCTACAATGCATCGCACTTTTAAAGGCTATATTTGACTAGTTAGAACACCGCAACGTTATATGCACATTTTTTGCATTGAATTGGCATAATTCACCCTCCACATTAGTGCAAGTTAGGCGCCCAACTATTGACTCCTCTCCCCTATATTTTGTTAGGTTTTGGAGCATGTTTTCATGTGAGAAAGTGTTAAAGACTATACACTAAGAGTATTGTACACTTTCCACAGTTGTCTCATATGGGTGGGATTTTTGACCCATAGGTTTATGGGATGGTTTTGGCCCATGGTTTTAATACCCACGGTTTTGTAAAACTGCTTAAGCAGTTGTCTACTTATATGGTTTTATGCATATGGTAGGTATAATGTAACATTGCAGATGTGTTTTGAATTCGGGTGTGAATTTTGTAGAGTTTGTTGAGCATAGCTCCAAACAGATCTAGGTATTGTATTGAGAGAGTAGTGGCTTATAATAAAATCTGAGCAAGTGATTCTTGGTGGACGTAGCCCAAATTGGGTGAACCACGTTAAATACTGTCTCTTTGTGTTGTGTTATTTTATTCTACACTTTTATTTAAGATCTGTAATATTTTCTGCATATTATTTTCTACTGTTGCAATTCTGTGAGGGATTATTCCACATATTTTATCCTTTATTTCCTAACATATTTAAGAAACAAAAGATAAGCAAGGAGGGAAGAAGAAGAACTTTTAACATCCACGAGACTACCAAAAATAATCTATGGGACAACATATCTAGATAAAGATATTACTAGCATTCATATCTCCTATTGGTGAGTTTGATAATCATCTCCCATATTTTTCAATCATATTCTTGCTAAAAATATCATGTAAGGATGCAACAATAGGTTGGGTTCTAATGTCATTGTTAGCATTGCACTCCAATGTGAATTTTTCTCTGTCCACGAGACCATATGTGTAGAAGACACAGACTCTCTCTTTCCATAATTATTTAGGTGTTTTCCATCTGCATGTTTCACACCAAAGACAATGTGAATTAGTCCTCAATTGAGCTATGAAGATCATTACTTTCCACGGGATATGCTAGCCCATATGAAATCCTTTTGTTGATGATCGATTAAGCAAAATGTTAATTTATGAATAAATAAAATTATGCCTAATCTAAGCATGCAACAAATCGTAATAAATATGTATGTAATGAGAGTAAATATGACCAAGAAAATTAACCTAGCAAGTATGAAACCCTAGTTGCGAGGAAGGGATATAATGACTTAATTGTTTCACAATTAAATCTAAACTATGCTAAAGTGATGACCGATGAATAAAGAGGAGAAGTATCACTGAGCCTCAAAAAATGTGTGTGAAAGACTTTCCTAGACTTTGGTGCCCAGGAAAGGGCGGGGGTGCCTGCAGGCACCCTAGACATGCTCAGGCACATGTGACTACTCAAACCCTTAGAAAACCTCCTTTGGGGGTTGCAAGATGTTCGATATCCTTTTCTCTTTGTTGCTATGAAGTCACACAATGATCATTGATGTCGTTGATAACCTACAATAAAAAATTAACTGTAAAACCCTCAAGAGTGCATCAAATCCCAAAAAGAAAAGAATGCAAATGAGGGGTCGGAATGTCCTCAACTGTCAAATGAGTGAACTTATTTGAGCATTACACTCGATTCAATTAAATATGAATATTTTGTTAAAATCTAGTTGTTATAAATGATAATACAATGGAATAGAAATGTTATACAATTTATTTAATTGAAACTATGAAAGGAAATGAGAGGGGTAAGGTACTTATCTCAATTTTGTTTATCCTGTAGTGATTCTGGACTAGATAATGTGATGGAACAGAAGCATGGGATGTCACAACAAACCCTTGAAAAATGCAACAAAGAAGGAAATGGCTGAGTGGGGTGCACGGAGGAGGTACAGGGGGCACACACGGGTGCCCTAGGCCTATTTTTGGGTGCCTAGGTTTGTAAAAAAGGTCGAACTTACTTTCCTTTGATCGCTTGTATGTCACACTTGGATTACCAAAGTACTGTAAACCTGTAATGAAGTATAGACCTGTAAAACCCTCAAATAGACATCAAATCCTAAAAAGAAAGATGCAAATGAGGGTCATACTATCCTCGGCTACCACAACAATGGACTTAGAATTAAGCATTGCACTACATCTCGAGACTCCAATGTGGTTTTATGTGTTTGTGTGTGCAATAGTGCTCTAAGTCACCCTCGCACCAATGATGCCAAGATAGTGGGCAATAGTTAGATAAAATGCAAGATGTGGATGTAATAGAATGAAATCCCCTTCTTATGTAGTGTGTATGTAGAGTAATGTGCCCAAATGCATTCCCTTGCTCTATGTAGATAAATATCCCTTGATAAGAATTGTCCACCCATATAATGGTATGTATGTTGTGTTTATATAGGGATCTCTTGTTCGAATTTCAACACTAATGACCTAACATGCCAACTAGTACCTTAGGAGATGAGAGGGAAAACCAAAAATACTGACCTAAAATGTCAAAAATAAGATCAAACATAAAGACGACATGGGCACCCATGATGGACAGGAACACCAGTGCTAATGTCACAGCCTTAGGCGCCAGTGTCAAGGACAAGTGATGACAAATGAATTAGAGCCGACAAACATGGATCCACTGTGACTAACTAGAAGCTGTGTATGAGTGACAAGTGTGACATATAAAAGTAAATAAAGACCAACAAGACAAATGGATGGACTATGGAATGGGTCATCAGTGAATACTTTTCTTACGCTTGATATCCATATAAAAACAACATATTTGGTGGTATAATAATAGTAGTAAGTGCATGATTTTGTGACTAAATTTGCCCCACTTTACGTTGGTGAGAAAAAGATCGGTAACATAAAGTAGATAGGGATGCATACAGAGAAGTCCGAGAGAAGTCCATATCATTGAAGTATGTGAAGAGTGTAGTAGAAGTGGGTGTTAAGTAAGAACATATATCATGGTGAACCATGGATTAGCGTGTTGATCCATGCGGCGTAATGAGAGATGTGGGACCATTATGAGGAGCGCTAAGTGAGATTGATGATTGCGGTGTTGAGTGATTTGAGATTTTAATTTGTTGTCATTTGATGGAGATGTGATGGGGAAGGGAGTGATCAGTTCCCAACCCGATTGTGTGTGTGTGAAAAATTGAGGATTTGGGAATCTTGTTGCCAGAGGAAGAGTATAGGGAGAGAGGTCTAGTTTTACCCTCCAACTTTAACTACATCCTCAAAAGATCTAGCTAGCTGTACACAAAAAAAGATGATTTTTTGATGATTTTGGATCCAATTTTGATGAAACATGATATCTTTATAGGATCGGTATAGGAAATTCAATTACGTCTCATTGCCCCCACTCCACGGGTGTCGCCGAAATGTGTATGTGTTGGCTTCCATGTTAGGTCATCTGGAAGCGGTCACAAAATGTAGAATAACTTCCCATGTTAGGTCATCTGGGAAAGTGGTGATATAACTCCCAAGTTAGGTCATCTGGGAGGATAAATATGTTGTGTTCGTGTTGATTGATTGATGTGATTTGTATTGTAAATATTTGAATGTATGTGATTGATTAATTGGTTACTCATGGAGATATTTTACATTTATTGCCCCCAAGTTAGGTCATTAGGGGAATCAATAGAAAGTGATGTGAAATGTCGTATGATGTACGAGAAAATGTTTGATAATGATGGGTTAGAAATGTAGATTGATCACGTAATGATGTAAGGGGAATTATAGGATGACCCCAATTGTATGCCCCATTTCGACGAAAGAGGGAGTGGTGATGAAAATGAACGTTGCGCCGAAAGTAGGCGCACATTAATATAATGGATAATGTATAATAGATATTGTAAAGGTTTGTGTATATCGATTGAAAATGATGTTAAGGAGGAAAATTATGTGTGAAATGTGTATGATACGGTAGTAGGTAGAATTATGAAAAGAATGATGCAAACGAGATAGAAATCAGAGTAAGAATGGTTGAGATATGATTAAAATCATGCAATGTGTATTAGTTGAGAGAATGATCATGAATAATGACTATAGTAAGGTAGGTAATTGAGAGTTACTATAAATAGTAATGTGAAAAATTGAATAGGAAATTCATTTGATTATTGCATGAGTGTGATTTTGAGCTCTAGGTGTGTGAAGATGCCTCAAGTGAGAACACCACGATTGACTCGGTTTGAGATGGTGGCCATGATTTTGGCGCACATGTATATGATGGAGCTAGTAAGTGTGATTTGTTTGAAAAATATGTTGATATTAGTTGTTTTTATGAATTTTTGTAAAAAAATATTCTTAAATTTCTCGGAATTTTAGACTTGGATAAGAGCGAGGAAGGTATCCATAACCCTTGTGACACTAGTGCCTCAGCACGGACGCTAGTGACTTGCTCTTGGGCACCCGATCCTGCTTTAGGTGCTTGCATCCCCAAAAAAATGGTTTGAGAGCAAAGTGTTGTGGATGTGAAAATGGGTGTTTGTTGATGTTGTTGGTGGGTGAATTTGTATATGTATGATGTTCTAACATTGTATTTGTTTGTCATTTTTGGTGTGTAGAGGGATATCCACTCGAGAGAGTTTTGTGGTGGCCACCATTTGAGTACATTACTAGGATTGGGGTTGTCAGATGATGAGTGGGATGTTCTACAGGCAGTGTAGGCCTATGACACATAACGAGGATGGGGTTATGCTTCGTAATATGCCTATAATTACAAATTTTTATGAGTGATGGTGTGCAAATACACATTTTAGTGACCTACAGGGGAGATGAAAGTTACGTTAGAGGATGTGTATCACATCTCGCAATTGCTATATCGTCTGTGAGAGGGTTCAAGTTATGGTTGTGGATGATGAAAAGAGGTAGATGAGGATCGTTAGGCGGTATTTTATAGGGACCTGCATTCATATAGAGGTCCACATTAGTTTGGATGTTATTTTGAGATCAAGGGTTCCGTGATTGTAGAAGTTTATTTCCATTTTGATTACATCATCAATTATAGTGGAGGGTGGTGGTGTAGGCATCTTGTATAAGATGCATGACATATGTCGTCGGATAGAGGAGGAGAGTATGAGGTATGCTTGGGCACGATGTGTATTGGCCCACCTATATAGGGATCTATATAGATTTACATAAGAGGAGCATGGGGGTGGTATTGGAGCTACCACATTGTTACATGTATGGGCCTATGAGCATATTACAGTATTGAGGCCAGTTGGTGGACCACAAATAGAGTGGGCTACGCATGATATATTACTGAGGGAAATGGGTAGGTTTTCACGACATGAAGATGGATATTGACACCTATAGAGCTATGTTTGATCAGATGGGGCCAAAGGCCATGATATAGAGGCCATACTAAGACTGTGGGGGATGGTCAGAGGATGGTGTAGAGCTATGATGCATTCGGCAGACTATGTGGCAAGAGGATCGATTTTCAGGGGTGGCCGAGTTATTTCACATGGAATGCATATCACATCAGTTTGGTATGGCCCAAGATGTGCCCTCTAGATCCATATATATGGTTGAGATCCATTAGGGCACCGAGGAGGGATGGAGCTAGACAAAGGCCCAAAAAAGCGCAACTAGTGCCTCAGGGCTAGATGAGGTTGATGCGGCGATTGAGTCGATGGATGTTGATGATGCAAGGTGTATGGAGGCCTACCATATATGGTGGGCATCATAGTGGTGGGTGTCCTTATTTCCATTTTTGCGAGATCTTTGAGGAGCATCGTAGGAGGAGGAGCATAGGGTCAAAGACATTCCCCGACAACGTATCGGCGGTGATAGCATAGCGTGAGTATTTGTATAGTGTTATTGAATTATTTATTATTTGGCCATGTAATTGTCATTGGTGTCTAATGTGTTGATCTATGGGTATAGGTGACACATATTGGTCATTGATTGTGGACACATCTATCCACACATTGACATGGAATGTGTCCACCGATGTACTTATGGGTGGAGGTATGCTAGAGTGTGTAGATGATATTGCGGGTGAGCATGCCCATTTGTTCGAGCTAGTGGCGATAGTAGTAATAACGTGTACCGTACACCGAGCAAGATGGATGAGGCGCGTGAGGAGACACAAAGAGTGAGGGATGCTACGGGTGGTGAGTCCCCCAGCACACGAGATGTATTTATGTGGTTTGTTGATTTACACAATCGTTTCGCAGAGTAGTCTATCAAGCTTACTTTGTTACGTAGGCAAGTAGAAAGATATAGGGGTCGCGACCAGTGGCACAGAGTGAGTGGGGAAGCTTCTAGTTCTAGATCACTCATGGTAAAAAATAATGATAGCAATGATGAGATATGATATGTATTGATGTATTGATGTAGGGGAGTTGCCCAATCTGACGATGAGATATTTTTGAACTATTATTGTGAACTATATATATAGATGGAATTATTGATGTATGATCATTATATTTGGTGTTTATTTATGTGATGATGATGTATGATTCATTGATTATTATTTCTATATGTAATGTGTTAAAGTTTTCTTCCATTTGTCAAATTTATTTACAATGGATAGTTGTTGAGATTATGACTTTGCGATTATAGATAGATAAATTTTGATATAGCATCTATGATGATAGATCTTTGTATGCGATGTGATTGTGAAAGAAAATTTTATTATATGTATGAATACAATTGTGATGAATGAGAAAGTAAAAATGAATAATGCGTAAGAGTATGAGATAGTTGTAATAGTGTAGTGAAGCTAGTATGATGAAGATAGGGGAGAATAGCGATGCCCTAGTGTATAGATGATAAGGCTCGTTTATATAAGATCCCTCCACGATCAGCTCAAGAATGAACCGTGACGCAAAAGAGTGTATCATCGGGAAATGATATGATAGCATGTGTGAGATAAATTGATTGATAAGACGTGTAGTGCAAGAGATGAAGTGAGGTTCTTATTGTAAAAGATCCCTCAATAGTCATGTAAGAACCGTAAGAACATGAGTGCATCATCAAGGGGTAAGGTGATAGAAATCACCTACCAAAGAAAAAAGCGGTGTGAAACGGTGGAATCATATGGAGTGAAAGCAACATGAATGTATGAGATGAACTAAATGTTGAGTGGAGTGGTGCTTTGGTGATGGGTGATGCAACGGTGGGAAGTGGAGATACTGCGGGCTATGGAAGCTAATGTGTAGTGGTAGTATGACACAGTTGGTGAGATGATACGAGTGCTCGATGGATGAGATGGAGAACATGCATGAGCAACAACATGTGGTGGTGTACACATAAGAACCTTAGAGTTAGAGGAAGGACATAAATCAATTGGAGTAACAGTATGCCTGCGTGGGAGTGGAGACATAGACCACTCACGAGAGCGAGTGCAAAGGAAATGACACCCTTATATTTTAATTGTTGTAAGCGATCATGAAGGGTGCAACAATCATTGTCGTGATGGTCATTGATACGATGATAATTGCAGTAAGTTCTATCACACTAGTGTTGCAAGTGATGAGGTGGATGATGTTGATTAGAAGGTAAAAATCAAACGCTTGTCAAGAAATGCACATAGCACATCATGAGGTCTAGCATTACTAGAAAGTATAATGGTTCTGTGAAACGGTGGAGGAACTTTGAGGTATAGTCCTACGCGGAGGAGCAAATGAATGATGTTCATGCAATGGAGAAGATTGGACTTGCTTGTGAGGTGGAGGAGATGGAGACCGTGGAGGCTGCTCAACAAATGGGAATGGAGAAGAACTAGATGATGGAGAAATGGTGATGATAGGAGAAGGATCTATAACATGTGCAACAATGAGATCATGTTCTAGATCAATGAACTTATAAGCACAAGAGTATGAATGATTCACATGTGTCATATTGTAATCATTGTTTTAGAGTGGGAATCAAACCATGATAGAAAATGAATTTCTTCTCTAAGTTAGTAGGTTAGAAGACTAATTGATGCATGCAAGCATTGAATCATAAAATGTAATCACTAATAGGTTCTATTTTTCCCTGATGTAAGCTAGGTAGATGATCATATGTGACTTTAGGGTCGTTGTTGAGTATGAAGCGATGAAGAAAAGCTTCTTCCATCTCATAATAGGTACTAATAGATCCAAAGGGTAGATGTTTGTACCATTGAAGAGCATCATTTGTAAGACTATGCTGAAAGGCTTTAAGCAACAATCAATCATTAGAGTATGAAGCCATAGCTAGATGGTAATGTTTAAGATGTAGATGAGGATCACCAATACCATCAAAACATGTAAATGTAGGCATAATGAAATCCTTAGGGAATGTTGAGTTGTGAATATTTTTCAGAATAGGATTTCCATGCAAATAATTATTATCAATAGAAACATAATAGGCCTTTCTTTCTAATGTGAGAGATTGGACTTGTGATTGTAAGTGGCCAACAACATGCATGAGTGATAAGATGTCTTACGAGAGGAATAGTAGGAGATGGCAATAGTGTATTGAGTGGTTGCAATTTTCCATTATGGGTGATCATAGGAATGTCAAGAGTAGACATAGAAGATGTTGATGTTAAGGGCACACTAGATATGGGTGCCAAAGAAGTAATAGGTGATGAAGAACATGGAACCTCAATAGAAGTGGTAGGACTAGCATCGGAAAAATCATTAGGAGATGATGTAATAGAAGGAGATGAATCATGCATGCTATTAGAGATAATCTTAGAAGAATATGAAAGCGGAGTGGGGATTCAGATTCAATAGTATGCAAAGAAGTAGAATCATGACTATTAGGTGTCTCATCAAAATCAAACAAAGATTTAGATACAAGGATGTCATTAAGCGTATCATCAACATATAATGAAGGAGGATGAGAACTAGTATATGGTACATCATGAGAAAGATTTTTAGAAATAGGAGTATGAGATGCAACTATAGAATTATTTGAACTAGTATGAGAAATAGAGTCATGCACATGTTTATTGTCTTCTTGTTTATTAGCTAGAGAATTATCATCAAGATTAAGCATGAAACTAAGAATAACATCATCTAAGTTCTCATTAGAAACAATAGGAGGAGTGTGGATAATTGTATAACAAGGTGTGTAACGAGTAAATCTTACCGGATCAGAAACAATGTCAATGGTAGAATGATCAAAACTAGTAGGCACATTGCATTCATTAGCTAAGAGTTTTCTTTGAGTATCATCTGGAAGAACTACATTGTGGTATAAAGTAGCAAGCTCAGTTATGGTTGCTTCATCATAGATAGGATTGACACTCACATGAGGCATGACTAGCCAAGAAGGAGAAGAGATATCCTTAGCCATTAGGGTTTTAGTAGATCCTAGGAAAAAATCTCAAAACTACGGGTTTACAAAATGATTCAATAAAATTTGAATATTTTATTAAAATCTAGATGCGTAGAGTTGTTATAAATGATAATTTAATGGAAAATAAATGCTAGATAATTTATTTAATTATGACTATGAAAAGAAATGAGAGGGGTAAGGTACTTATCTAAATATTGCTTATCCCATAGTGAGTTTGGGTGAACAATGTTTTTAGGTGCCTAGGTCTACGTGAAAAGGTCGAACTTGGTTACGATATGGTAAATTAAGTGCTTCGCATGTATTCACGCTTAGATTGTCAAAGTACCTATAAACCCGCAATGAAGTATAGACCTTCACAAACCTCAAATAGATATCAAATCCTAAAAAATAAATATGTAAATGAGGGGTTGGGTTGTCCTCAGTTGCCACAATGATGGACTTATAACTAAGTGTTGCACTACATCTCAAACCTAATGTAGTTCTATGTGCTTGTGTGTGCTAATAGTGCTCCTAGGTCACCCTCGTGCTAATGATGCCAAGATAACGGACAATAGCTAGATAAAATACAAATGTGTGGATGGAATAGAATGTACTCCCCTTCCTATACAATGCACGCAGAGTAATGTGCCCAAATACAGTCCCTTGCTCTATTTAGATAGTTATCCCTTCATAAAAATTGTCCGCCCTTATAATGGTATGTATGGTGTGTTTATATAGGGATCTCTTGTTCGTATTTCAACACTAATGACCCTACATGCTTGACTAGTACCTCAAGAGATGAGAGGAAAACCAAAAAGACCGACCTTAAATGTCAAAAATAAGATCAAACATAAAGAGGGCACGGGCGCCGTGGATGGACAAGAGTGCACGATGCTAGTGTTCATCCACAGGTGCTAGTGTCTAGGGACAAGTGATGACAAATGAGTGAGAACTAACAAACATTGATACGTGACTGACCAAAGCTGTGTATGAGTGACAAGTGTGAAAGATAAAAGCAAATAAAGACTAACAAGACAAATGGATGGACTATGGAATGGGTCATTAGTGAATACTTTTCTTACACAAGATCCATATATAAAACAACACATTTCAAAGTATTATAATATTAGTAAGTGCGTGATTTTGTGACTACATGCACTACATTTCAGACCCAATGTAGTTCTAGGTGTGTGTGTGTGTGGAATCGTGCCCTAGGTGGCTCTTGTGTGTGTTGCACTTGATAACGAGTAAATAATTAGATGTAATAAATGTAAATAGATGTGTGCATGAAATAATGAACTTCCCCTCCTATGTGTGTATGTAGAAGTATCAATCATTTGCCCATGTGCATGTATGTTATATGGATGCTTGAATGCTCTCGATAATGGCCTTTGAATGAAACCTTAGGTGGTGATAGCTAATGTTTAGTGCTTGGTCATTTATTATGATAACATAACTTTATACTTATATGATTTCCTTGCTTGAATTTCATAATTAACCCCGAAAAGGCTAACTACCAAAAATATAAGTTACCAAAATGGTTAAAAAGGACCCAAAAGATGTGAACAAAGTACAAAGAGGTTGGAGGCACCCAAAGGGAATGGGGGTGCCTAACGCTAAGCGTCTGGTTGGGCGTTGGTGTCCATGATGAGAAATATTGAAGTATAAAAATATAGACTGGGAAATCAAGAGTGTAAGATCAAAAGTGGTAATAGAGAACAAACAAAGACGGCGAGAGACATGGGTTAATTAGTACTTTTTTAGTTTAGAATCATATGAATAGTAGTATGCGATCGGGAATAGATCAAAGTGTATGATTTAGTGTCTACATTTTCCCCACTTTATGTTGTTGAGTGAAAGCCCTATAATGTAAAGTAGATAGAAGATGTGTACCTGATAAACATGTAGATCGATGGCGAAAAAGTGTGCCAGTGATAAGGAAAAGCATGAAGTGATAAAAATGTGAAGCATGGAAACAAAAGAAGAGGAAGTGCAAAAAAAGTGATTATGATGACCCTAGGGCAAGAGTGTATCAGTAGATGTGGCACAACTATTACTGTTGTTAATGTTGATTGTTGATGATGTGTTGATGTGATGTGACTACCGCTTCCCATAAGGATAGACCTCCAAAAAAAGAACACCGATCAAGTAGTCAAATACATGTGTATATGATCAAAATGAGTAAAACGTATGTAAAGAAATATGTGAAAATGTAAAAAGGAACATGTGCACCTGATTTGTGATGAGAAAAGAAAGTGTAGAAAGGATCCTGTAGATGATGTAGAAGAACAAGTTTTTGAGTGATCTCACATCGGTTGCGTTGTGTCTGAGTAAGTTTTTAGGGTGATCTCACGCTAAGACATGGAAGAAGTATAGGGAGAAAAATTCAGTGTCATTCTCTAAATATTTGACTAAACACCACTATAGATGGTGTGTAAAAATATGATTCGTTTCAAACAGTTCTGATCTAATGCAAAAGTAGAAAATGTTGTGTAGTGCATGCATGTCGAGAGTCTAATGAGTATGTGCCCCTGTAAGATCAGTTGTGTGAAGTGTTGAGAAATGTGTTGAACTAACAAATGATGTGTAGCTGCCCCCTGGTCACAAGCATCAAGGAAGGTTGAGGGCACCAGCGCTACTATCCTGGAGTGCAGGCACTTTGTGTGTACATCTTTATGGTAAGGACCCAACTCGGGATGCAGGTTGTTTACGTGACTTATGACTATGTTGTACTAAATCTTGAACTATGTTGTGTGATGATTGTGAACTACTATGTAGGGTGACTGATTCACCTAATAGATTTCCCCCTCGTTTGGGATGCACGCGACATCTTTGAGGAAAATGCGGCCCCAAAGGAGGACCGCCATATGTTGAAATTGCACCTGTAGGGGGATGGAGTGTGCTTGGTGGATACTAAGGCACACACAACAAAGTGGTTAGGAGACAAGTGTTAGTATAAGAAAGATAAACATGCATGTAAAAGAAGATAAACAAGCAAACAATGTCTAAGCTCATATGCAAGAAGATAATGTAAACATGCAAGAAGAGAAAATAGACCACAAAAAGTGGGTTTCAAACATGGAGCATCACTCATGATGTCACAAGATAATCAAGGTGGCAATGGCAAAGTAATCGAGAGAACAAGCAAAATGTAGGGCAAATCTCACAAAAAATGACATACAAATGACAAGCATAAGCAAACAAATAAACAAACAACCATGGAAGCAAGTAGACATGCAAAGTAAATGTTGCACATAAAGCACTGTTAACATGTTATAAATATATGCAATATGTCAAAGTATGTATAATACAATACAATAATATATTATGAAAAAAAAAACAATAACACATGTGATATGTGAAAGTGGATGCCCCCAGGAGCCGATGTGGGACTGGTAAGAGGTATTGTGCCAAACATCCATGTTGCATGTATAGATCTGTAGAATATGCAATCAAAACTAGAAAGCAAGTGAACACACATATGTGTATGGAAATATAATCACATACAAATTATTTGTCTAGCATGTGTAACAAGTGTACATGTAAGCATAAGAAATCAAGAGTAAATGTGACCAAGATATGCAGTATGTCATGGATGATTCGAATAGAGTGCATCTTTGTGAGTGTGATAGAGACGCGTGCTCCTCGAATGGATGTGTATGCATGAGATAAGGTTTATTTATACATGCCCCCTTAGTAGTCAAGAATGAACCATAGAACAAGAGTGCATCATCGGGAAATGGTTTGAATTGTGTGTGCTAGAAAGATGTGATCGATAAAGCATAGAGCATAAAGAGCGCGTGAGTGAGTGAACACGTGAGTGTAGTGAGGTCCATTTGAGATGTAGACCCTCAGCAGTTGAGTATGGACCGTGGAACTAGAGTGCATCATAGGGTGATGACTGTAGCATGTAGAAGTAGATGCCAGAAAGATATGTCATGAATCTTTGCATAGAAAGAGATGAATGTGTGAAATGTGAAGTGTGTAGTTTGTAATGTGTAGTATGTAATATATAGTGTAGTGTGTGAGGTTCATGTGTATAGGATTCCCTCAACAGTCAAGTGTGAACCATAACACGAGAGTGTGTCATCGGGAAATGACGATACTAATGTATCAAGATGTGTATGTTGTATGTGAGAGATTGGATGTGAAATGATGAGAATATAAGATGTGTGTCGAGTCAGAGGGGGAAATAAGTACAATTACCCCAAGTGTGTGATGATAAGAGTGATCAAGTGACATTGTCTAAAAGATCATCACTGTCCCAATCAAAGCTAAGCGGAGGTGTGTTGGAGACTTAATAAGCGATAATATGAGGTGGGTCATATTGTAGTCACAAAATCATGCACTTTAGACATTATTTATCCAGACATTATACTACTATTTAAAGGTTATTGGGTGAAGAAATTACTAATTAACCCCCATCTTTTGGCCATCTCATTTTATTTTATTTTGTCATTACCACCTCTTACACCCATACGGCGATCAACTTTTGTCATCCCGCGTTATTTTAGCCTCAACCAGGGCACCTAGATTGTAGACCAAAGTACCATGAAGTGCCCCAATCCCTCTTGGAGCGCTCCGGTCTAACTAGATCCTCTATATCCATCCTTTTCAGGACTTCTGTACAGTCGTTCCTACTTCTGTATTTTCCAGTCTTCACTGTGACACCGTCCCATGAGCATCATCTGTTATTCAGTTGAGTTCTTTCCTCTTCCTTCTCACACATTAGGGTTAACATTTCCTTTTTCATAGTTACTTAGATCATTTACATACTTCCTTTATTGTATTTATTTGCTTTATTAAAGCTATTAATAGCTTAGATTAACTATTACCTTACCTCATAGTGAATTTTAGTCAATCACATATAAAGATCCTTTGCTGACATAAGGTGTACATGGTCATTGCTTACTCTTCATCGGTGAAAGGTGCGGGTGGACACTCGTGTGCGTATGAAGCAGTGATATTTTTGGAATAGTCGGGAGATGAATCATTACTGATAGAAACACGACCGAACAACATAGGAAAAGTTATAGAAGTGTGACTAGAGTCTAAAGTGCCCCCAATATAATCAAACCAAGATTGCCCAAGCGTTAGTGGAGAAACACGTGGGGTACGTGCAACGAAGACTACTAAATGGAAAACACAAAGACCATAGGTAGCCATAATGTGAACATATCCATGATAGAGATGAGGTGAGTGAGGCGGTGGTAGGATATCATTGAGTGTCAAGCCAAGCCTAGTCAAGTCATCGTATGTGCAAATAGTATTAGAACAAGTATGATCCAATGGAATATGATGCTAATAAGAGTTATTGATGAAAAGCGTGCATGTGAAATGAAGTGGTATGGATGCATATTGCCCACGAGAAGGTGAAACGACATCTAATGTATGGACAAACTCCTAATAAAGTACCATAACTTTAGTAGGAGGGGTTTTGAATTTGTATTCACAAGGGCCATCGGCAACAAAAGTGTCATTGAAATATGAGTCATCTACATTGATAGGAGTGAAATTAATATTACACAATTTGTCATCAATAAGTTCAACATTATCGACTTCGTCATCAGAATCATCATAATCATCCGTGTTGGCATTATCATGTTGTATAGTTGTGTCGAGGATATTGGGAGGAGATGCACTAGATGTAGGAGCGAAAAGAGCCTTAACAAGCAGAGCGGTAGTGTTTATAGGAGCAAACACTGTGGGGTAAATGATGACAACAAAGTATGAGTAGAAATAGCTAGAGTTCTTGGAGTAGCGGAAGAAGATTGTGAAGCACTGGATTGACCAATGTCATATGTATCAATATTGCTATATGGAATAGGCTGCGATAGAGGAATATGCATAACAATAACGGGGTCTATATGACAAAATTTGAATGGATTAGGTCTCGTACTTGATATGGTATGTTCATAGCCATCATGTAAGAATTTGACACATTGATGAACAGTGGATGGAACTACACGCATTACATGAATCCAAGGTCTACCCAATAAAAGATTGAATTGAAATGAGGTATCAATAACAAAAAAGAATTATGTAGGGACAATTTTAGGCCCAACTTTGATATGTAATGTGATATTTCTTAAGCACGTGTGAGTAGTTGAATCATAGCCATGAATAAGAGTAGAATTCTTAGAAATTAGATTGTTTGCAATGAATGTCGAGTTATTTGAGAAAAGAATGAGAACATACATTAATGGCAGAGCCATTGTCAATGAGTACACGTTTGATACAAGTGGTGCTAATAATAACAATGATAAGCAAAGGTGCATAGGGATTGTCAAGATCAAAAGATGATATGTCCTCATTAGTAAATGATATAACACTTGACAAATTTTTAAGAGACTAAACGAGATGTGTGAATGTCACTGAAGAATTATCACTTTCAATGTGAATAGAACAAAGGGCAGCTTCTAATGTATGACGATAGTCAGGTGCATTGCGTAGCAAGTCATAGAGTGATATTTTGGCTGGTGTATTCTTAAGGTGATCGATGATATTATAGCCCCTAAAAAGTAGCGTGAGGAGTCGTAGAAGTGATATGGGGTAGGATAGAAAGCGGGTGGAGCCGTTGGAGGACGAGTGTGGTGAGTAATTACTACATTGATGAAAGTGAGGAGGATGTTGAGTACGAACTTGCATGAAATTAGCAGTAGTAGTAACCATGTCAGAAACCCTAGTGGGAGCGAAATAAGGATAAGACAATTGATCCATGACTTGATAAGGTGAAGACATATTTAGAAAGAAGGGTTTAAACAATGAGTTCACGAAAATGATTAAGCAAAATGTTTATTTATGAATAAATAAAATTATGCCTAATCTAAGCATGCAACAACCTGTAATAAATATGTATGTAATGGGAGTAAATCTAACTTAAGAAAATTAAGCTAGAAAGTATGAAACCCTACTTGCGAGGAAGGGATAGAATGACTTAGCTATTTTGCAATTAAATTTGAACTATGCTGGCAGAAGTGATGACCCGATGAATAGAGAGGGAGAAGTGTTGCACATGAGCCTCAGAAAAATGTGCGACCGAAAGATTTGCCTTGATTAGGGCGCTGCATATAATAACCCTTTTAAGGGTTTTATCAAATATTCTATATGTAGATCCGAGAATGAAAATTGCAGTAGATTGAAATATAAAACCAATGACTTATACTAGCTCAAAAAATTCCAAAAACCACCACAAACACCACCAATTAATTCACTAATATTCTTAATATGATTTTTGAATTTTAGAAGCCAAATTAACCAATCAAAACTAAAAAAACACCACTGCTGAAACGAAATATTCACGGAAATTGTAACCACAAATTAATTATGAAATATGGGTGCAGAGGCGCTCTAAATTCATGCAACTCAATATTACGGCCTTTAAAAATAGTGCAAATCAGATTACAAACTCGAAATTATCAAATTCTCCTTCGATGATCTCAAACTCTACCCTAGGTAGGTCGCACTACCAGAAATAAATACAATAACAACTGGAAAAGTCAAGTGAACCCCCTCCCATAAGCTCTTCTCTTCAATGCCAAAGGATGATGAAGGGTTTTCGTCCTTCACCTAAGCCACATGAAGGGTTTTCGTCCTTTAATGAGGCCTCACAAGAGGGTTTTCATCCTCAAGTGGATAAAGTAGAAACGAGCTTTCTTTGCCAGGATATAATAAAATGCACCAAGACTAACTCCAAATGATGCCTCTAAACTCCTTTTATATCTTCCTTTTTGGCGCCAAAGCTTAATTAGAAATGCCGACCTCTTAATGAACCATTATAATCTTTCATTAAGCCTTATTAAAGGCATTAAACCCAACCGACCTCATTAAGAGGGGAAAACTCTAAAAGAAATTATAAAATATTAGAAGAATAATGCAAATAGAGGCTCAAGATTCTCCTCCAGTCTTCTTCACTTCCTTGCCATGGAGAAGGAATGGCAAGAAGACCAATTAGTAGCTCTCAAATGGGGAAAAGGGACATTACACTGCAGGCACCCTATACCCGCTCTAGGCGTCATGATTTCTCAAACCCTCGAGAAAACCTCCTTTTCGGGGTGGCA
Organism: Taxus wallichiana var. yunnanensis; assembly: GCA_018340775.1. NCBI lineage: Eukaryota > Viridiplantae > Streptophyta > Pinopsida > Cupressales > Taxaceae > Taxus > Taxus wallichiana. Next base: position 152,858,352 of record CM031239.1, on the reverse strand, counting down.
AGATGTTTGTTATCCTTCATTCTTTGTCACTTTAGTAGGTCACACAATGATCGCCGATGTTGCTAATAACCTGCAATAAAGAATTCACTTGTAAAACCCTCAAGAGTGCATCAAATACCAAAAAGAAAAGAATACAAATGAGGGGTCAGACTGTCCTCAGCTGTCAAACAAGAGAAATTACGTCGAGCGTTGCATTACATTTTAGACCCAATGTAGTTCTAGGTGTGTGTGTGGAATCGTGCCTAGGTGGCTCTTGTGTGTGTCACACTTGATAGTGAACAAATAACTAGATGTAAGAAATGTAAATAGATGTGTGCATGAAAGAATGAACTTCCCCTCCTATGCATGTATGCAAAAGTATCAATCCCTTGCCCTTGTGTGTGGATGTTAGATGGATGCTTGAATGCTCTTGATAATGGCCTTTGAATGTAACCTTAGGTGGTGATAGCTAATACTTAGTGCTTGGTCATTTATTATGATCACATAACTTTATATTTATATGATTCCATTGCTTGAATTTCGTAATTAACCCTAGAAAAGGTGACTACCAAAAAGATAAGATGCTTAAATGATTAGAAAGGACCCAAAAGATGTGAATAAAGTACAAAGAGGTCGGGGGCACCCCAGAGGGGCGGTTGTGCACGGCAACGTTGGCGTCCTAGTTGGGCGCTAGTGTCCAGGATGAGAAATACCGAAGTATAAAAAGACAGATTAGGAAACCAGGAGTGTAAGATCAAAGTGGCAATAGAAAACAAGTAAAGATGGCCAAAGACATGGGTTGATTAGTACTTTACTAACTTATGAATCATATGAATAATAATATGCGATTAAGACTAGATAAATACCCATAGTGTGTGATTTAGTGTCTACATGATCACACGTAGAGTCAAATTCCTCCAAACAATACATCTTCCTTCTCCCTAATGGCTTTCCCCACATAACTTGGCGGAATTTATCTATAACAAAGTCTTTATCTCTTGACTATTATTAGGACATACAGTCAAGTAAATGTTCCATTTTTAAGCCATTTATTGTTTTTGATTCATCCATGACTTCTTTATTTTCTCCAAAAACTCATTGAGGACTACTTTAGGCCATATAATAGCATCCATTTGCTTGGCCCTTTTTAAATATGTTATGAGACGAACCATGACGGAAGCTTACAGAGGTACATCACCGTTTCGGCTAGAAGAATCTCATATGAGACCGAGATCCTTAATTTGAACTTGCTTTAGTAATCATGCTTTTTGAATCCTCTCGAACTATTTCCATCTTGAGTTTGAAATGATGTTAGCCCAAATCTCACATCCGTAGAGCACCACTAGGGTTACTAAAAGCCCAAACAAAGTGCGTATAGTTTTCCAATCCCATAATTCCACCTCTTTGCATTTGTTTCACAAAGCATAAAAAGCTCTCCACCCCCTAAAGCTCTCTTTTTGCTACAAATATCCCAACTGAGCTTGTTATTAAAGTCAAACCCAAGATATTTATACTCGTTACTTCTTCTAAAATGCTTCCATTGAAATAGAAATAATAGTGAGTTCTTTTCTTTCTGTTGGAGAAGATCATGATCTTGGTCTCATTGGTGTTGACTTGCATCCCCACTACTTTGCAAAAGTGCTCAAACACACATAAATGCTTTTGTAGTCCTTGAGCGGACCTAACAATCAAGATAAGATCATCAACATAAAGGAGAAGTCTTCTGACATACTCTAAAGCGAACACCATCTTCACTCTGCAAATTTAGCCATTCCTCAAGTTTGTCGATATATAGGCAAAATAACGTAGGTGATAATGGACATCATTGTTTAACCCCAATATCACTCCTTTAACTTTCTAAGATACTAGTTTGAGTTCTAATTTTGACTCGGACCTTTTTGTAAAACCTATTAACAATCGTTACGTGATGCACTTTAGGATACCAAGCTCCTTTATTCTATCCCATAACTTGTTCTGGGAAGCGTGTGTCAAAAGCCTTTTGAAGTCAACAAAATAATAGTAAGCTACCTCTTTATCATTCCAAACTTTTTCAATAATGTGTTCAAAGTGATACCATGATCTATTGTTGAATACTTAGGCCTAAACCCTATTGGCCCTTTTGCTCACTTATCTTTTTCTTACGCCCACTTGTTGATTTGAATTCCACCATGTTACCAAACAACTTTGCAAACAATGGGTTGATCATGATGGTTATATAGTTAGAAAAATTGTTAACATCTCCACTCTTAAAAAGAGCTATTACAAGACTAGTACTCCAATCTCCAAGAAAGCCCTATTGAATATGTCGAAACAATGTGAGGAGCGAGAATTTTTTCCCACATTTTAAATATTTTGCACGAAACTCTTCCGAGTCTTTGACTTTTCCAACCCCCAATTTCATAATACCCTCCTCATCTTCTTGCATAATAAAATAACTTTATTATCGAGTTGAGGGGGAGGCGGTGGGCGCTTAACTTGTGAACCCTCCTCCTAAATTGAATGAAACCAATGGTAATAATGTAATGAGATCCATCCATATAAAATGGTAATAATGTAATGAATGAAACTAATAAGTGTATTGGAGGTTGAAGAAGAGCGTTCCGTGCCCTGTTAAGGGAATAGCAATCGTGTTAAACGAACGGCCACGGTATATTAATTATTAGAGTAGTTTGGAGGACTCGTGAGAGGAGATCTGCATCTGCATCTGCATCTGCATCTGCATCTGGGGTTATTTGAGCATAATGACACTGGGGAACCAGAACCAGAACCCGCAGGCATACGGGGATGCGGCGTATTGGGATAAGCGGTATAGGCAGGACAATGGGGCGTTCGATTGGTACCAGCAATTCTCGGGCCTCGCCCCACTCCTTCATCTTTACCTCCCTCCCTCCCACCGCATTCTCATGGTTGGCTGTGGGAATGCAGGTATGTACATAGATTCTATATTTTCAAAATAAACATTCAATCTTCAATAAGACACGTGTTTTTTGATCAGAGAGGAACAACACATCAATACAGTGTGATTTTCTTCTTTTTGAACTTGTTAACTAAGAAGTATGACTCAAGCAGTTGAATCCCAGCGTTTAAGGTATCTTAATTTATTTTCCCTTCAAATTGCGGAATATAGTGGTTAGCTTCAACTACGAACGGATTCTAACCACCAAACTTAAATCTTGGCGCTATCGAGGAGGTCACCCATTGAGGAATTTGCAAAAAGTGATCATCCTAGAGTTCTCTTTCTGTTTTGAGTGTCTTCAATAATTTCACAGACATGATCGGTAGAATTTGAGTCCGATCCATTTGAAATTGTTCAAAACGAATATGGAGGCATATGAGTAGGAATTATGTGCATTCTATTCTTTGTTCTTGTTATACAGAATATTCATTGTTCAAGTGCCCTTGATTCTAATCCCAAGAGAAATATAGGGAAGAACATACTGAACCAGGACTTTCAATGTTTTAATGGTGGAAGCTAAAAGAAACCAATCCACATACACTATAAATTCAGAGCACTCAAAGTGACAAATAGTAAACTAAACTAGAGTTACAGAATTGTATTTCAATAAATTGTCTATAGAATGAACCTTTAAGAAGAGGTGTTAATAACTCAAGAGTAATAGAGTGGAATTTCTTGAGTGAGGAACCTAAATAAAATGAGGTACGAATATATAGTTTATATGATACAAATGCTGCTGTAGTTCAACTTTCATTTGTTAAGAGTATTGAATTTGTAATTGAAGTTAGATGTGCAAAATTTTGGTGCCACTTAGAAAGTAGTTGTTTGGTGCTGAATTCACTTGGCACAAGGGTGGGACGAGTAGGACAGCAAGTCAAATGATTAACATTTTGCGTTGGATGGAGTAAAACATAATTGTTGTTAGCATGATTTTGCTTGATGCTGTTGGCACTGTAATTGATGTTAGGTTTGGTATTTTTGGCATTGGTGGTATCGTTACTACCTATGTTGGTGCCAAAACCATGCTTTGATGGGTGCTAATTGAAAAGACGTTTTATGTTCTTGAGGACTTAGCACACATATTAATTCACCATGGGTTAAGATTAGTCCTTGATTTGCAAACTTATCAATGTTTGAAATAATGGAGCCTAATCAATATATAAACTTGACCTTCTCATAGTACCTTAGAAAGTAATTTGTCTTTAAACAATTGTTTGGAGATTTATGTTTGTAGATGGAGCAACGAATTTCTTAGTATTTCTAATAAACTCTAACCCGTATAAACACTTAAGACTAATGTATTTCCTTACTCAAGATATCAGGACCATAATATAAAGCATGTGCTTCATCTAAATTGTTAATGCTAGCTCCTAGCACCCATTCATATATATGCCCTATGGCATCACCTTTAGCTCATGCTTGTAAGTGTGTATTGACTCATGTTTGTCATGTTTCTTACATGTGCTGCATTTTTAACATAATATGCTTGTATATGATTTCACTTTGTAGATGTGAACTCAAGAAATGTTCGTGTCTGCTATTTTTATTTTATTTCATTTTGTTTCTTTGGTGTTGGTAGTTATCTAATAATAGGGAGATCGTGACTAATAGCTGAAGTCTTGATTTGCCTTGTTCCAATTATGCCACATATATTGTTGATTCTAATATCTAGATAATACATATTTAATGACCAAACTATGACTGTGTTCATTATTTTGGTTTTCTCATTAATGGATGGATGGAAGGCTGTTTTAATTTTTCATTTAGCATTTATTGGCTGGTTATATAATTGTTTAAAATTAAATTATAACCAATTATGTTTGAATATTCTGAAAGACAAGAAGCCAAATGCATCCAAACATTTATGTGAAGGATAACTTGTTTGTTTTTTTGTATAGCAATGTACCCAAGATAAGAATTGCCATTTTATGGACAATCGCTACAATTATTTTGCTTGGTAACTTGTTCCTTTTATTTGATAGTGGTGTTAAAGCCCAAAATTGCATGTCCAAAAATACACACAATGAGATTGCAACTTGACCAGAGATTGGTCACAAGGTGACCAAGACCCAAAATTGCATGTCCAAAAATATGCACAATGAGATTGCAACTTGGCCAGAGATCGGTGACAAGGCGACCAATACCTAATTGATATTGAGAAATCCAGACTACAGGGATGGACCTAATTCAACTCCATTCAGATTACAATAAATTGAGAGGGGCACTCTCTACCTCTGAAAGCTCATTACATCACCCACTAGCAGATAACGCATAACGTAGTTCCTTGATCTGCTTTCATTAAGATTGGTTCTTCATTGGTCGACACCAATTATTGTCACTAGACATGTACATCAAGGCGAAGTCCAGATTTTACTAATTAACAGAGATATTCTTATTAAGTCAACACAACACTATTGAACACTCTGTAGTTATATACTAATCTAAAGTATTCAAAACATATTCCAGAAAAATATTAAGATCTGCATTATTTTAATTATGAGCTTGCAAACAAAGTAAAGATGGCTGATAGTTAAAAGAAGTTGGTACAATTACCTTGACTGGTGCCTATCTAATCTATTGGGTGTGTATCATGGAAATTCAAACACTTAAAGCATGAAATGAAGTACAGAAGAATATACAAGATCAATACAGAACAAAGAAATGTAAACTGATCCAACACATTCAAGGAGTAAGTAACAAAAGCATCACGATCAGCTTCCATCCCTAATGCTAACTTTCAGATTACAATCTTACACCAGACACTCTCATGAATTCAGTGCATAAACTGAAAATATCTCTGCCGACTACTCAAGACTGAATTACAATAGACACCAACCATCGCAACAAACACACTAGAGCAATGATTAGACATATAAAGTCTGTATATTTACGTACATGTTGTGGTTGTCCTATTGAACCCGGGATTTAACCCACATGATCTCCCAATCGTTTATCTCACATATCAAACTTACCAACTCTTTAATGGGACATTATTTACAGTTTGATCCACAAGCCATACTCCGGTAGATGCCCAACAGCAGTCCTTTATGCAAAAATGACTTGAAAGCAGCAGTAGATCAAGGAGAAAATGAGAGATAGTGAAAACATAAGGAAGAAACCAAGAAGAATTACATTTCACGAATCAAGCAAGCATACCATTTGGGCCAAAGATCCTTTCTGAATGGGAAACATTGTGTTTGTAAGATTCATTGAAGAGGCTAGCTCACCTTCCAGATGCCATGAGCTTAGGCTGTTGTAACAACAGGCCATCTCTTCTGAAGTTTGTTTGTACATGTTCAACAACAATGTTACACAAAAGTCCAAAATCTTAAATGGTTGCAGATGCCATGAGCTTCGGCTGTTGTAACAACAGGCCATCCCTTCTGAAGTTTGTTTGTATATGTTCAACAACAATGTTACACAAAAGTCCAAAATCTTAAATGGTTGCAAATGGTGAATAAAAAAGTCACCGATCCATGTTTATCGTGTATGCCCATTGTACACCGTGTATTGTCAGCTGTTTATTGGGTCCCAACTTGGGGATTAACCAGGAAAGGGGACACAAACAAATGCCCCCTGTCCTCTTTAGGCATGTTCCCTTATTCGGTTTTATCATTCCTTGGAGGGTACCCTACTGATCTTTCTTATCCCTTAAGTTGAGGCCTTACATGAGCTTCAGCTGTCGACAGGCCGCCTCTTCTGAAGTTTGTTTGTAAAATATCTTCAACATCAATGTTACACAAAAGTCCAAAATATTAAATGGTTGCAAACAGTAAATAAAAAAGTCAACCAGCAAAGTTTATTGTATACACCCATTGTATAATTTGTGCATTGTCAGTTGTTTATTGTGTCCCAACTTGGGGATTGACCTGGAAAGGGGACACAAACAAATGCCATGTGTTCTCCTTAGGCATGTTCCCTTATTCTGTTTTATCATTCCTTGGTGGGTATCTGACTGATCCTTCTTATCCCTTAAGTTTTAGGCCTTTCATGAACTTGCCGACACCCAATTTTAAACTAATGGCAGCACTGAAGGACTTAAGAAGTTGGCCAGCATTAGAAATGTCCTCTATTGATATTTACTTTTCAATTTGTCCAAGGCCTTTTTGCATTAACTGTGCTTGTTGGAATTTGTGATGACTTCAGAGCAATCTACCTTGAAGACTTTAGGCATTCTAAATTTTTGAAGCGCACAAGACCGGCCAAGCCTACCAAACCGCTCCTATAATTCATCCATACTATCCATTGCCAAGACTTCTTCCAGTTGAGAGGATTTCATCAAAATTATCATCCTGCACAGCTATCAATGCCCTTGAACAGGGATTCTCTCCTGCAAACTATTCCTAGGCACTCAACTTCCCCCTTTAAATTCTAGATTATTTCTCAAACAACAACCAATCTGCAGTATCCCAAAATTCATCAATAACATTTTCTACACCATTGAGGTGAGGGCTCTGCAGTAAAGCCAACACACCCTTGTAGTTTTGGTCCAGCTGCTTTCTGTGTTGCTTCTCTTCTAATTGTGGCAACAATTTTGGAGGATTGCTGGAAAAAGGCAGGGGAATGTTGATTTACAAGGGGGCATTAACAAGTCTCTTGGTTGGGTCCCCCTTTCGTCATTTCTACCTAAAGTATTTTGCAATGCAACTGTTCCTATTAGCAATGGCTTGGAGCCTCAATTTCTCATTCCGTAGCTCAGCCATCTGCTTCCTCTAGTCATCATCACTTATCATCTCCGATCTTAGCTAGAACCATATTATGGCGAGGCCAACTAATTCCCATGCCAATTGTACCGGTTGAGGTTGCCTCATCTGCCTTTAACAACAAAGACCCCTTCCGATCCATAGGGATCTAGAAAAACACACCACTTCATCAGTTTCCATCAGCAGCAAGAAGGAAAATTGAAGAAAATGAAGAAAAATGAGGTAAACGGAGGTTCTGGACAGAACTGTCGCTCTGTGTAGAGTGGCGGTTGCAGAACCGCCGCCTTGCAAGGCTGCAGTCCATTACGCAGCCCTCAGCCAAGGCGGTGGTCCCTGAAACCGCCGGTTTGCTTAGGGCGGTGGTCTTGACACTTTGAATAGAAAAGAGAAATGGAGCATGAATGGACGCGAATTTGAAGCGCTCAGTGTCTCTTCCCTCCTCGACCTTTCCCATTCTCCAGTGCATGGGAGGACATGGGAGAAGGCTATAAATACAAGGAGGAGCAAGAGAATTGATCATTTGAAGATCCAGAGAGATCAAGAAGCAAAGTATTAATTATATGAGAGCAAGTGAGCAAGATCTTCAGTGTTGGAGTGGAATTGTAGGAGCAAGGTGTAGAAACAAAGCAAACAAGCATAGGAAGGGAGAGGTTTACATTGTTGTCTCCATTTTCTACTTCTTGTAATCTGTAATTGTCTATAATTGACCAATAAAAGTGGGAAGAAAGAGCGTTTTGCCCTTCCCGATTGGTTTTCCTCCATTGGAGGTTTCAGGATAAAATTGTTGGTGTTTGGAGTTGAATTTGTTTCTCTTCTCTGCAATTTCCTTTCCATAGCACTAGATAATTAGTCACTAAAGCTCGACTTTCAAGCAAATCTGTCATTTTCCAAAGTTGAAAGTAGAACAACATAATTGTGTGATTTCGTAGATTTCCAAAGTAGAGGTTTACAGATCATTTTGATATCGAGCAAATCAAAGAAGGCTATGGTAAGTGCCAACCAAACACAAAGACTTATTCAGCAAATCATCAGTTTTGTTTACTTTCATTGGAAGAAAAGCAAAATGGACTTGAGAGCATGGATATTTTGGATAGCACTTGTTAGTTTTTGTAGAAGAAGCCACCATAGGAACTGCTCATTCAAGGAGCAAAACAAACTTCCGCTATGCAATCATCGTATCTACCTACGGATTCACTGGACCTGGTGGGGCAGCAAGGAGAAGAGGAGATACAAGGAACAGCTGGTGACTATAACAACAATGTACATGGAGAGGATTCGACCAATCCATCTCAAGAGACAAAGACAAGCAAGAAGGACTAAACCACTACAATATGGGACCTTCACCATACTTGAGCAGGTTGGAAAAGAAACCTTCAGGCCACACTTCATGCAGATGCATGCGATAGCAAGTTGTAAGAGCTCGCACCTACTAAAGCCATATATGCATGACAAAGAAGGAAACATACAGAAGTTGCCTTCCAAAGAGGATTGTACTCGAGGCAACTCGGAGGAGGATGTAGCATTGGAGCAACAAACCAGAGATCCACAAGAGCCTTGGCAGTTGGACGAGAGAAGACACCAAGGAAGACCCGATGGTACTCGAAGGAGCAAGAGAGGGAGTTGATTCCTCTACCACTCCCCACTAAGCTTTTGTGGGACTAAAAGCCACATAAGCAAGGGAGGTATGATCCATAGGGATCCAAAAAAACACACCACTTCATCAATTTCCATCAACACCAAGGAGAATTGAAGAAAATGACGAAAAATTAGGTAAACGGAGGTTCCGGGAGTAACCGCCGCCTGCTGCCACTTCATCAGTTTCCATTAGCACCAAGAAGGAGAATTGAAGAAAATGAAGAAAAATGAGGTAAATGGAGGTTCTGATAGAATCTCCGCTGCCGTAGAGCGGCGGTTGCAGAACTGCTGCCCTGCAGGGCGGCGGTCCTATAATCGCCGCCACCGGGCGGCGGTCCTATAACTACCGGTCCGCTTTGGGCGGCGGTCTTGACACTTATGAACAGAAAAGAGAAATGGAGCCGAAATGGATGCGAATTTGAAGCACCCGGTTGTGTCTCTTCCCTCCCCAACCTTTCCCATTCTCCAGTGCACGGGAGGACATGGGAGAAGGCTATAAATATGAGGAGCAAGAGAATTGATCATTCGAAGATCCAGAGAGATCAAAAAGCAAAGTATTAATTATATGAGAGCAAGTGAGCAAGATCTTCAGTGTTGGAGTGGAATTGTAGGAGCAAGGTGTAGAAACAGAGCAAACAAGCATAGGAAGGAGAGGTTTACATTGTTGTCTCCATTTTCTACTTCTTGTAATCTGTAATTGTCTATAATTGACCAATAAAAGTGGGAAGAAAGAGCGTTTTGCCCTTCTCGACTGGTTTTCCTCCATTGGAGGTTTCTAGGATAAAATTGTTGGTGTTTGGAGTTGAATTTGTTTCTCTTCTCTGCAATTTCCTTTCTATAGCACTAGATAATCAGTCACTAAAGCTCTAATTTTCAAGCAAATATGTCATTTTCCAAAGTTGAAAGTAGAACAACATAATTGTGTGATTTCGTAGATTTCCAAAGTAGAGGTTCACGGATCACCTTCCCGAGATCCTTGAGTATCATTTTTGTTTGTATTGGGTGATATTGCCCAAAGAACCAACTGTGCAGTCTTATGATTAAATTGTCTACCATGAAAGACTCTGGCAATATTTTCAGAGCTCAACTTGTCAATGAAAACTGCCTTCTCACCCTCTAATTTGATATTTGCCTCCAAGATGGGTTCCATACTAAGATTCATGTTTGGAATGAGCATCCTTATTAATTTCTTTATAATTTCTCTGATGGATAAATTGGCCAAGGAGGGCTCTTGTGCTTTAGAACTTGAATCATTTTCATCTAAGGGGGACTCTGAAACAACGGGTTCTTTAGACCTGCCTTAACCTTTGACAACTTTGGCCTCTTCTTTAGTATCCATCTCCTTCGGGAGTTGTACAAATACCTCTGATTGAGAAACATCAGTCCTATTAAAAATTCATCTTCTTCTTTCAAGAGTTCATTAATTCCATAATATATGTATCCTTCCATCTGAAGAGTAGAGAAATCTTGGATGAAATTCTCTAGCAAATCTTTCTCATCAGCTTGGTCATCATCACCACCTCCCTCATAAGAAGTGTTCCTCAACACATCCTCTTCGAGGTCAAATTGACGCGCTTAATAGACCTGTTATATTGAAGCCTCAGATCACTGATGAAATTTTAGGGTCATGATACTAACTTGTGAGAAAATAAAAAATGATAGGTAGCTCAACCAATGCTCCTTTGCCAACATCGTGGAAGTTCTTATCTGTAATTACCTTTTCTGTTATGAACTCTAATGCAAACAAGCTGGTTGTAATACGGGGCAATGTGGATGGCTCACATTTGGCACCATAAATTCCAAAGTAGGTGTATTTAGAAGGTAGGAACCAATCCCCCTTATTTGTGTCCTCACAACAAGCTTTAGACCTGAGTTTCTCCTTAATAGCATATGTGATTCTTGATGGCTTCCTTTTGAGAAATTTATTATAAGCTGCACCGAAAAAGCTGTCACAAATGTCACAAGAATAATAACTGGTTTTAGAGAAAATTTTGGTGGTCCATAATTCGACAAGCACGTCAAAAGTTTGGCTAGATTAAAGTATTAATTGTTGTTGGATTTTACTCATGTGTTTAATCATCTCAAGCTGACCTGCATCAGTAATCATTACCTTAATGACATTTTTCCTCATGTTTTTGGTAATGATCACGAGGCAAGGGGGATCCTCTTAACACACAAGCACCGTATGCATTTGTTAGTAGGGGAATGAACAGTGCACATAATCCATCGCTTTGGGCCTTTTCACCATTTGGCCACTTTCCCCATTGGTAAAGATTTTGGAGCATGTAATGCCTTGTAGGTCACCCGTGTCTCACAATTCTTACCATTGTGCGATTAGCCCAAATTACAATCAAATCACGTATATTGTCAAAGGTTTTGGGTGTCACCAACTTTACAAATACCTACATAGGAGAACTTCGACCACGTGTGAGTAGAAAGATATAAGGAACGTGGTAATAAATTTTAAACTTACCCTTGGCTTCCACGCTTGAATGACCTTGGTGGTTTCTATCAACAAATATACACCATAGTCATAATTGACATGAGGGTATTTCATAATAGTAGACAACAATGTAATACATCTCTATCGACCTTATAGTCATTATCTAAGCCGTGGGTCGTCCATATCATGGTAATGCCATCCATAAAGTAACTCTTACCATCCTTTATGCATGGATTCACCAACATGTTTGGTATATGAGAAGTACAAGGAAAAGGGAATGAGTGTGTAATCATAATGATCTCTCAAACACACGTTTGTAAAAGGCATACCTATGGTATCTTCTCGTATGGGGTGTTTCTTATAAATTATTATGCCCTAATTTTTTGCATGAAATAAAACACAGGAAAACAAAGTTTTTTGATTGAATGATTTGAATGGAGAGTTATCTTCACTTGTCTTTTTCGCATTGTTTAGTTTGAAAGATCTAAAAGAATGTTTTATTGAGAATGTACAAGCAAGTTGGATATGTAAAACATTTGTTGTTCACCATAAAATCATGGCAAACGATGTGTGACACATAAAGTGATGAAATATAAGCACAAAGCAAAATAGATACAATCACGGTGTGTGGGTGTTTGCGTCACGAAAATCAAGAGGAATGAATAACACTAAACAATTAAAATTCTTAATCGATCAATAAGCATAATTCATTAGATGCAAAAGGTAAGAGATTTAACATTTTAAATAAACATTAGCCTATTAAACTATCCACATATAACCTTAGGGCAAGGGAGTAGGCCCAAGACCTATTTTAAATGCTTCTAAAGATTCACAATGGCATTTATCTTTAAAGATGAGATAATATTGAACTTTAGAACATAAAAGCTAAGGCAAAGAACAACATAGTGAATGTTAGGATTACTATTACACCATATTATATTATTTATAATATACTTGCTTAAATAAAGTTTGTTTAGGGTTTGTTACGTCAATCATAGGAGAGAAGTTTAAATAATTATTTATCTAAACTTAATTGGTTAGATTGTTTTAGAGTGGTTTCGAGTCATTCAAGTAAATAGAATTGGTTGAGAGATAAGTGCAAAGTGGTAAGGGCTTGTTGAGAAAATGCATCATACAAAATAATATCATAAAAAACTAGGAATTGTATAAATATCACTTCACATTTGAATAAAACAAGTGATACAGATACAATATTTCCATTGATGGAAATTCTAAAGGAGATGAAAAAATTCCAAAGGAAACACCCTTTACAATAAGTTCACTACTCAATATATACTACACTAAACTAAGGTGGTGGAATGCAAGTGTGCTACATACATAGATCCAAATTTCACAATATTACATCTATAGAAACAAATGTTGGTTGTAAATAATCACATGAAGCAACATGTTGAATAATTCTTTCCATCCTTGATCAATGCTTCGGATCATATCTTCCTTAATCTGTTTCCATGCTTTACATTCCATTCCATCCAAATATTTTCACAATGCCTTGTATTTAATGTTTTGCCTTGGGCTTGATACACCGACGTGTGGGATGAAAGGCTGGTTGACTTTATTTTTCCGTATACACTTAAAGAGATCCAATGGCCAACGGCTCCTCAAAATGAGATGGACAACAATCTTGGCCTTCGGGAGAATCTTTACCTCGCTCTTCCACTCCACGATTGGGTGCCATGCAACATCAAACTTCATTGAGATCATCACGTTTTTTTCATTCATTTGGGCTCGTTGGCCATCGATTAATGCATTGCAAGGGATTAGTGGAGGGAATAAAACCTAGAGGTTGACAACCTCAAATACTTTTGAAACAATGATACATCACCATGCAGATGGTCCACATTCACTCTTTTTGTTTATAGGGCTCAACACACCAAAATCACTTTATTGAGGCCATCACCTTATTACGTCAGAAAATACTTATTTATATATTTGCATTGTTGATCAAACATATCAATGGTACGGGAAAATTTTAGGGATGTCAGAGCTTACTTCTCCTTTAGGTTCATAGTCGTGAACCACTTGACTTGGGGCCACTCATATCACCATTGAAACTTATGACCATAGTTACCTAAGACTCTAGGACGGGGTTTTGAGACGTGTTACCATATTTTTCATGCAAGAATGAACAAAGCTATTTTTGGCAAAACAACTATTTTTAGCATTTTTGCTATTTTTAGCAATCGCTAAAATAAAATGTGTTAAACGAAAATTGGGTGAGTGGTGAAAGTTGCTATTTTTAGCGTTCGCTAAAAATAGCGAGTTTCCAAAATAGAGTGCAAAAGCATGCACAAAAGCTAAGCAGACTTGAAATGAAAGGCAACTCTAAAAATAGAGAAGGCAGTCAAAGATAACAACTAAGAATAGGGAAGTTAGCGCCAAGGAAAGGAGAAGCTAATGCTAAAATTAGCAAAAACAGCTGGGTCTATTTTTTAATCATAAAAGAAGCAGTTAGCAGTTGTTTTTTATGCTAAAAATAAGAGTTAAAGTGGCTGTTAAAACAATGAATTTGTGGTTATAATCATTGCATGCCTAAAGTCTATGTAGCAAGCACAAAAAGCAAAGCAGCATGCAAAAAGTAAAAGCAGCTGCTAAACCCAAGTTTGGACGCCACATTGGAGGGATAAGGGTTTGTTTTATTTATTGCAGCATGCTAAGTTCCCACGTAGCATCGTAAAAGGGCAAAATTAATTGTTTTAATACTCAGCAACATGCCAATTTTCAACGCTGTAGGGTATTAGAGGGATTTATTTATTATTCCAAGGCACTTGCATGTTTGGAGGGCAGTCAAGGGGTGAATAAAATAAATTTATTTTATTACTGCAAGCACAATAGGGATCTAAAATGGAGGGCCGTAGTCTTATAAGACGGATTTTTGTAAAAAGAAATCACATACACACTCTTTCAGTTGTTCTACATTGGTAGTCCTAGCTTGTACTTGCATCTCTGAATAGAAAAGCTACATTTTTGCTTTCTCATATCGCTGGTTTTTTGAGTATTCATCGTGTTTATTAGGGTATTGTATTGCTTTGTTGTGGAAATTCTTCCCTATATTGCTCTCCCTTACCGAAACGTTTGAATTAATTTTGCAGATTAGCCTAGAGTTGTGCAAGTGTGTAGATCTCTATATTTTCAGATGCAAAGAGTATATGTGTGTCAAATAATTGGTGTATCACCTCAATTTTATAGTACCCACATTCATTCTCTCTTTTCTTTGTCAATTTTATTAGTTATAGGTGATTCATAGGGGAACTAGCCCACTCACTGGAGGTTCACCTCGGTTTTAGGTTACCCACAACCTCGAGGTGTTCCAATTTTGTCAATAGGAGAGAGAGTACACACCATACTCTATTAGGGTGCACTTCTCGGGTGACAACAGCGGTTTTCGACACGTCCAAAGTGGGACAAGAACAACAAATTTGTCAATAATTTGATGCTATTTTGGCAAATATCGTGTTTGATGACACAAATATTCAACATCTGGCGACTCCATTGGTTCAAAAACCCATTTTCTCAATCAATGCGAGACCAATTTCATTCATATTTTCATATTTTTATGAGGTCGGTCATGACTTCAATTCCTCATTTGAATTCATAGTTTCAAGAGAATCATTACTCCCCTCCACCTCCTTTTCCTCAAAATATTCCTCCAGATCGCATCAGTAAACCCTATCACAATGAATATACCCATGATCCAAACAATTTGTATGATTATCCTAATCATGGTGTTTTTCAGAGCAGTATATACAAATTATAGAAGCAATTCCATACCTAATGATGATTTGCAGATGTAGGTACTACACGTGGAGTTGAAGATGGTACAAATGAGAGCAACAAGCACTATCAAAGCAGCAAAACTTGGATTCAGGAATCCCTACCCTTGGGTTGGTCCTATGCCATACTTGGTATAGCCCTCTAGAGAAGATCTTTGTGTCCGAGTTGATACCACAATTATCAAATTGGGATGAAGAATCGGAAGCTTACCAATCTAGTGTTGAGAGACCCTGTCAATGGGGTAATTCTTCACTATCATCATGCAACCCTCCTATTTCTACTTTCCAACCACTTCAACCGGAGCCCTTGCCCCAAATTCCTAGCTTTCTTAAAGCTTCTCTTCCACAAGATCTTACCCCTCTCCAATCATCTCAACCATTGTAAAATCAATTAGTAACCCAACCCACCCCTTCCCTCATATTCCCAAGTCTATTATGGAATGAACCAAATCTAACAAAATGGAGCTTATAGTTTGAGGACATACAGATCCCATAGTTGGTCAAACTTACAATAGAGGAGTGCACGAAAGTGGTTGAAGTTACATAGCAGCAGGAGGAATATGACCAACATGCAAAGGTTAGACAAAGTTTTCTCAAATCTCTTGAGATGCAACGTAAAGATAATGTTTCAGAGGAGCATGTGAGTGTTCTTAAGGATTAGATCAGCAATCTTGAGCCTATATCAATATCAGATCAGCTTGCAGAAGATGAGGTTTTATCAAACTTAGAAGGATTTGATGATGAAGAAGAGCCAATTGAAATTGTAAGTATTATACCTCCATCATCTATCTTCTTCCATGAAGAGTCTCTTGTTATTAAATCTTCCTTTGAGCTTGATAAGATAAGATAAGATAATGATATTAATGTCCAACAAATGACCACAAAAGTAGGTCAATGGGATTGCAGAGTACAAAGCAAACAAATCCAGCAAGAGGACCCAAACGGGTCGCTCGAAATACAATGAGAGAAGGAGAGGAAGAGAAGGAAACAACAGAGGTCGAGAGACCAGGAACAAAGAAGAGAGAGATGACTGTGTGGGGAGGGAGCGGAAGAAGGAGCAACATCCCCAACATCCCCTAACACTCAAGGCCGGATGAGAGGGACTTGTAGTGTGCTGATGACAAGAAGCTGAGACTGTAGACTACTTGGGAGCCGGCGTCCGGGAGGAAGGCGGTGCCTCTTAGTAAGCTTGGAGGATCGCTGTCTATGTGGAGGGCCCCTGGGACATGCCTGAGATAGGGAGCCTCGGGTGGAAGAAACAGAGTCTCGAGATCTGACGGACCTGGACTGGGGGTCCAGACACGTGACCAAGTGCCGCTTAGCACCCCTCACCGGGGAGAGCACCGGGAAGAAGGAAGTGATCAGTCTAGTAGCCATCCGTCTGGGGGGAGGATGGAGGAGCTTGTCCCGAAGCCTGAGGGCCTCCTGAAGGTAGAGAGCAAGACATCTCTGATCATAGTATCTGAAGAAAGTTGTGAAGGAAGGAAGCTCACGGAATAGGCAATGGAATCGCCCACGAATCTCATAGTAAACAGGACACCTGAAAATGAAGTGTTCTTCGGTTTCAACCTCCTGGAGAGAGCAAAGCAGGCAAGTCCGCTCCGAGCGGTCTAAGTGATGATCAGTCTCAACACGAAGTCGATGTGAGCCCACTCTAAACTGACCCAAAGAGATACGAAGGGCCTACAACCAATGTTGGGAAATGTACATGGGTCTGAAAATGACCCCATCACGGATCTCAAGGAAGTGTGCCGCATAGAGTGACATCTTTCGGACGCAACCCCGGGGGGTTGGTCCAGGTGTGCTAGATGAACTATCTGTAGATATCATCTCTGATTATCCTATGAAGGTCTTGTTGGTTGGGTAGAGATGGGCAGGGGCATCCAGAGAATAGCTGAAGGGTGGGAGACGGTCCATCTAGATGCCAATGGACTTGAAGAGGCGTGAAACGTAGGCATACCAGTAGCGAGATCGTCTATTGTGATCTAAAGATGCAATAGCTTTAAAGGAGTAGTAGGCAAGATAAATGTACCTATCTTTGTCAACAGAAGAGCAAGAGAACCCCGGATATAGTGCAACAACAACACAAGGCTGAAGATGGTCTCCAAACGAAAAGGGTGAGCCCCAAACTCAACAAGAATAATGTTGTGAGGAACAAATTCTTTGCTCTTGATAATACGTCTGAGCATGAGGATCTAAACGCGCTTGATAGTGGCCCAAACTTCTAAACCATACAGGACAGTGGCCCTAACCAGTGAATCAGAGAGGGACATCTTGGAAGGAATGTCCTGAAAGTGGTGGCAGAAATATTCTCTCAAGAATTGCCAAAGAACCAAACCCCTTATTAACTTGGGGTTTGAGAGCCGGACGGAGGCTAAAACGAGGTCCAGAAAAAAGAATCCCGAGGTAGGTGTAAGGGCAAGTGGTCTCAATCTCCACACCCTTAAAGAATAAGTGGAGGTCTGAAGTCTTCAGACAATTGAAAACCATAACTTTGGTTTTCCCAAGATTCACAGTCAGCTGTTGATGATCACAAAAAAGGGCTAAGGCATCCGGCTGCCTCTGGAGACCCTCTGCAGAAGAAGCCAGGAGAACTATGTCATCTGCAAAGAGGAGGATGTAAATCAGAACCTGGTGCAGAAGGCACCCATCCCCTTCCTGTATGTGATCCCGAGAAAGTTCTCGAGCTCATCGATATAGATCCCAAATAAGGTAGAGAGAGGGGCTGCCTTGTTTGACACCAATGGTGCTCCTGATGAAGTCGGACAAGCCAGCAGAAGTGCGAAGGCGGCCAAGGACCTCCTCATAAAGGCATGTGATGGCTGTAAGAAAATCTCGGAAATGCCTATATCTCTGAGCCTGCGGAAAAGGGCTTCCCGTGGAACAGAATCAAAAGGTTTCCAAAAATCCACAAAACAACAGAAAACTCTGGAAGAGTGGTGGCGAGCCTCTTTGATGATGGCCCGAAGAGTGAGGATGTGGTTGGTAGTCTGGTAAGTCGGTCGGAAGCCCGCTTGCCCCTTAGCTCTGCAATGGTATTGATCAAGGAACTCGGAAAGCTACAAATGAAGAACAATAGCATAGAGCTTGGAAAATGTGTGACCCACCATGATAGTCCTATAATTGTTGGGGTCGGAAGTGGGCCCTGACTTGTGTATAGGGTGGATGATGTGGTGGGACCAAGAGACTGGAAAACCTGTACAAACCACCTGGTTGAAGAGGTCCACAAGATAACTGAGGAGTGTCGTCCGACCAAACTTGAAGAGTTCCGCATGGAACTCTTCTTCATCCCCCGCTTTTTGCACTCATAGCAAGAATGGCATTCCTCACATTGGTGTGGGTGAAAATATGGCGTAGGAAGGGAGGGGAATGAACCTAGATGTGGGGCTGGCACTCGGGAAGTCATAAAGAGTGGAGGTGTGAGTGAACATGGAATTAGGATCAAGGTCCAAGGGTAAAGGAGAATGACGGGGAAGAATTGTGCGCCAGAAATGTTTGGGAAAGTGGATAAGTGACAGACGAAGCTCACGGCGCTTATGAGAGATAAATGTGCGTTTCTTATGTCGAAGGAGACGACAATAGGCGACTTTGAGGGAGGGAAAGAGGGAAGGGCATGCAAGAAAGCAAAGCGTTGTTTCCGATGGAAGGCTTTGCATTCCTTGTCATACCATTTGTTCATAGGGCAATTACCATGGCGCAGGGTGGAGTGAGTGACGTGGGGGAAGGAACTCGTGGCCGTCTCACGAATAGCGCAGGAGAGGGTATTAAACATGTGGTCTGAGGTGAGAGAGGTGAAATGGGGAATGGGGGGGGTGAAGGCACGAAGGCAGGAGGAAAAGGTGTCGGGATCCCCTGTGTCAAATTTCCAAATAGTACGTGATATACCGGGGAGGGGTGGGGTCCCGGGGAGAGCCTGGAGGGAAAAGGAGAGGGTCGCATGGTCAGCAAGAGGGATGGGGGAGACACGTAAGTGGTGTATGTAAGGAATCAAGTCGGGGGTAGTCATTACGTAATCAACAACACTGGCCCCACCACAAAAGGGTCTGCAGGTGAAGGACCGGGAATCAGGAAAGCGAGGAATGCCATTCACGATTAGTAGGTCATGAGATTCCCCTAATTCGAGAAGATGTCGGCCATAGGAAGTCAGGGGCCCTACCGTGTCCTCAGAATCTCGCTGGAAGCCAACAAACTCGGGATCCACCTCAGAAGTGCATAGTACATCGTTAGTCTGTCGTGCCTCGGAATCTGCATATTTTTGGTATGGGCATTGAAGTCCCCCAAGATGATGACCTCCCCAGAGCCCGAGAACTGAGATATACCAGCATAAAGGTCAAAGAAGGGGTCTCCATCGGTAACGGGTTGTGTGGATGGCAAATGAAGAGGAAGCTGGAGGGAAGTAGTAGACGACAATAAAGATGTCTCTCAGGAGGGGAGAATTACGTTTGATCCGAACCCAAAAAAGTGGGCAGACTCATCCTCAGCGGCAATAGAAATCCTGCTCCAAAGGATGTCCCTGACTAAACAAGCAACCCCGCTAGATCCCCTGACGCCCCCAGAACTCCAAGTCTCCTGTCTACAAACAGAAAGCTAGTAGTAACCACTGATGTTAGGGAGAGGGCGAGCCGGGCTCGCATGTGTCTCCGTAACAAAGAGAAGGTCCGAGAGACCTAAGGCATCATGCAGGAGGCCAGGAGAGGACCAAAAGGACCCATTTCCATTCCACTATGCGAAGGAGATGCCCTGCTTCCCAGCCTTCTCCCGTCGGAACCATCATCTGGAACTAGAGCTGGATTCGGGAGCCCAACCAAGAGGGAAGGAATCCTAAACCACTGGCCTGAGGTTACGAATCGCCACCTATTTCCTTGCTTTTCTGGCTGCCATGACAATTTCCTGAGATTTCTTGAGTTTGGCAACTTGTTCTCTGGTAAGATCCTCGTTGAGAAAGACCTTATTGGGTAGAGAGAAAAGTTTCCGCTTGGCTCTGAGAGCCTTAAGGCAGTCAACAACTGACTTGAAACGGATAAAGAGAGTAGATCCTAGACCAAACCAAGCTCTATCCAACTAAACATCGGGCAGCTCCAAGTTATCTGTGAGGAACTTCAAAGCAATGACTAGGGGGTC
This sequence comes from Taxus wallichiana var. yunnanensis, assembly GCA_018340775.1. Lineage (NCBI taxonomy): Eukaryota > Viridiplantae > Streptophyta > Pinopsida > Cupressales > Taxaceae > Taxus > Taxus wallichiana. The sequence continues at coordinate 152,837,721 of CM031239.1, read as the reverse complement.
GGAAGAGGGAGGAGTGGGCAATCCTCGACTTTGAGGTTCGGCTCCTGAACGTCTAATTCTTTCTTCCACCAGTTTGGCTTGAACCACTGCTTCAACCACGTTAAAGGAGGATTTTTATCTTTACCCTTGACCACTTGTGCCAAGAAACGATCTGTTTTTGAAGATTTTTCTCGCTGAGTTCTAATTTCCTCTTGCTTATGTTTCAAATATGAGATCTCAACCTGTAATTGATTATTATTAGCAGAGGTGTTGTGTCGGTGAGTCATTGTCTTGCAAGGCGATATTATCAGCTTCAACCTTATCCACCCGAGAGGTTAATTCAAAAATATCGGTCCAAAGGGATTTGTTGGATGATTCCAGAGTCTCAAGCCCGCTTGAGAAGTTTTGCAATGATGTTAGGAAGGTTGCTATCCTGCTTATCCTGTTCGTTTGACCCAAGATTGGAAACCACCTGTGCAGCGGGGGTGGAGGGAGACATCATAGTTGGGTAGACTGCCTGGAGAGGAGAAATGATTAGAGGGATGTTTGTTGAGCCTCCAATATCCCTGCCTAGATTACTGTGCATAAGATTAGCAATTGTGGAAGCCCGAAAACAACCACGAAGGCAGGTTGCAGGTTAGTAACAACTAAGAACCTAAGCTCACAGAGCACGGGCAAGGAAAATATCACGAGTAGTGAAGAGGAGCCACGATGAGAGCAAAACAAGAGCCACAGACCCTACAAAAAACGTGACCGAGAAGTTTCACGAGCTTGTAAAAAAGTAAACTGTCGTGCCCTCCCGAGCAGTCCAACAGAGATCTCGAGTCACAAAAACAACCCACAACCATGAGCTGCAGACTGTAGTCACGAACTCGAGCCACGAACAACAAAGGTGAGCCACGAAACCAGGAAAAGGGTCACGAAACCGAATACCGAGCCACGAGTTCTAGTGGAAACCCTAGATCGAAGCCACGAACCAGTCAAAAGGATTCACGAAAATGTTGGGAAACTCAAGCCATGAAACTCGTGAAAACCGTGCCTTAAGAATCACGAAAATACTAGGAATCTCGAGCCACGAAACATGTAAAGATTGTGATCAAAAGATGTCTATATCTAGAAAAATAAACAAAAAGAAAAATAAATCTTCCCCTATTAGAAAGACTCTTATCAGGTACAAAATTGGCCGAAAAACCCTCTGCTAGTATAAATAGATGAAAAGGAATCAAATATGATCTTTGCAAAAGATGAGGTAACAAATGTTGCAGATCAGTCTACAAGCATCCAATATGAGTAGGGAAGGGCCTTAAGCATTCCAAATGATGAAATTACATAGAAAGAAGAGAGGCAGATCAGAAAAATCAGTTTGTCAGCCCATGAGAAGACCATGCCCAATCAGGGATTTGGCTAGTTTAGAGCCACAAAGAGAGTTGCTATATCAGTTGTGCTCATTTCAGAGCATACGAAAGAGCTTCAAGTTGTAAAAACTCAACCTCAATGTCTACAAAGACAATATTCAGATCCTATAGAGGTGTTAATTCATTTATGGGCTGATATTTTGGGCAAATCAATAGTGCATGCCATGTCTGCACTCATACCATGTGATCTAGTTGCAAAACTGATCTCATGGCCCCACTTTTAAGGAAGGGGAGTTATTTCTCTCGACCAGTCTATGGTTTTGTTTAGCTTTCCTTTTTCGTACGGTTAGAATAGGGTAGTTTAGGATTTTAATTCAATAAGTGCTTGCATGCACATGTTTTCCTTTTGTTGAAGGTAATTTGGTTCTTTTGTTCAGAGAATGCAAGTTATTGACAGAGTATGTGACTCCATAGCCCAATGGATGCGAAGGCTACTAATCTCTTGTTTAGCAGGCAAACAATCCCGTGATGTCGCCAAAATGTTACCATATTTTTCCATGCAAGAACGAACAAAGCTATTTTTTTGGCAAAATGACTATTTTTAGTGTTTTGCTATTTTTAGCATTCACTAAAATAAAGTGTATTAAACAGAAATCGGGTGAGTGGTGAAAGTTGTTATTTTTAACGTTCGCTAAAAATAGCAAGTTTCCAAAATAGAGTGCAAAAGCATGCACAAAAGCTAAGCAAACTTGGAATGAAAGGCAACTCTAAAAATAGCGAAGGCAGTCAAAGACAACAACAGCTAAGAATAGGAAGTTAGCGCCAAGGAAAGGAGAAGCTAATGCTAAAATTAGCAAAAACAGCTGGGTCTATTTTTAATCATAAAAGCAGCAGTTAGCAGTTGTTTTTATGCTAAAAATAAGAGTTAAAGTGGCTGTTAAAAACTTAAAACAATGAATCTGTGGTTATATTCATTGCATGCCTAAAATCTACGTAGCAAGCACAAAAAGCAAAAGCAACATGCAAAAAGTAAAAGCAGTAAAGACAAAAAAATAGAAAAAGACGAGGATAAAGGTAAAAGCAAAAATCAACTGCTAAAACCAAGTTTGGATGCCACATTGGAGGGGTAAGGGTTTGTTCTATTTATTGCAACATGCCTAAGTTCCCACGCAGCATCCTAAAAGGGCAAAATTAATTGTTTTAATACTCAGCAGCATGCCAATTTTCAATGCAGCAGGGTATTAGAGGGATTTATTTATTATTCCAAGGCACTTGCATGTTTGGAGGGCAGTCAAGGGGTGAATAAAATAATATATTTTATTATTATTGCAAGCACAACAGGGATTTAAAATGGAGGGCCATGGTCTAATAAGACGGATTTTTGTAAAAGAAATCACATACACACTCTTTCAGCTGTTCTACATTGGTAGTCCTAGCTTGTACTTGCATCTCTGAATAGAAAAGCTCCATTTTTGCTTTCTCATATCGCTGGTTTTTGAGTATTCATCGTGTTTATTAGGGTATTGTATTGCTTTGTTGTGGAAATTCTTCCCTATACTGCTGTCCCTTACCTAAACGTTTGAATTAATTTTGCAGATTAGCCTAGAGTTGTGCAAGTGTGTAGATCTCTATATTTTCTGTATGCAGTAGTATATGTGTGTCAAATAATTGGTGTATCACCTCAATTTTATATTACCTGCATTCGTTCTCTCTTTTCCTTGTCAATTTTATTAGTTATAGGTGATTCGCAGGGAACTAGCCCACTCGGAGATTCACCTCGGTTTTAGGTTACCCACAACCTCGAGGTGTTCCAATTTTGTCAATAGGAGAGAGAGCACACACCATACTCTATCGGGCGCACTGGGTGACAACGGGACCACAAAAAGATTCCAAATCTCGGGGATGACGGGGGACGAAGAGGGGACTGCCAATGAAATAATATATAAAATTTATGTATATTACAAATATGATATAATAAACTAAGACTTAAAGTTGAAAGCCTGAAGGTTGAAACCATTAATCCAATTATTCATCACATAAGCCAAAATGCTATATTTATTATTCATATTTCATATTGAGTCATTGACATTAACATAGAATCGAGATACATTGATAGTGATACAATGATACATCAACAATATGACAATGAAAAACAAAAGACTTCATTAATCAACATGAGAAGAGTACATATGTCATAAGTTCATAACCAAAATGGCAAAAACTAAAGTCTAAAACATAGTCTGTAGACTGCAACTCTATATCTGGAGTCCTTCGTAGAGGGAGTACTTGTGAACCGCTCATTGTTGGAAGTGTGAAGATCATCTACCTCCCGGAATGGATCCAAGCCGATTATCGCTGCTCTTGATCTTCGTCAATTTGCCTCAAATCCTCATGATCTACATTCCACCATAATGTTGGGTTCTCCTTGTTTTAAGGTGTCCAGTGATTCATGAGATGCGAGACACTATGTACGACAACAAGTTTCTCTGCTCTCTTGGAGGTAAGTTTATTTCTCTTAAGAGAGTGGATCCACCCATACGTTGACTAATTCCTCTTAGAATAAGAGGAACTAGAAATTTAAAGAAATAAGGCGAATGGCAAGTGTACGCAACGATCTTGGAGGTCCATATATTTTCCACCCATTCATTGGACTCTCTTGTAACAATTTGCCCCAATTTATTTTTGCCAAGTTTTGTAGCCCTCAAGATAAACAAACTTGAGCAAATCAATTATGACTTATGAAACATCCTCGGCATTATATATTTTTTGGGGCTTTTAAGAAATCCTTTCTCACCGCCTCGTCCTCTACATGGACAATCCCTGCCAAGCCTCTCCATATACCATTTAGGATTTAGTGCATATGCGACCATTTGTGAAGGTGTGTTCAACTCTCCCATGTTTGCTCAATGATGGGCTGAACATGTTGATGGTAGAACTCCAGGGATGGAGTCCATTTCCCAAATATCGGCCTTCATCGGCTAAGCATATTGTCAATACACTTGTGTATTTCACCGAGGTTGGGGCTTTCAGAATCCCCATATTTGATCACACTTAAAACCAAAGATACAATCAATGTGATGTATCTCACATTTACTTAAAATGTGTCCCACTTTGCTTTCACCTTGTTCCCTTGCTTTGTTCTGGACTCATCCCACTTAGTCCACTCCGACGTCATGATCGTAAGTTGTAGGGACTCTTGCAACTCAAGCATCCTTCCAACTAAATAAAGTATAATTCAAAACGTGTCTATTGGCTTGAGAAACTCCTTACTCGAAAAGCTACAAAAGAGTGCCAATGATGTATGGTGGTTGCTGAATATCTCCACTTTGGTAGCCTTTGCCACTACACTTTTTGATCGAATCGATCTTTTTGATTTTTTTAATGCATTGTTCATGGCATGCATGTAACATGGGGCCCAAAATATATGGTGGTAGTGAGCTTACCTGTTGGTTTGCATACATAAACTACATTTGTAATAACTTGTACAATGTTGGCAGCGCTAACCGATAAATTGAAAGTTTGCATCCTTTTTCTTTCTTGAACAATCAATGACCCTCAAGAAGTAAGGACCCTCTCTGCATGAGACAATGATATTGATGAGGGGTGGTGTCTAATATCCGTTCACCCATCCATGATGATGCTACAACCATGAGAGATCCATGTGCACCTCATCTCCTCCATCAATAAGTTAACCTTGAAATAGTTCCTATCCAATATTGTGGTCCTCAACTTCGTATCTCCTAGGGGCACATAACCTACACCTACTTTGGCTACCTTAGCCATAGCCTCCTTGTAATAAGGAGAGCGAGCAACATGAAATGGAGAAACAATGGATTATTTTTTCCAATGGTATCATTAACCTTCTTGCTAGCCTTTGTATCATACATATCGACAACTGGATTGGAGACCACATCCTTCCTCTTCCCCTAACTACTAAAAGCGTCCACTTTAGTGATCTTAAAACTTGCATGTCGAAGTGGTATTTAAGAAAACACTCCTAGAAGTTCTTTGAGAACTAGAAGAGGTGCCACCAATGCCACGAATTGTTGGAAGTTTATTTGTGGTATCTCCATTAAACAACCTCACTATCTTTTCCTTCTCTTCAAGTGATAGTTGTCCACAAAGGCCAACACCTTTCCTTGAGATGTGCAATAAGTGCACATTCAATCTAGTAATGCTGCCCAACCAAGTCAATGAGCATATATTGCACTTCCATGTTTTAGTCCCTCAACAATTTGAGCAAATTGTTTCAAAGGTTTTATTTTGTGTCAAACAATCCTCTAGCATATTTGCACATCTTGGAGGGGTAGCTAAACTTGTCAACACTCCCATGTGAATTGTCAGCTGTTGTTTTCCTTTCTCCTTGCACACCCCCACCCATCTCATCACTCATTTGAATTTCACATTCAGCTTCATACTCACTGTTTGAACTCATTTTAGGGCTGCAATACTAAAAACAAGAAATATAACTATTCTAATGACCCATTGTGGATTTGGAAAAAAACAAGAGAACAATGCCCTGCCCTTCTTAAACCCACTTTGCATTTGGAAATTAAAAAAAAACAGCAATGTTTTTCTTTAACCCACTTTTCATCTGGAAATAAAATCAACAATTTGAATGCCCCTTGTTTAACCGACTTTACATTTGAAAATTAAAAAAACAAGCGAGTGATCATTGTACATACTTTGCTCTTGGTCTTGCTAATGCTCTTACTCTTCTTCTTCCTTTTGCTCTTCCTCTTCAGCTTAGTGTGATTAGAATGAGTGTGGGTTGTGTTTTTATAAGTTTTTGAGTGTGTTTTATGGTCAGGATGTAGAGTGACACTTTGATGCCAAAACCATTTGCTAAAACTCAAATTTCAGCAATTTTGAAAAATTTATTTCTCTTAAAGTATCATCTGGGTTTTCCCGAAAATTTGACAGCTTGCTTATAACATATGAGGCTAACAACCCATTAAATCTCATAGAAATCCAGATCGTAGATGTAAAGTTACACTTAGTTCTTCACAGGGGTTTCATTGGATTTTCGTCAAACAATTTGTATGCAGTCTTGTTTGGCCTGATTAAATAGGTATGATAACAACAGAAAAAAATGTATCTTGTTTGCCTTGAATCTACCAATAACAATCATAAAACGTCCTCAACATCAATCATTCTTGATCTGGGCTTTAAAAACATTGAATTTGATCAAAATAAATAAAATAAAACTCCAAATTCGTGCTCTACACAGCCCAAACGACCTGACACATTTCTGATTTCGATTTCTCTACCTGCACATGGTTTTGGAGGCTGAAATTTGGTGGACGTGGTCTTTATAACCAGGAATAGATTTCTTGAAAATTTTAGCCAATTCTGTTGGCTGGAATTTTTTAATCTTCTTCTCTAGTTGACAATCCGAAAACCCAAATATGCTTGTAAAAATGGAATTTTAAATTATCAAGACCTGTACAAATTCATACAAGCTCAAAATCACGTCCTCTATCTTTTTATCTTACCAGCAAAAGATTATACGAGCTCCTACGTGACTGTATATATGCTCACTCTCTACCTGGAACAGAGAAATTAATGATACAGTAATATATCAGGAAGATATTGCAAAATTTCAGAGTTATATCTGCAACCACCCTTCCATATTATTATTTACTTCGAATAGCATCATACATATTTATTGTTACACTCCTCCTTCATAGAATTCAGTTCCACAACAAACTAGACCAAATCAGGCCTTAACAACTTCTTCCACTATTCATGCAACAAACACTTTTCTTGGACTTGACTCCTATTCTTCCTCTCTAAACATGACTTAGGAGGTTTCTAACAACCTCTGAACTCGCTCAACTCTAACATACTCTATGATCTGGCATGAAAGCCTTATTTTGGCATGAAAATAACAATTTCACACTTTTACCCGATACACACTTATCAGTTTTACAATTACCATATGAATTAAAAATTACACACACATGAAATATTTTGATATCCCACTAAAGTGGAGGGAAACCATATAATTTCGCAGATGTTCTTGCATCACACTTTTAATTAAGGTTAGGTCAAAGTTTTAAATTTTAAAAGTGTTTTTATGTTTAAAAAGTGCAGGCTGTAGGGGATGCTCAATTGTCTTTGGGACATCCCTCGATTGTCTTGAGGATGTCATGGCATCCCCCTCTTTGTGAAGCACTTGGAACATCCGGGTGCGTTCCTCAAACTAAGGACACGTTCTCGGGACATTCCCTTCTTTTCTTTATTTTTTTGTGGAATGTGGGGTGGGCGTTTCGTCCTCGTCCCCAACACTCAAAATGTCCTGGTTGGAGATGGGGTGTGCGTCTCCGCATAACATTGCTTACAATGCATCGCACCAAGAAATCACTACATACATTGGGGCCCACTGATTGATAGATTAATGTGATTGATGGCAGATGTTTATTCAAAGTTCTTCTATTAATTTTTACAAGGTAGAGTCTGCCGTTTTGAGCCGTAATGGTGTCATGCAAAAACTTAAGGCAAACCCTCAAAAAAATTACAACCTTAGAGCATAAAGCTTTACATGGAAGTGTTTATATCCTAACCATTTACTTTATTATTATCGTTACTTTATTTCGATCCTCAAATTTACCACGGTCCCTGACATAAATACCATAGATCTTGCTTCTTATGTTGTTAATAATGATTCTAGCAAGTTCTCCTATGCTTCTGTCTAAATAGAGGCTGCATGTATAGGAACCTGTTACCAAATCTATCCCAACCCTTAGTTACAATCTAGATTATTTATTGTATTATGCAATAGAGGCCTATTGCCTAGTGTATGGACAATTCTGCAGACTGTCAAGTTTATGTGCTAGATCTAGAATGATCTTCTACGCATCACCAATTTAAAGTCTTGCATACGTAGAGATATATTTCTAGACCCAATACATTCTGATAAAACCGACGTGAGTCTTACCCCAAATTTGGTTAATATATTTTCATGTTTCCTTTTTCAGATAAAATTCCAACTATTTCTTGCCTTCCAAAATTTCACCCCTTACGTTCCCTAATGGCTATTCTCATATTCCTACAATTGAAAAATTCCATGTAGGTCCAAATACCACTAAACATTCCAACTTTACCCAAGCACCGTCCATTCCTTATCTTGATTGCAATATGGCTTTATGAATTGTCAATAAGAAAACCAACATACCTCCAAATAGACACAACATTAGGTCCCCTAGCAAATCCAATGAAGTAAAACCACTTCTACAAGAAGATAGTGACCAAATGGGAGAGCCTTTGGACAATATCGAGTTTACCCTTGAAATCCAACAATTTATAGCAGAAAATCCTCACAATGCAGGAAAATACCTCGAAGAAACCCAATTCCTTCTGAATTCCTTAAACAACATCCCTCCCACTAGCATAAGGGCAATGCATGTAAACATTATTTTTCTCACAAGCATGAGGGCAATGCATGTAAACATTATTCCTCCCACTAGTATTGGGGCTAGCCATCTCAATACCATTAATTCTTCTTTATTCTCTCTCTACAACCCCACCAATTTACATCTCAATGGAGGCTGCTACAATTGGTAGCCCACTACTTAGCAATAGTATAGTGAATCTTACTCAAAATTCTCAAATGGATCATACCCAAATGTTTATACAAGTGTTGAATCAAATGACCCAAATGCAAACTGCCACCACTAACCAAATGGTGCAGATGCAAAGGTAAGTCATGTAGACAAGTTAACCTCATCAAACCTATTGGGGACCATTTGATCAATGTGCACTACTGCCTGCCCTTACGGATGCTAAAGGGAAACATATCTTACAACCTCCAATTCAAAACAAAGTACTTGAAACTTTACAACATCAACCTTTAGCATCCTATATTGTGGCCATGCATATTATAGGAATCTTTCAAATTATAAGATTCGATGGGTCAACCAACCCTAATTATATCTCAAAGCTTTTGGCAATCTCTATAAAGATTGGATCAAAACTGATACTTATAAAACTACTAAGCTCTTAGCTAAAACCCTTAGAGATGCATTAAAATGGTACAACCAATTAAAACGACACTCCATAGTTAAATTAGAAGGCTTAGTCAATGTTGTTATACAAGAATTTCATTACCTTTACATACCGGAAGACAATTTAAGAAAGTTTGGCAATGCAAAACATCAAAACAATGAATCTGCTCATGATTTCATCAAGTAATGGAAGTCCCTAGCACATAAAGCCGAACAAAAAATGAGTGAAGAAAGTCTCTTCAAATTATTTATCAGAGTCTTAGAATCAAGACTACAATGCAAACTACATTCGTTTTCTCCTAAGAGGCTAAGACAGTAGCCCTTGACCAAGATAAAAGACAAGATCACCTCACGAGGCAATTTCAGAATCATCAACAACGTAAACAAGTCACTAGAGTTTTACTGATTGACGAGGATTTGAGCTTTTGAGCAACTTGTGGTATAATGCCTGTACTTTGTGCCATTTACTGTCTTCACGATCAGCTTAGAACCATCTAAAGCACACATGTTCATACTGCAAAGTCCCAACTCCTATTCGTTGATGCTGCACAACTCTGACAGTGTCAACACTATTCCGTGCAGAGGTGCAATAATGTTTCCCAAAAACAACAAAACAAAGAATCTTAACAGTCACAAAGCAACTGATTTCCATTTCCCTAACCAACCAACTTTCCCTTCTTCTTCCACACTTGTATATTACTGTATTCTTCCATTCTTAGAATACGAAGAAATAGAATAGAAAGTATATTTGAGGTTGGAAATATTGTAACACATCCGACCTTTCAGATCTTGTGTAAAACTATTGCATAATATAATATTGTAGCTTATAGTTCTAGCACAATGTCTATTGTTCTCTATGTTACTCTTTGTCTGATGGCACCCTTAATCATGTAATATATGCTTCCACCATGGCACATTTAATCTCTATCCACTGGGTACCTCCTGGGCCTCAGATTAGTGGTATCATAACATACACACTTCATATCATATCCTAGTGGTATTGAAGTTTCCGTGTGACTCCTCTGTTTTTATCCCCATTGATACGATGTTTGATTACAAAAAGTTAGGGCTCGAAACTTGTTACCCTTCATGATAGCTTCCTTTATGTCCTCTGCTGGGAGACATCAACTTTAGAGATTCTAATTTCAGAAATGCTTGATGAAATGATAGAGGATGCTTCATAAACGCAACAAGAACACCACACACTTGAAAGATTAGGAATCGTAGATCATTTTGCTCAGCTTCTTAAGCGTGTTCATACTCCTTCCATTACATCTTCTTCAAATCAATCTTTTGGTAGTCAAACACTCTAAAAGGTACAAGTAAATCTAGACATCTCTATTTTCGAAGGCAAAATAGACGCAAATGCTCTAGATAGTTGTCTGAATCTAATCTGTTCGTACTTTGCTGTAAATCAGTTTTTTTGATAAAGACAAGCTTTTCTCTTCTAAGAGTTTCCTTGTTTGTAATGAAATGTTTGGATAACTATTGCATTGCTCTTGAAGATGATGACTTAGAATATGTAGACACATGGAATGGTTTCATAGATATCTTGAAAGCTATCCATTATCCTTTTGGAAACTATGGTGACCAACACATCAAGCTTTCACAATTGCACCAAAGCCATGATCAATGTGTTTAAGATTACACACTCTTTTCATGCTTTGGTTTCCAAAGCGAATGTTCAAAAATCGCAGAAGCTCGTTTTGAAATATGGATAAGGCTTGAGACCATACATCCAATCTGACATGGATTTCCTCCATATCTCTCCTCTAGGGAGCCTACATTTTCTTGCAAATTTGAAGCAAAATGCAAGCAAATTTCTAAGAAAGAATATTTGAAGTCTCAAGACAAGACGTAGTCGAAGAATTCCAAGCCTAGAACTATGAAAAATCATAAATAAGGAAATGGTCCTTTACATCATCCTTAGAAGAGCATATTGCCAAATGATCAGACTAAGCAATCTGAAACTGGCAAGTGGCGTACAATTCACAACTCTGACAGTCATTTTGTGCTAGGAAGCTGTAGTTGTACAACTCAAAGCAACAGGTACTACCACTATGACACTTGACAAAGGTAAGAAGATCGCGAACTTTGAACCTAGTGCTACGGTAGGTACCACGAACATTGCTTCTTCTTCCAAGCTAAATTCAGAGGAAACAGAAAGGTTGTTCCATTCTCAAATGTGGGGGCAATGGACAACTAGTGCAATTTATTATTAACAATGGAAGTCAGATGAACCCTGATTTCGCCTGAAGTAGTTCATACGTTGAACTTGCCATTGATGCCTCACCCACAACTATACTCCATTGAATGGTTCAACTAGGGCTCTGAGAAACATTGCTTGTCAACGTCACCTAGTGTACAAAATCAATACTCTTCAATCTGCAATCCTTTGTGATTTAGCGCCATTAGAGGTATGTGATGTTGTACTGGGAAACTATATCTTTTCATCGGTGTGAAATCTTTGAAGAAAATATGAGAAATGTTATCATAGATGTTGATGTTGAGATATCACATGCCAAAAGCAGTTCCTAAGATTTCACTCATTAGTGCCAAGCTCTTCAAAAAGGTAGTCTAGTAAGAAATATGTGCTCTTGATGGTGAGACCTAAATGTAAGAATGTCTTTGTGGCTCAAACTCATACTGCGACTCCTTTAACAAAGACACAATAATTGTTGAACATCGTGATGTAAGAATACATGGTTTTATTTCAGCTACCCAAAGAAGCTTCTACACATTGAGTGTTAAAGCACACTATTGATTTGATTCCAGAATTACTTTTGCCTAGTGCATCTCTGTACTGCAGATCATTTGTCAAGAATGAAGAAATCAAGCGGCAAATCCACAAACTTGTGGATAAAGGACACATCAGGTCAAGTACTTCACCTTATGGCAGCCCAATTGTGTTCGCACCAAAGAAGAATGTCACACGGAGGTTGTGCATTGAGTACAAATCTCTCAACAAGATCACTGTGAAGAGCTGAGACCCTCTTCACAAGATAGAGGAACTTTTGAACCAACTCCATGATGCCAAGGTCACCAAAATTGATCTTATGTCTAGGTAGCATTAGAGTCCTATTGAACCCTTAGACATCTCTGCAAAACAGCCTTCAAAGCCAAGGTTTGTTTGAGTGGCTGGTTATACTCTTCGGCTTAGTGAATGCATCTGTGACATTGATGAACAAAATCTTCCAGCCATTCACAACTCTGTTGTAGTCTACTTTGATGACATCATAATTTTCAGTAAACCATGTTATGGAGATTTTGTGCCATATTCAACAAGTGCTTCACAGTTTGCAGCAACATAAGTTGTATGCTAACATGGAGAAGTGTTCATTTGTCATGCATGAGATACAATATCTAGGATACATTGTGGATGCACATGGAGTTCATGTAGATCTGGTCAAGTTCAGCGTCATCCAATAATGGTCTACACCAAAACATCTCACAAAGCTTCACAACTTCTTGTGATTAACAAAGTTTACAAGACATTTGTATTTGATTTCTCGCATGTAACTTGGCATTTTAATCAAGTTACTAAAGGTGGTCTCAAAGCAACTTTCACTTGGAAAAAGCCACATAGCAGAAAGCATTCAAAGAATCGAAATGCCAACTCTATTCCGTGCTAGTAGTTGCGTTATCTGATCTTCAACAACCATTGGAGATAGAGACTGATGCATCTAAATATGCACCTGGAGCAGTCCTTACTCAATGGTCATCTAGGTGCTTACCACAGTCAAACATTTATTTCCACAATAAGGAAATATTCCGCATATGACCGAGAGCTTTATGCCATTGTCCGGGCATTTAAGCACCACATATTGGGAAATAAGATCATAAACCACATAAATCACAAGCTGCTACAACTCCTGCAAACACAAAACAAACTGCATCAAGAAAGACATAAAAAATGGTCCTCATATCTTTTGCAGTTCCATTTGAACATCAAGTATAAAGAGGAAGTGCCAATTTAGTAGTAGATTGACTGATTTGACCTCCAGTTCAAGCTGTCTTCACTGTATACATCTAATTCAGACTTTGCGTAGCGGTATTGCAATTCAAAATTTTACTTGCAAGATCTCCTATATCACCTTGGATACTTCTGTGGACCGCACAAGATGGAGCAGTAAAATATAGTATAGGAGGTTCATTTCAGCAATGTTTCATGACACTTTGGGGTTAAAGAAATCCTTGCGGTATTGCAAAATTGTATTTTGTGGCCACGCTTCATATCAAATATTGCCAAATACATCAAATCCTATAACGCTTTTCCATAGCCAAATAGTTTAAGAAGAAGCAAGGCATGTACATGTCTTTACTGGTTCCAATGAGATTGTGGAAATCAGTTTCCATGGATTTCCTCTTTGGCTGTCTTAGCACCAAGCATAGTAACGATTGTGTTTTTGTAGTGGTTGATAGATTCTCAAAGATCACAAATCTCACACCTTGTGAGAAATCAATCTCATCTTTATAAACAATTCAACTATATGTTGAGATTGTATGGGTTCATTCTGGATTACAATCCACCATCATCTCTGATAGAGATCAAATGCTTGGATAAGACTGTGATACAATGAAGGCTAAAGCGAGTAGCTGACCATAAGGAGAGGTTTTTACTTCATAGGGTATGAAGACCAAAACAGATGAACTAGGCAGTGTAGTAACTGTAGATCACTAGACATGTCATAAAATTGGAGTGTAGACCCTATGATAGGTCTAGCACAAGCATAAAGAGTGATAGTGTGGATGTGGGAAAGAGTGTCCTAAAGGTGATAAAATTGTACCAATATATTCAAGAGAAAGCATATGGTGGAATAAACACGAGTGAAAAAGATAATGATGGCAGAGTGTAAAAGTAGTTTGCAAAAATAAATTGCCAAAGTAGTCGGAAAGAGGACAATGGCCGTTTAAACCCAAGGGGGATAAGATGTTAAAGGCAGGTTGTAATAATAAAATAAAGTAATTCTATTAAAGTGCTTTTGTAAGGAACACAATGGTCGTATGAAACCAAGGAGGATAAGATGTAAAAATAAGTAAAGTAAATCAAGATATTCAGGCAGTAAGGTAGGATGTTTAAGCAACAAGATATAAAATAAAATATGATATTCAGGCAATGAACATAAAAACAAGGTAGGATGTTCAAGCGGTGAAATAAAGACAAAATGAGATGTCAAAGCTATGAAGCATGTACAATAGTATGTCAAAGATATGAAGCATAGGATTGTGAGGTGCTAGTACGGAGATGAATCAACCGGTCTAACGGTTTTGTGAAAAGAATAGGTTGTGAGGTGCTGGTTGGGAAATGAATGGATTGAGTTAATAGTCTTGTAAAAAGAAAGTAGGTTGTGAGGTGCTGACTGGGAATTGAATCGACAAAATGAATAGTCCTATAAACATAAAGTAGGTTGTGAGGTGCTAGTTGGGAAATGAATCAATTGAGCTAACAATCCTGTAAAAGTAAAGTGGGTTGTGAGGTTTTAGCCGGGAAATGAATCGTCAAACTAATTGTCCCTTAAAAATAAAGTGGGTTGTGAGGTGCTAGTGGGGAAATGAATCGACTGAGCTAACTCTTGTTGATGTTAGTTTGGTTAATTCATTTCCCCACTAGCTTGTCATAACCTTTTTTTTTTTTCGGTCTGTTTGTCTCGGAGTTGTATAAAAAAAAAATACTGTATTGTGAATCTTGTGGGCCTTCTGTGCCTTGCCCTTTGTCGGGCCCGTGTCTTGGTCAAGTTGTTTTGTCCATGCTCGGACCATGCTGGTTTTGTGGCTAAATGGTTAGCCTTGCTCTTTTTGTACTGTGGGTTTTTTGGTCCCCCCAAAACCAAACTATTATCTAATCTAAAAAAATAACCTTTTTTATTTTACAAATCTGGGAAATGAATTGTGAGCCAACAATTATGTAAAAGGAAAATATATTATGAGGTGCTAGCTGGTGAAATATAAAATCTAGTGTTTTCTTTGATTCAAATACTACTTGTGTATTAAGATAATTCAGAATAATAAAGCACAAATTTGCAGTCCTAAATTATGTAAAGATAATCAGATCGCTTAACACACTCTAAATAGGATAGTGAAAGTACAATGAGGGTTAGGGTGTTAGAAAAATATTAGTGTTCTTTGGGCTCGGACTAGGTGATAATGAGCTGAAATTAAACGAGGAGCTATGTACGGTTCGTCAAGCTGCCTGGTGAAATTGATGATCTAGAACCGAGTGTAGAATATGTTCGTTCGGCATGGGAAAATTTGTGGGCGAATTAGTCACGGGATTGATGAATGCATCTTTTAGGGTTTTCATCAACAATTTGGCTCTAGCACTTGCTTCGTATGTGTCTTTGGACCGGTTTCTGTATCTAGATCTTTGCGATGATGCTTTTGTACCTATATATTTCTTCTCCTTTCTTATTGACCTAAAAAGGAGTTACTCATCATTTGTGTTGGGTTGACCTCACCATACCCCTAGTGATGCGATGAGTGGTACACTACATACTAATACCCCGAATAGGGATTAAGTTTACATGTAGTTCTCTAAATCATATGATGGTGTGGAGAATAGAAAAAGTAAATAAGATGGAGCCCTTGATTGGGCCCTCAACATTTGGCAATTGATGCGTGACTTGATTGTAATGCATAGATGTGTGATCTAGAGCAATAATAAATATGTATTCAGATTTGAGTAACTTTGATGTTGTGTGCTCTAAGGAGAGGTGCTTCAATGAATGTGCTCAATGACCTTCTTAGAGTGTGCCTTTGATATGGGATCCCTAGATGCCCTTAATGAGTAAGGGTGCATACATTTATATAGATGATTGATTAAAATGATTGCCCCTAAACCGACTTTAATCCGACCAAGGTAACTTTTGCATTTGAAAAGATGACTGTTGCAAGTGTAAGGGTCATATTCATTTGCTTTGGGACTGCTTTGTGCCCACGAACCTGTCTAGGCTTAGTTGGGACCATATATGAGACAAGAGATAGTTTGCAAAGAGTATGAATATGTGTTTTGTATAATGTGCATTGATTCCTGGAATGCTAAGCTGAGGAAGTTATGACACAAGTGGAATAAGAGGCCAGGATGGAACAAGGAGTTTTAATTTAGTCAACAAGTAGGTAAATGGGATAATGTCAGGATAAATGCCAAAGTGATATTTTGCCAAGTGCCACAAGACCAAATTTTGGGTTCTACGATTTCCCCCTTTAATCTAGTATTGAAAGTGTAGGATTAATAACAAAAACGAACAAGTGCATGCAAACCTCACATCCCAATCATAGGATGTAGATGTGTGAAACCAAAGAGTCTGCCCGCACGCCATTCCATTGTGAAATCTGCAACCACATGACAAAGACATGTATTAATACTCAATAGGGATATAAAATCAATATATGAAAATAGCAATTTGTAAATTGAAATGAAACATAGAATGATTACAGTTGATTGCCCCTAGTGTGTTGTATGCAAAATGTGTAAATATCCTATGTGCGAACTAGCATTATGCTGCTTTCACCATTAGAACTAGCATTAGGCTTCTTTCATCATTGTAAACTATGTCATAGGTGTGAATGAATCCGTAGGATGAGCTTGTGCATACCTCATGTGAATGTCATTTGAGTATGTGTCATAAATGTTTCTGAACCTGTAATGAAAAATTTGTCCCTCAAGTCCATGACAATCTGATATAAAACTTAGATCTATAATGATGAACTTGTATCGATTCCATGCAAATCTAATAAATGTCATAACTGAACCTATCTGATATGTAGAATGTAAAATCTGATATAAACATGTATCTGTCTTGAATACTCATATTTTACCTGTGTGAAAAACTTTCACCCTGTTAATCATGTGGAGCTGGGCTGTGATCTTTGTGAATTTTTGGAAGAGCCCACAATATGCACATTTGAGTGAGGGATGTTGCCATGTATCACTTAGCTCAAAAGAGAAAGCGGTTAGCTGTAAAAGTATATAATCAAAGCATTTAGGATGTGAACCATATAAAGCATATGAACTAAACAATGAACATAGTTATAAAAAGCTATTTGCATTAGATATGATCATTAGAGAACAAGTAGTAGATGTCATCCCGTAGGCAAGCAAATAGTGAGCATGTCTAGGAATCCACATAGATTAATACCTCAGAATGCAATAGTGAACAGTAGAGTAACATGCTAGTAGACATACGACTCAACACCAATTGACCCATTGGGACTCGTGACATGATATGGAGACACATGACATGGTGGGCTTGCATAAGACAAAGCGACTAACTAGACATTGCAATGATGACTCGAAGAATGTTAGTAGTAAGCCGTTGTGTGTGCTAAGCAAGTATGCAACAAACGGTAATGTGCATCAAGAGTAATGTGTGCTAGGCACTTTGTCTTTCAAACAAGTATGTGTGGTGTCAACAACAATAACAATATGTATCCTACAAAGTGTGTCATAAGCAATGTATCCCCAAACAATAGGTATATCAAGTAATGTACTATGAGCAATGTGTCCCAGGACAATAAGTATATCAAGTAATGTGCCAAGCATTGGATCCACGAAGCAATATGGGTGGTAGGCACCGAGTGTAACCAAACAAGCATAGAGCAGATAAGCATAGAGCAAACAATGCATAGAGTAGACAATGCATAGAGAAAACACACATAAAGCAAGAAACACAAAGAAAATAAACATAGACCAACAATGTGCATAGAGCAAGTAATCAATTAGATAATGTGCATAACGCAAGCAATGTGTGTCCAACCCCAAGTAATAGAGCATACAATGCACCTAGAGCAAACAATGAGTCAAATAATGTGTTATGGGAAAATAGGAGACGAGGGCCACTAGTAGTCAAACAAGCATAGAAGCATGTAATGTGCAAGTATTAAAATAATATGTAAATGCATCAATATCATCAACAACTAAGCATGGAGCGTGTCAAATGTGTATATAGAAGTAAACAGTGTGATTATCGGATGAAGCATAGTACACCATGTCATAAGATATAAGGTAATGCAAGATATGTAATACTAGCTTTGTATCACCCGGTGGACTAGTGTGAATTGATATCATCTCGATAAGCTCAGTATGTAAGATGCCCCCGATGTAGGAATGCCCTCAATGTGGTGGGCTGCCCTAAGGGTATACGGCTTGAGGAATCCGTAGAGTGCGAAAATATATTATCTAAGTAAGCTCGTATGTAAGATGTCACCGGTGTAGGCATGCCCCCAATGTGGTGGGTCGCCCCAAGGATATAGGGTTATAAGAAGTTGCAAAGTAGGTGTAGAAAAGTCCACGGATTATGGTTATTTGCAACTGTCTTATGTGTACTATAAGTAACGAGTGTGTAAGGATGTAGGATGCATAAAGTGCTAATCTCGAATAAAGACAATGTCTAAGTCTATGCAATACATAAAGTGCTAAACTTGAATAAAGACAATGTCTATGTAATAAATAAACTAGTCATATGCAGGTTCTAGTTTTGTATTCTTGCCATATTGTATTGCTTTTTGTATTTTTATCATAAAAGAGATCATGAAAAGGTGCCAACTTGTAATGTACTAAGGGCCCTTGGCTATAGGCTATCAACAATAGAATAAAAAGGATGTTGTCTTGAGTAATGATTATCCTCTCAACAATCACATTGAACCCCTTAAATGTGCTTTGTTGGGTTATACCGTAGTTGTGGATTATAGAGTAGGTGTTTGAAGAATAAGTGTTGTGTCATGAACAAATGCCATTGTTGGCTGAGTAGAATAAGCATGTGTGTTGAGAAGCTATATGCAAGTGATTGCGCTTGTAGATGTGAGTAAAGGAGGCTTAAGAAGGCTATCTTATGATCCCGTCAATGGGATGATCATGTAGATGTCTGTATCAAGCGATGCAAGATGCGCAAGATGCAACGGTGTAGTGTTGGAGATAACATAGTCGTTATCTGAGTTTAAGGTATGGCCATGTGTAATATAGTATTCTGAAATATTGATATTAGTAGCCTGCGATTATATAAGCCACAGGTCTTAAGAAGCGATAGTGGCCCTTGGCTCTTGATGTGTATGCGGAGAGTGCATTGTGTGCCATATGGGTAATGCCCACAAGGCTACTTTAAGACTACAGTACATCGCACATGGCTAGGTAACACATGATGCACTCCGAGGGGGAGAGAACATCAAAGCTCGTACATAATGAAGCTATGTTGGTGTATGTTGCAGAATGTGTTTGGGATTATAATTAAAATGCTGAATGTATTGTGAAGGTTGTGTCTTGGTATGAGACAACCTGTGTGGCTAGTGTATAGTAACACTATGATAAGCTGAATAGGGTATTCATAAGGAACACTGGGAATAGTAACCACCTTGTTGTGTACATGCATGAAGTAATTATTTAAGGTGGGAGGGATAGTGCACATCTTGCAAATCCATGGGGTTATTCATAAGAAACACTAGGAATGTTAACCATCATGTTGTGTACATACTTTAAACATCTATGTTAGGTGGAAGGGATAGCGCAAATCTCACATGTTGGCGAAATATTTTGTATGGGACAATATGAGAAATCGGAATAGTTCAGGGATTGGAAGTCCTTCTTTAATGAGGAGGTTCCTTATTAAAAACCAAAATGAAAATTGCATGAGTATTTACATTATTTAGCCTGAGTTTTGGGGGATCTGGATTCTGTTTGTTGGGTTTTTCCAGGATGGAAGAAGGAGAAGAGAACAAAAATGGAAAGGGAAGAATTCAAAGGCAAGCAGGTGATAGCATTTTCATAAGAGCAAACACAATTCTCTAACTACTTTTGCATATCAAGAGATAAAAACATAGCATCTTATAATGCGAAAATAAGCACCACAAATCATATAAGAAAATAATATGATTAGAGCATAAACAGACACAAAGTTCAGAATATGCTCCAGGATAACATGAAATCAAAGCTCAATTAATATTTTCTCTATGAACTACACAAGGAGTGAAGAACAAGAGAGTGGGGAGAGAGGGCAAAGAAAGTCCTCTTCAATTCTTTATCTCTAGGAAATTTCCAACCAGCAGAATCGAAAAACCCTTTACAATGAGAAATGACCCCCTATTTATAGTTTTTTGAGCCATAACCAACTCGTAACTACTTTTCTATAGAAAAGAACTTTTACTTTCACTTAAGTTATAACTTAAAGTGACTTTATAATGAAGTCACTTAAGTGATTACAAAAAGTACTTTTGCCAACAAAGAAATAGAAAAGTCACTTAAGTGACAAAAAAGTAGAAAGGGGAATGAAAAGCTAGGGAGGAGAGCCAACTACCGAAGAAGTACCCGAGTGATCTGTCCCGGCCTTCAACATTTAACATGTGTAATCTGAATCGCGTGATAACAGCTTTTACTTCCTGTTCATGAGGAATGATGGTGTTATCAAGAACATCAATCTAGGAATCTATACCCTCCAAGATCTTTTTGACTCACCCAAATAGGTTAGGGAGTTCCTTAGTTATGTCGAGACCGTGTTGCAAATCTTTGCAATTATATTCATGGAATTGACACTGAGGTGTTGTGAATGGAAAAGTTGATCTTTGACAATTCCCATGAACCGATTCTTAAGTTCTTCATCTGATCTGAACTAGAAAAAAAATTCATCTACGGGTTGACAACACGTGCCATGCAAATCCACGCAAATCTCTAATTTCATCAAGTCACTTCTTTGCAAATGATAGGAGAGATCCTCGAGATACTTCCCTGAGTGTTTTCATTCTCTATTCAATTGTTCCAACCCATTTTCAAGAAAATTCATCTTCAACGCATGTGAAGACCCCCTTTGATAAGAGTATGTTCTTTTTTAATTAACCATGGACTGAACATATGAATCAACATTTCCTAATGTGAAGTTTCCACATTGATTGCTTTTAAAGTTCCATTGATTTTTTGGGTTAGTGTATCAATGAACTTATATATCTTGCTGACTTCATGGATGTACTTACTGACCATCCGTCAAAATGTTTTTGAACCGTGCCTCAATGACCTTTCCTTGTCTTCGAAGCGGTGGATCTCTTCAATAGCCCTTTGATAAAACTTACTTGATAGGAGAGCTGGCTATGTTGAAGAGGTTGGAGGAGGTTCAAGATCCGAGAAAAGTCTGAATATATGATGATAGTATGTGTACATGCTCCTCCAACTGCTCTTACATTTGTTTCCCTTTTTCAGCTCTTTCAATGAGTTTGGCGGCTAATTCCTTGAAGTTGTGCACATCTCCTTCATGAGTAGATGTTTGACTCATCTTTTTCAACCAATGGATGAGCAATCTCTACGAACTGGTCTCCTAAAGCATTAAAGGCAAGCCTTGACGTAGTCTTGGCTTTCGTTGATGTGCGGGGAGATTAGCAATGCGTCATAGGTTGGGGTGCGTCCTTAGCGATTTGCTTGGCTTTTTCTTTATTCAATGGTGGTACGAGGAGAAGGAAGGACGGGAAGAAGGATATTGGGGAGGTAGAGTTTTGAAGGGACGAGAGAAGGATGAGGGGATAATGAGTGGAGGAAATTGAGTAGTAGGTGAAGGTGAAGGGGAGTGAGGGGAATCTATGAGGAGAACCACTGGGGAAGGTAGAAAGATCGTTGAACAACTTTTGGGATGATTGGAATGTCTTTCAAAGGATAAGAGATAATTTCTCCTTGCTCGTTGGAAGCCTTAGTGTTTCTTCTTACTGGAAACTTCATAAGAGGAGAGACTTGCCATTTCTCTGGAGAAATAGCCTTGCAGGGAATGCTTATATTAGCAACATTGCTTTATGTGGCATGATACCTAGGCGTTTTGTCATAGCCCTTAGTATTGGAGGTTCCTTGATCAATCCTGGGAGTTATAAAAACAACATCCTTATTGAGAGGTGAATTCTGCCAATTTGCCAAGAAGTCCATTTCTTGGATCTTCTCATCATAGCCAATGTGCAGTCACCAATATCACCTGTCTCTTTGATTGACCAATCAATTGATTTCGGGGGTTGACATTGCACGGCTTTTGTGAAGTGTGGGTCAACCAAATCACTCCCATCATCAACAAGTCCTTCTGCGACCCATTCTAGTCCGTAATGCCCCTTCTCGGGTTTAGTGCTTACGGAAGACCCTTACCCCATCTAGTTGTTCCGTGGGCTAAAAGGGGTGGAAAAAGAGGGAACAAGATGGTATTATGACTAAGTTGGCCAAAAGTAATGTATAACGGCAATTTAAGTCATTATTACTAAAGTACAAGGGTACTTTCTATTTTAAGTGAACTCAACACTTAAATAGAAATTAAAAAGTCACTTTAATTAATTGAAGTGCACCTACCACATGGAGCGACCCACTTTGGGAGAATCGGGGGAAACCGAAAAAGTATAAAAGGAGTTGAGGGAGCTCATACATATTTTTATGAGTTGAGCATTCTGCTTCTACTTTCAGCTAGTGAGGACGAAAATCCTCATTGGTATTCAGAATTTGGGGACGAAAACCCTCAAGTTCTCATTGGCGATCTCATCCAGAGGTCATACTTGAGCTAACAATCAGTTTTACAAAGCTAGGGCACAGATTCAAGGCTGTTTTCAGGGGTTTAACAGCTAGGGCACACACCAAAGAGCAAATTTTCAGTCATGTTCCAGCTAGGGCATCCATCTACTAGTGTGAGCAGCATTGGGAAGTGTAACAACAATGTTTTTGGGCCATTTTTGGGCTGGCCGACCCTCTAAGGAATGTGGCGACCCCTTGTGGGGACTATTGCAGGTATTTCAGGCCAAGCATTCAGTGTTAGAGCTTGCCAAAGGTCTTAATCTGTCCTAGGACAGCCTTTTCAGCCTTTCTTCCTTCAATTCTAGCAACATACGGTCAGCTGTTTTACTGTTGTATTTCCAGTTGCAAAAATAAATAAAATAAATTCAGACTTTGGTGGGAAAAATTATTTGTTTGCATATTCATGTTCCTAGAGTATTTCTAGATGCTTTGCCCCTTGTGGGTATTCCCATTTGATGAGATTTGAGAATTAATTGAAGATTTCAGTTTGCTGTTTTTGTAAGGTTTTAAAATAAAATAAAAATCAGATTGCTGTTACATCTTTGTGCAAGGGTTTGTGGGAATTTCCAGAATTTCTTATTTTATGCCCTAAGGGGATATTTTATAGTCCGAACGCTTTCATTTGGTCAATGGTCATCCTCATGTAGTCCCTCCGGAAAACTTCAAAATCATCAATACAATCCTCCCAAAAATCCTCTGTCTCAGGTTGATGAGTTACACTGTTGGCAATCCTTAGCAGATTATTCATTACAAAACCTTTATTATCAAAAGTAGCCCTTTTGATATACGGATGCAAATTGAATGGTAGCAAGGTAGGCTCAAGGTTATGTGGATCGTAAGAGTTCTTGCAGCAAGCTTGATTGGAAAATTAATACTTTTGATCTTTCTTTCCTTGCACTTAGAGTGAATGATTCCCAATTTCCTGCAGAACTCAATCAATATCGACTTATCACTTGCATACTTTGACAACTTGTATGGATGCCCTTCAAAACCATCAACTTTGATGTAGGTAAAATTTTGGAACTAAATGAAATAGCTTCCAAACTAAAGTTTGGAACTTAATGAAATAGCTTCCAAACTTTGTTTCAAGCTTTGTAGCTTCTTTTGAGATCCTTGGTGCAGTGTTCCCCTCCATTATCCTAATAACAAACATAGTAAACACATCATTAGCTCTCTTGAAATGAGTTGTACTACCCTCATGGGTGATATGTGGATGAAAATCATAGATCCTCCAACTATCAGAAAGATGACCCTCTGAAAACAAGCCAGACCATACACTAATCGTTGTGATTGAGTAGACAAGGTATGAGGTCATGTAAAATTCATTGACAGATTCTAATTTAATCAGAACATCATGAATTTGTCACAGATGATTTGACGCTAGTCTATGTATTGTGAGCCATCATAGATCACATTCATATATTGCGCCATCCAAGGTTTGAATTCCTTGGTAGTGGGATCAACCATTACTCTTCTTAAAAGGACAATTATGTCAAGATCTCTTCGTGAAATTCAGCCCATGCTAGAATATTCGGAATCTTGGAGGGAGCTTTCTTTTGTACCTTTAACCAATATGTAGCAAACATGTTCTGAAGCTTAGACTCTTTGTTGTTCCATTTGGCTATTGCATCTTCTTTGGTGAGAACTATCAAATGCTTTTGCCTCCGTACTCCAAAAGTAATGCCGATTGCATTAGAATCAAGTCGGGAAATTATTGTACCATTGGGTGCTTTGACTTAGAGATTGATAGGATCATAGTTTTTCGCACTTACACAAGTTGCTTTTTGAACATTGCATTTCAAAGTGCACTCATAAGCTTCAATGGTTCTACTTTCAAATGTACTTAAAAAGTGCAAGTAGGCTTGTAGGGGGTTTAAAATGCACAAAAATGATGCGTCCAAGATTCTTGGAACCCTCCAAAGTGTGTACCATGTAAATAGTTCTTGTTTAGCACATAAAGTGCACTCACCTTGTTTATGAAGTGATTCCCAAACATGCAAAAAGGTGTGCCCATCTCTCCAAAAGGCCATAAAGTTCATTTTGGCAAAGGATTTTCATCACAAAAACTATTTTGTTTTCATCTCCACCAAATTTATGTGTGCCCTAGTTTGTTCTTGCACCTTCCAAATGGTGTTTTGCTCATAACTTATGATCTATCCAGCCAAATTTTATGAAAATTTGACCACCACTTCCTCTTTTAGGCACCTACATATTGACTATAAACTTGCATAGTGAGCTGGTGTATTTTATTTGTTTGATCTCTGGAGTGTTTTTGGAGGTTTTTCATTGTGAATGGTTTGAATATCATTTTCACAAAGACTTCCATTGCATCACAATCTCGAGATCACTTGCTTACTATGTTCACCTATCTCAAGTCATGAAGTTCAAATATTCCAATTACAAACCTATCTTTGTTCTTATCATTGATCTACCCAATAACGGAGATAACATTGTTGATTTTATGGACTTCGCAATTTTTCGCACTTACTGAGTTGTTTTTGAACCCTTTTAAAGTTTGGGCGGCCATGTGAAGCAAAGTTTGCATCATGAAAAATACTTTGGCGGCCATGGGAAGTGTCTTTGGGACCAAGTAAAGTGCAAATTATAACATCATTTTTAAACCAACAAAGCACTTAGGCACTTTTCCAAGGCAATTTTGGGACCATAAAGTGCTAGGGCACTCTCACAAAGTGCAAGTAAAACTTAGAAAGTGCGGTAGGCGGGCGTCCAACACATTTTGGGAACTAACAAAGCACGAGATGCACTGTGAAGGCAAAATAGAACTCCACACAAGTAAAGCGCAAGGTATAAAGCAAAATCAAAAGTGATCAAAATGACAAAGGTATATTGAGGACATAATAGAGCAAGTCTAAGAAGGTAGTGTATTACCAATGTGGAAAACATGGGAGAAATGTGTATGTTGTGATTTTTTTAAAGAAATGAGCATACAAATTTGGCATGATAACATCACCAATCTTTAGTCATCCAAGTAACATGTTGACAATATTGTTAGAAGGTACCACCAAGAACCATTTGACAATCTTCTTAGGTCCAAATTGTAAAGGTAACACTATGTCCATTAAAGCCTTCGATTATAATTGTGGTGCGATAAGGTTTTGTGTAGTATAGCCTAGAGTAGTAAGGAGTGTCATAGTGCAAAGGTTTTGGCTAGATCCATTGTTTGCCATCACACTTTTCATTAGATGTGAATCGATATGCACTCGAATGAGTAAAGGTCTAAATGTTTCCTCATTGTTGGGAGGAATTTCTAAATTGTCAAATGCAATTGGTGGTGTGGATTGTGATATCTCTATAGCTAGGTCATTGATGCCATCGATAGGATGAGGGTTAGCAACATAAGCATATGGAGAGGGTACTAGGTGATTACCCACGTGTACATCACCCTTATGTGCCTTCGTATGATTTAGTAATGGATCGGTAAACACCTTTAACTTAGAATTGGGTTGGGCAATCACTGTGTTGGTAGGTGTGCCCTAGTCTTGTATAGAAATAATATTGTTGTCTATTAGCCCTTGGATTTTGTGGTGTAATTGGTAGCACTTGTTGGTTAAGTGTACATTGCACCTATTGTAATCGCAATATAACTTATTGTTGAATTTTGAACTTTGTGGCCTAGATGCGTCCACAACAATGGGTGGAGGTAACTCTATGAGATTACACTCTAGGAGTTCTTGCAATATCTTATGAGAAGGCTCTAGTAAATGTGTCATGTCCCTTTTTGAAGACTAGTGAAATTGAAGACCTTAACCCATTCTTCCTCCCCGTGGGTTCAATGAAAGAAGCAAGGGGAAGACTTGGATGACATTTTCTAAATAGATACTTTCATTATTATCATATATTCCTATTGGAAAGCCAAGCGCTCCAATAGAAGAACTTATTTAATTAGAATATAAAGTGTTTTGAGCATGTAGGCTCCAAATACAAATTAGATAATTAAAAGGTACTTATTATAAGGTCGGCCATAAGTTATGATGTAGCACCCCTTATGTTATAAAAGGAGGATGCTTGGCCATTATGTGGTATGTTGAATCTTATTATTTCTTTTGGGTAAAGGTTGTACCTTTCCTCTCTCTCATCAAGGACGAAAATCCTTGTTTGAGACCACTACTGAGGACGAAAACCCTTGATAGTGGAACTTGTCTTGAATACGAAAACCCTCAAGCAAGGATATTTGGAATTATTGAATATCTCAAGGAATTTGGAGCTGATATCTTTCTATCTAGCCCTAGGCGACTTGTATCATGAGCATGTTGGATATGTTTTGATGGATGTATGGTATGATTTCTTGCATGGATGGACTTATAATAATTATTAAAAGTGAAAACAATCATTTACTTGCATGTTTTGGCCACTAATTCATTATTTCCAAGAGGGGCAAATTTCTTGAGGTCAGATTTGGCATGTTTGAGTGGATGTTTGGGCAAGTTGAGTTGATATTTGCATTCTTCATATTTTTAAACCCCAAGATCCCAAGTTTCATGAATTTTGGAGCTTCCTAGGTAAAGTTATGAATTTTTAAAGTAACTTTGCAGACAAGGGTTTATAGAAATTCATATCTTCAATTCTAGGGCACTAAAAATCAGTTTTCCTTCATATTTTGATTGCTGGTAATTAATCAAATTTTTGAGCTTGATTGGGCATATTTTCAACGAGTTTAGGGCAATCCAAAAATGATTGGGAGTTCCCAAAACAGGGTGCAGCCCTAGGAAAGGAAACATTGCAGGTTTCCGTGTGTATTTTCAGTCATATCCAGCCCTCGGAAATCTGATCACAGCAATCTATAAATTAATTTCAGTCATCTCATTTTCAGCCCTAGCAATATCCGGAAGTCCTCAAAAAGGGACATTACAAAATGTGTCCATTGGCTTTTCAGAGCTAAGGAGAGGATGATAGGTGGAGCTTGTTGTGCAACATTGACAACTTTCTCCTTAGTTTTCTTATTGTAATTTGTTCTGCCTTTTTATGGTGGCTTTGATTGGAATTGTATGTGTATTATCGCAATATTTTATCATGTTGGCTCTAAGGATCTTAGTTTCATAGAATTTAAGCGTATGACATAAGGCTCCAAAGGATGTGAATGTAGAGAACATGACCTTCTCCTTAAGATGTGGAATATGACTAGCAATAAATACTTCGTGTAATTTTCCCTCGTCAATGTGCTTGAGATCCTGAGAGAGCATGGACTTGTAACACAACATAATCTGCGACCTTCTTGTTGGATTTTTGCTTAACTTGTGTGATTTGAGAGAAAAGAGAGTCGTTGACCAATGTTGATGGAGAAATGAGAAAAGAAATTATCATCGAAAGTTTGGAATGAGTGTATTGAACCTCGAGCAAGGGTATAGAACCAATTTAACGCATATTCCTTGAGACTATGTGGAAAAATCTTGGCTAATAAGGTATCGTTTCTTGTGTAGTCCACACATGAAGCCATAAAGCACGAATATGTTGTTGGGGATTAGTCTTGCCGTTATCGAAGGAGAACTTGGGTGGAGCAAACCTAGGTGGTAATGGATAATTAAGGACCTCGGGGCTGATGGATTATTGAGTAGCCAATAGAGCTTGTAGTGACTTGCACTTTACCTTGCGTAAGAAGGGCTACCTAAACTTGCATGTCTAGGAGTTGTTGACCATACAAATTAGGAAGAGGATTTGAAACATCATGTGAAGTGTTAGATACTACTGTGTGGAAAGCCATATGTTGTGTAGGAATATGCATGGTAATTTGGGGAGTTGTGTGATGCCCCATCATAGGAATATTAGATGTAGGCAATGATTGGTTAGACACATGGGTGCTAGGTCCTAATGGGGAAGGAAAGCCTTTGGAAGGTGGATTTGTATTGTTTGAAGGTTTAACATGACTTTCCCCTAGTTTAGCTATCTATTAGGGATTTTTGTATTCTTGTAGCATGAAGTTATTCAAGAATTTGATCTAAATTTGCCGATAGACATTGTTCTAGCTCCTTGATCATATTTGCATCTGCATACGAGGTATGATTGGGAGGGTTCATGGAAGAAGCATTTATATCGGCCATTAAAGCAATGTAAAACATACACAAGCACAATGGAAAGCCTTTGGAAGGTGGATTTGTATTGTTTGAAGTTTTAACATGACTTTCCCTCCCTTAGCTATCTATAAGGGATTTTGGTATTCATGTAGCATGAAGATATTCAAGAATTTGATATAAATTTGCCAATAGACATTATTACGCCTTCTTGATCATATTTGCATTTGCATACGAGGTATGACCGGGAGGGTTCATGGAAGAAGGATTTATATCGCCATCAAAGCAATGTAAAACACACAAAGCAAAATAGGGTTTGAAAACACCCTAGGAAAATCTATGATGTTGAAAATCAAATTTGAAAATCTGAAACCCTAGGATGAGGAATGAAGCCGTAAGTTGCATGAATTGATAGATAAAGTAGGTTCACCAAAATGTGATTTAAATTCTAGTCTTAAATCTACTTTAGATATTATTTACTAATTAATATAACTCTAGAACAACAAAGCATAAATCCACAATCCTAAATTATGTAAGGATAATTAAATTGCTCAACACACAATAAACAGGATAGTGAAAGTACAATTAGGGTTAGGGTTTTAGAAAGATATTATTGTTCTTTTGACTCGATTTGGGTGATAGTGAGTTGAAACTATAGAGGGATCTTTACGAGCATCGTCAAGCTGCTTGTAAATTTGATGGTCTAGAATTGAATGTAGGACATGTTTGTTCGGTAGGGGACAAATTCGTGCTCGAATCTAGCTTGGGATTGATGAATGTGTCCTTTAGGGTTTTGATCTCTAATTTGGCTCTAGTACTCGCTTCGCTTGTGCCTTTGGACTGTTTCCTATATCCGGATATACGTGATGATGCTTACATACTTGTACATGCCTTCTCCTTGCTTATTGACCTAAAAAGGAGTTGGGCATCATTTCATACTGGATTAACCTTACCACACCCTCACTATTGTGATGAGTGCTACACTATGTACTAATACTCCAAAGAGGGATCAAGTTACACATAGTTCTCCAAATCCTATGATGGTGTGGATGTTAGAAAAAGTAAACAAGATGGATTCTTTGATTGGGCCCTCAACACTCGGCTTGCTTGTAATGCATAAATGTGTGATCTAGAGAAACAATAGAGATGTATTCATATTTGAGTAACTTTCCTATGGAGTGCTCTAAGGGAAAGGTGCTTCAATGAATGTTGAAGGGCCTTCTTAGAGTGTGCCTTAGATATGGGATCCCTAGATGCCCCTCATAAGTAAGGGTGCATATATTTACATAGATGACCAATTCGAATGATTTCTTACTCAACTAACCCTAAGTTGACCAAGGCAACTTGTTCAAAATGGATGAGTAGTAATAAGTACAAAGGACATGTTCATCGGCACGGTGACAAATTTGTCGAGATGAACCTATCTAAGATTAAGTTGGAACCATAAATGAGACAAGAAATAGTTTATAGGGTTTGAAGATGTATGTTGTACATCAGACAATGATTCCTAAAGTGCTTGAGCTGAAAATGTTATGACCTACTCGAACTCGAGTCTAGGATAGAGCAATTTAAGTTTAGTCAATAAGTAGGTAAATGAGATCATGTCAAGATAAATGCAAAGTGATATTACCAAGTGCTATATGACCAAATTTTAGGTGGTATAGTTAGGAATTGAATTGATCGAACTAACAATCTTTTAAAAATAAAGTAAGTTGTGACGTCTTTAGTCGGGAAATGAATAGACCAAACCATTAGTCCGTTAAAATAAAGTGGTTTGTGAGATGCTAGTCAGAAATGAATCAATACTAGAATACAAGGCTTACCTTTTATTATTCACTATTAGTAATGTATTAACTAATGTTCTGTTGTAACCTCCTAAACCATTTTGTAACTATCTCCTACAAAATAAAATGAGAACACAATCTACGGTGTGTGCGTTCCGGTTTCACTTCATTTTCCTTTGTTCACATCCTCTAACATTGGTATCAGAGCCATTGGTGCTCGATAGTGCACACGAGGAGGTGAGAAGACAAATAGTTATCAAGAGTTCGTGTAGAAAATGCCAAAGCACGAAGGAAGATGGAATTCATGGAGAAAATACCAACATACAGCCTTGATTTTTGAAAAATATCATGAATACAAACGTGAATTAAGTCATTCACAATTTTTGAAAAAGACAGTCGCTAGGGCATGACGAGACGTGATTTCTAAAATACTATTCAAAGTTTTTTGCGTGTTATTTAATTTATTTTGTATTATTTTTGGCGAAAATGTGATTGGGGTGGTATATTTGCACTACTAGGGTACAATTTTTTGTGTTTTCGAGACAAATTTGAGGGCATTTTGAAGTGTTAGGGCTCAAAATTACAATCAACAATTGCAGGTCCTTTTAGTAAGGCTTGACGGAAATACATGCCAATAGCCATTGTTGGCTTCTAAAACAAACTCGAGCAATGGTTTTGACAATCATCATTAAAATTCGAGACACTATTCGAGGGGAGTTGTCTAGGCACAGATCTGCACTGGTATAGTTTCCTTTCTTCATTGTAAAACCAAAAAAATAATGATAAAAAAATCCAGTTTTTAGATCCCCTATTGCATAGATACCCATGTCTGAAATAAAAAATTCAAGTATTTAGACTGTACTTCCTTTGCTGCATTAATTCATGAGTTATTCTATTTTTGGGGAAGGGTTATTTTCTGAGGTATTTTTTGAGAATGGAAATTCCATTAGACAAATATTTTGGCCTCAACTTTCACACTTGGAAAGTAAAAATCCAAATGAAAGACAAACCAAATGAAGTTAATATAGCCATTGTTGAAGATCCACTGGATGTTGATAGTGGTGAAGAATTCATTGATGAAGAATACGTATTTTAAAGAAGTCCCACACTTTGAAGACAAGAAGGGATCTAGTGTAGATGAAGCTCAACATGGATGGCTACCCAATTAGTTCGGGAGTTTGTGGATCTTGGGAATTATACCCTTATGAGGGTCATGAGACAACTTGGAGTCTGCGGTGTAGCTTAGCATGGATGGTTGGCCAATAATTCGGGAGGTTTATCATTCGTGAGTTTAGGGAGGTCAAATCCGAAACTCAGGAATTCAGCTCAGAATACACATTTACGAAGGTTACGAGGCAACTTGATGGAGTTCTATCTATTCAAAAATTGTTTTCAAAGAGAGCTTTTGAAGAATGCATGGTTCATCTTTTTAATTTTTTGTCAAGTGTGTTTGTTTTTGCTTTTTCTGCAATAAGCGTTAAGAGGGGGTAGCAGGATATAAGGCTTACCTTTTATTATTCACTATTAGTTATGTTAACTAATGTCCGATGTAACTTGCTCAACCATTTTGTAACTATATTGTGCATAATAAAATGAAAAACATTCAATCTACAATGTTTGAGTTCTATTTTCTCTTCATTCTTCCTCTGTTGACATTTTCTAACAATCAACTAAACTAATAGTCTTGTAAAAATAAAGTGGAATGTGAGGTGCTAGTTAGGTAATGCATCGACTAAGCTATCAATCCTGCCTCAAAGGTTAGGTTGTGAGGTGCTGGTCCGGAAATGAATTGACCGAGCTAACAACCCCTGTAAGAATAAAAAAACAGGTTGTGAGGTGCTTGTTGGGAAATGAATTGACCGAACTAACATTCCTATAAAAAGATTAGGTTATGAGGTTATAGTCTAGAAATGAAATGACCGAGCTAACAATCTGTAAGAATAAAGTAGGTTGTGAGATACTAGTTGGGAAATGAATCGACCAAACTAACATTCCTATAAAAAGATTAGGTTGCGAGGTTCTATTCCGGAAATGAATTGACCAACCTAACAACTCGTAAAAATAAAGTGGGTTGTGAGGCGCTAATTGGGAAATGAATCAATCCAATTAATGATCTGTAAAAAATATGAGGTTATGAGGTGTTAATTGGGAAATGAATAGACCAAGTTAACAACTTGTTGTCAAAATAAAGTAGGTTGTGAGGTGCTAATAGGGAATTGAATTAATGAGAACTAACAATCTTGTAAAAATAAAGAATAATAGTTTATCAACCCAAAATTAATTGCAATAGAATTAATTTATTTGATTTAATTAAGATTGAATAATATATGTTACGGGGTAGTGAATAATATAATCATTTATAATTATACAATGGAAACTAGGCTATTTGTAAGCATGTCAAATTGATAAAGCAATTGGAAATATAACTAGGGTTAGAAAGGTGACTTAGCTGATTTATATTGCTTAGACTGTGTAGTTTTCAGATATGAGAAGTACACACAGAATTTTGAAGGTGCCTAGATCAACTGTTTCTTGCTTAAACCATGCAAGGGTAGGACTGTACAAAAGATTAGGGCTGGATTTTACAAACTGACTGTATTCTACTATCTTAGACTGTAGATGGCAAAGTTCAAATTTTTCCTATGTTGGTTCGTTATGCTTGTCGCCTCGTGTTGCACTTTAGTATCTTCAGATTTTTCTGTGCTTGCAAAACAAGCCTAGCTTTGTGCAAGAACCTCAAGCACTCATTAGATCTAAAAATAAAAATGCAGATGGTTGAGTTGGACCGACCTCGACAGTGACCCCGTGTGTGAGTCACCTAGTGTTGCATTACATTTCAAATTTGATGTAGTTCTCCTAATGTGTTGTGTAAGTGTGCATGTAATCTAGAATCCGTGATCAAGCTTCGCCCTCGTGCTTCCACACCACTAGCGGGTATGCTATTTTGCTCCCATAGAAACCCTTGTATGTAGATGTGCAAAATAGATTTATGCCCTCTTGTGTTGTGATATGCAGTATGAAGATAGTACTCTTGCTTTCTTAGCTCAATATTTAGTACTTAGATAGGTGCTTGCTAGATAATAAATGCTTAAGGTGAACTTGTATATATAGGAGTCTATCACTTTGAAATTTGAATTTTAGTGGCATGCAAAAACCGACCAAAAACATAAGATGTGAAAGAGAAAATAGTAATGAAGAGTCCGAATGGGTAGAAATGACCCAAAACCCGAAATGGTCAAGACCGTACATCTTGGTCAAGATTGCACCATGGTCCTAACCAATCTGTACGGTCTTGGACCAAAATCACCAAAAGTCAAACAAAAAGTTGCAAAAGGCCAGATATCTCTATGCAACAACATAAAAACATAAAGAAACATCAAGTCAATCACAAGTTAGAGGATAAATCAAATGATGTAAAAGTAAAACAACAAGGACTTGCGCAACTAAGACTTGGTTTCATTGTTTAAGATCCATACAGGTAAAGTTTGCAAAAGCATAATATAGCAATGATTTTGTGCAGATTTTAGTTTCTGCAAATAGAAGCACAGATAAAGCTAAGAAACATGAGACACTATGTAGTAGGTGAGATAGGAGGTGAAATAGTATAGTAAGATAAGAGAGAAATCTGATAAGAAGAGAGTGCAAGTAGTTATGACATACGAGGTGGCATGCATATCTAAATGCACAAGGAGAACATACCCTTGGTGGGGTATGCTCTCAAAGAGGAGGTTTTATTCTTTGAATATTTTTGGAGTTGAATTTGTTTGGATTCAATGATTGCAAGGTTTTTGGTTGCCATGTAAGGTGTTAGAAGATGTAAGTCATCATAAGATACCCTTGTGCTAGAGGATGAGTGAGAATAGGCATCGTAAGATGCCTCGAGGTAAGGAGATGTTAAATGTAGGAAGTTTTTAATATTAGGAGAAAGAGAATTTAAGCATTGAAAGATGGTCCAAAGCATGAAATGAGCAAAGGATAATCATCATAAGATGCCCCAAAATGTGAACTATGAGAAGGATGGGCATTGGGATATATTTCAAATTGTGAGAAAATGTGAGATAATGAACTATAGGCGGTGTCTAGTGTGAGATCTGCGCATTTCTTATTTCAATGGTGCTTTAATGTGGGAATTTGGGTAAAATCAGAGATTGGAGAATTGGGGATGATGTAGAGTCATAAACAACAAAATTTTGTACCACATCTGCCATGATGTAGAAATCAAGGTGACTGATGCAGTTATCCGTAATAGGCTGAATTAAAACTGCATCAGGTTTTTCTAGATAAGGGCTGATGTAGTTTGTGGATTGAGAGTTTTTTCAATTGCATTGGGTTTTTCCAAGGGCTGATGTAGTTAGACTAGTTTGGGTGTTTCTGAACTGCACCATGCTTTTTAGTAGAGTGGCCTATGTAGTTAGAACTATATGGTTTTATGAATTGATAAATTTGAAATTTGTTGAATCACCAATTGGTGTTTTCCAATACAGGTGGCTCGGAGGGTTAAAACATTGCTAATATCATTGCTAATATCAAGGTGAAAGTTGATAAGTTTATATTGTAAAGGATCATAGATGGGAAGATCGTCATTTGGATCTTTGGCCACAAAGTAAAGTGGTGAGAAGATCTTCTTCTGGATCTTTCAGTCATGGTAAATGGTGTGGTTTGGGAATAATTTCAAGAGATCTGTCCTCAGTAAGCTTGTTTATGTTATTATCTAGAACTTTGATGATGTAAGGGTAATCATGGGGCAACATAGGAGAAAACATGATTGTATATGAAAGGGTCTTAGAGAATAGCATTAAAAGTATTGAATTTAGAAGCTAGAAGAGAAAATTTTGGCAAATGGATAGTGCTTGGGAGCTAGGATGGAAAATAAGAGAGGTAAAAAGTTGATATTAGGTTGATATAAAAGGAGATAGAAATGAAAGTGAAGATGATTCACTCGTGGTGGAGTAAGATTCATGTTAGGTTCACCATAATGTATGTGTGCTAAGAATGTTAATGCAATTATCCTCTTTCTCTTCTCAATAGCATAGATTAGGATATAGATAGAAGACCATTAAAGGGCCAACACATGTGTTAAGCTTGTGACTAAGAGGTACATGAGTCGTGGATCTAGAAGACGATAATGTAAAATCTATTAAAGGCGTAGGGTTCCAAAGCCTTTGACTAAGGCAGGGGAAGGGGTCTTATTACAATCCTATGTTGTAAGAGTGATGATATTAAGCAAGTGCACATGAGCTATCTAAACTGGGGTTCAGTAAGAATAAACAAGGAGGCAAGTGCATGCCAACGATCTAAACTAGGGTTCTATAGGCCAAGTGGCGGATGTAAGGAAAGGGCTAATAATAAGAATAATATTATAGACAAAGAATATGCTACTCTATCCTAGTCTATAACATGATATATAAATCAAAATCAATCAAACCAAATGTAAAGGAAAAGGAAAGGGTAGGGATACTTACCTTTTGAAGACACCGTTGGCGTATTAACCACCCTAGGGTTGGTAACACCTTATGAGAGAATTGTTGTGGGTGGATCACAAGAGGTATAGGTGGGTTGCTTAAGTAGACCAAAGTTGGGGACAACAACAAAGACTTGGCAAACGTTACGGGCACAACTCTTATTCATGTGGCTCCTATTAACTCAATTCTCCAAAGTAGATTCCTAGGTATAAGCTCCTTTAACACCTTGAAAGCTTTAATACTTTTAAGAGCAGCTTAGTGAGGTCATGCAACCCAATATACAATGATGTGATGATTTGGAAAGTGATCTCAATGATGCATATAAATAAGGGAGAACTTGAAGTTCGCAAACCTTCCTAGCCGACGCCATTGATGTAATGTCCCTTTTTTCCAAGCTAGTCGCTATGGAAGACCTTATCCCATCCTTCCTCGTGGGACTAAGGATTTGGAGCTAGAGGAAAGTTGTCTGAAGATATCTGGATTAGTTTTAGGAAATATTGCACTATTTTATGTTGTATTCCTATTGGATGCCTAGCGCTCCAATAGATGAAATAAATTACTTAGTTAATTAGTTGTTTGGTGAGCATATATGCTCAAATTAGAAATAGACTTTAATATTATAAGGTTGGCCATAAGTTATGATGTAGCACCCCTTATGTTATAAAAGGAGGATGCTTGGCCATTATGATGTTATGTTGAATCTTATTATTTCTTCTTGGTAAAGGTTGTACCTTTCCTTTCTCTCTCATCAAGGATGAAACCCTTGTTTGAGATCCTTCTTGAGGACGAAAACCCTCAAGTAAAGGATATTTGGAATCATTAAACATCTAACGTATTTGGAGCTGATATCTTTTTATCTAGCCCTAGGTGACTTGCATCATGAACATTTTGGAGGTGTTTTGATGGATGTATGGTTTGATTTTTGCATGGATGAACTTGTACTAATTTCTAAAGGTGGAAACAATCATTTCTTTGCATATTGAGCCAATAATTCAACTTTTCCAAGTGGGGCGAATTGCATAGGAGTGGGGTTTGCATTGATTTGAAGGGTTTCTCCATGTTTGGTTTGCATCATTCAATTCCTCATATTTTATAAGGCCAAATTACTCTAAAGGGGCATTACAATCAGCCATGGTCCGTGCATTCGGTTGATAAAGTCTTGTTAGATAATATTGACCATGGTCGATGTCATCGATTAGCAATTACTTGCATTAGGGTCCTAAAGGGGAGAAGGCATGGGACTGGAGTAGAGACTCGGGGAAGTGAAGGTGATATGAAGGTGATGTATGCATTTGTGAAGGTGATGGTAAGAGGGTAGTAAGAGGATACCAAAGGAGGTGTCAAGGAGGTAGTAAGGTATGCCAAGGCATACTAGTATGATCTAAGGCACATAGGACTGCACAACAAATCTCTCTCACTAAGAACAGCTAACGAACCTGCTTGTTCGTGCCATGCGCCTTAAGGCACATGCCTAGGGAGATTAATGCGCGAATGACCTACAAAGAGAAATTGTTAGTGAGAGGGAAATATAAGGTGTATACACATAGCACTCTAATTATATCGTTCGGCCTTTATTGTTCCATATACGCTTCTGCCACAACACATTCAATCTGTTACATGTGTCTATCCATTGGGCACCTCCTGGGCCCCTAATCATCTTCCCATAAACTGAAATCAATATGTCACTATTGACAATGTTTCCCATTCTTTTGACACTAGTTTTAACTCACAACATGCTACCAACACAATAAATTCAAACTACCGACTTTTCCAACCTATCACATGAAATCCCTTTTATCCAAATCCCCAAGCAATAGAATCATCTCATCAACCTCTAAGGAAAAATGAAAACAAGTGTGAATTACTCAAGTTGCTGCCTCGAGAGCTAGATCCTACCAAACCAGTCCCCAAATTGTTGCATTGGTGCAAAATCTCATACCCTTGTGTCTTGTGTAGAGATTTGACAAAATCCTCAATGAATCTCTCTTTCTCTCTGTGTATATGATAGGCTACTTAAATTCTGAAGGCAACTGCCAAAGGGGGCTACCTTTACCTTTCTCACTTTAGGCTCTGCAAAACCAAGGGTGGCACTCCTATACAGTCTAAGGTGTTTATATCCAAAGAAGCGTCAGATGCACTAGACCTGAAACTGAATGGGACTCAATTATGCCTAGTTGTTCAATTAGATTTCACTAACAATCCTAAACATCCATTCATGACTAATTCAGATCAAAATGTAACAGATCAAGAAAGATAATCCTACAGATCAGTCATTCAAATTATAAAAAGATTATCTTCTAGAGGAAGGATTCATATAAAAAATAAGAATATTACATATGGAAAATTATTAAATTTTGTTCCCACTCATAACAATCTCTCTTCTTTTTCTATTTATGAAATAGGACCTGTTTTATCAGAGAAAGATACTATTTCACTCATCAAGTCACACGTAAATATATTATTGGCTAAATATTTACGTGACCAAGCATTAATACATGACTTGTACAAATCGTTTAATTTACTTACTCAATTAAATTCATTTATTCATCATAAAATCCATATTGGCTCGATTCAAGATATATATAGAATTCCTTTAATAAGCAAACAAATTGTCAATTTAGACAACGTGCATAACATATGCAATATTACCTGATTTCACATATATGCTCAGAATAATAAAGACAACGCAGATCTACAGAGATACTTGATAAATCAAAGAGAATTCTTGTATAACTTCCCTCACTACCACTCAGAATTCTCATAACAGAGAAAGTAAAAAGATTTTATGAAATTGGTTATACAATTTGTAACACAACTAATTCACTCACTGCAGAACTTAAAGGAACTTATGTTGCGACATTTATGCAAAATTAAGATCCCATATAAATGCGCTTACATGAGTGACAGAAATCTGAACATGATTGTAAGATGTACTCCCAATTTCATGAATAATAATTTTAGTTCACAAAAATGTGTCATGTACAACAATTGCTAAGACTTATGTATAGCACTACCGGCTAACATCTACAAATAATGGCATAAGATATCCTCACCAATAACTATCTGAATTAGCACAATGTTACTAACTTTTATTTTGTTTTTTTCTCTTTGTCCAGCAGGAATGCTATATTTTATGTTTGTAATGGCTTGGCACACGTTTAATTTCCACATTGCTTCTACACATATGTAATGTCCCTTTTCCCAATGTAGAAGACCAAGTTTGGATTTTCTAGCTATTCCTTCTTCGTGGTTAGAAAAAGGGAAATCCAGGAGAAGAGCAACATTTAATATTTAATAATTTTTATATGTTTTT
Organism: Taxus wallichiana var. yunnanensis; assembly: GCA_018340775.1. Lineage (NCBI taxonomy): Eukaryota > Viridiplantae > Streptophyta > Pinopsida > Cupressales > Taxaceae > Taxus > Taxus wallichiana. Next base: position 152,798,289 of record CM031239.1, on the reverse strand, counting down.
TATAAAGTAATTGTAGAATATATGGGTTGGCCAAGTTAAGGACAAAATAAATAATTATAAGGGCACAATGAATGGTCATAAGGGAGCGGCCATGTCTTTTCAAAAGTATAAATAGGGGTGAAGGGCTTCATTTGTACTCATGGACTTGACTTGCGAATTTCAGATTTTGAGAGAGAACTCTCATATTCTTCCAATTGGGACGAAAACCCCATTTGAGGTCCATTGTGAAGGACGAAACCCTTTCCAATTGACTTAAACCATTCATATTTGCAGATTTTATTGAATTAAAGATCATTGGTGCCAATTCTGATTTATTCTGCCAAGTCGACTTGCATATGAGATTGAATTCTAAATTGTTACAAGTAAATAACATCAAATAAATTGGTTAAATCAAGTCTCCCTACATTTTAGAGCCTAAATCTGCATTTGCACGCATTTCAAAGCATTTATTAGTGCAAATCGAACCATTTATTGGCTGCTGCGATTTCCAGATTGCACAGTTAATTTCCAGCAGTTCGATTTGGCATAAATCAAATCGATTTGGCCATAATTCAATTCAAAATTAATTAATAATTGTTGATAAGGGTTTGTGGATGCTTGTTGATGATTTTGGCTCTTATTTCGATAAATTCCTTCCGCTGCAATAAATTTCCAGTCTGCTGCAATTAAAAATCAGAATTCTGGAAATATTGTTTAAAACCCTTATTACAGTGGTATCAGAGCTTGATTCTCTTAAGGCCTGAGGGAATTCAATGGATAGATTAATAACTGGACAAGAAAAGCTTACGGAGGCCATGGATCTTCTTGCCATGTCTATCCAAAATCTAATTAATATCAAGCAAACAATGGGAACAACCCGAGGATCGAGTCCGAAGACCAGAGTTGAAGTCCTACCGGAAGAAGATCCAAGCACCACGGGAAGAGAAAATGTTGAAGCAAGCTATAAGGAATACATGGCTTTTCCCAAAGAAATCCGTGAAGCAATGTCATTCACAGAGTTCATGGAGTTGGATAGTGGAAGATCTAGGCCTAAGCCTAGGCATGCCCAGCCACGAAGGGAGACAGAAGAGAAGAGCTTCCAAGTTGCATTAGCAGAGGAAGAAGAAGAATCCAAAGAACAAGCACAAGGGAAGACGGATATTCCGCTTGGAGGAAACCCAAATTTATTGGGTATGGAGCAGCCCTTGGAAGTGATAGAAGCTTCCGACACTCTTGTCAAAACGAAATATTGACTAATGTTCAGAACAACAGTACAAAGGAGGATGTTTTTGAGGAGAAAACCATGGAACATGAGCCACAAAAAAAGGAAATATCAGATTTACATATGGGAGAAGACAAGTTGTCAATAGAAGATCAATTTCCGGGCAAGAATGAAGACCAAGAGCTTGCTGGAATTTCCAAAGCAGCAGCTCGTTGGAGGCAAATTGAAGGCATACATAATCATGGAGAGAACTATGAAGAAGTTCCATGCATGGGAAATTCGAGGTATGATGACATTTTACCTTCTTTTATACCGCTGCCATATTCATATCATAATGAGGGTTTGGTCAAGGAAGCATCAGACAAATGTATAGTGAAGGCAAGCACCCGGAAAACAAAGGAGCATGGAGGTAAGGTGACCTTAGAATTCGGTTTACATGCTGATTTGAACTCAGAATTTCTGAGTATTGTGGGCAGCATTCTTAGTATGAGAGATGGCACACATCACCCACCCCGGGTGAAGAATCTTCTTCATGATCAAAGGGACACCATGCTTATCAAAGAGGGCAGCATGCATCAGCTTATTGGAAAAGAATTACCAAGAAGGATGGAGCCAAACAAAGCTAGAACAAGGAAGATACATAGGGCAAGTATGATGCTTCGTGGTGGCCACTCAACAAAGGAAGGATTCAATACAGTTATGGCCAATAAGCGTTTGATTCCATGCATGCATTCACACCACTTGGTGAAGGGGCACCAATTATTCAAAATTACTTTGAAAAGTCACATGGCAAGCTCACACCCAGTATTTCCATTTCATGAATCATTTGATGGACTTTGAGAAGTCACATGAAGTTTTGTGCATAATGTTGATGTGGAATGAGTGTTATTCCTTTGATCCGGGCATAGTAACTCAGCTGAGTTTGAAAAGAATGATTGAGAGCAATCAAGGGGTCAGATTATGGTGTCATAAGCTTGCCATTACGGGTTTTTATGCTGCTGTTTTGAAACAGCAGTCACATCACGTGCTTCTGGAGGTAAATCCATCATTTACAGTATTCGGATATGATGCAAGTCACTCGGATTTATTGCAGCAGTCCTATCTTGAAATAAATCCATTCTTTTCATGGATGAAATGTTATGAAAACAAGCCCTTTGATTCCATTTTTGAACAACAGTCATATCAGGGAAGAATTTCTCTCTTACTGTGGGCAATATGTGCAAGGAAGGGCCCTATACTCGCTGGTTCTGATCAGCAGTATCATCCAAAGAAAATTTCACTTGTTTCTTGGTTGGCACATGCTAACAACTCTCCATTTCCAATTGATTTGGTGCAGCAGTCATTGAAGAGCAGATTTCCGCTATGTCACCATGTCAGAAAGGTTGAGAAGGATCCAAGAAATAAGGGTAACAAAGGGCCTTTAAGTAAAAGCATGGAAGTTGAGATGGGTGGGCTCCTCTTCGCCATCATATGCATTCCATTCCAGCTGGAAAAGGTATGTGAGATGACTGATTTATATGGTAGAAGCACTACTCCTTTCCAAATTTGCTTTGTATGCAAATATATGCAAGTTGGGGATGTTTTGGGAGGAATTCATTATAATATTCTTCTTCACAAATCAGCCCTTTGGAAAAATTTATTTTTGGTTGGGGTTGTGCAAATTCCACCACTCCATGAGTTTAGAAGAAAGGCTAAATCAGATTATGAGTTATTCACAAAGAGAATGTACTTCCTAAAGTTACTAAAAATGAGGTAATGGTCTTGTGGTTGTTGGGATGGAGAAAGAATACCATATTTCTTATCTACAAGAACGCTGCCATAAGCTTTCGTATGGGGGCATTTTCAAATTTTTACCAGCTGAAATCTTGTGGCCAACTTCCTTAGTATGGATGACAAAAGGAACTTTGAAGGTATGTTGTGATTTCATCTATTATACTCTCCTTCCTACTGCTGATCACAAATTTTCCAGCCACTTAACAAAGAAGGAGCCTCTAAGCACATGGTGGAGAGGGTACCGAACACTTCTTGGTTATGGAAGTCATCTTGCAGCTCTCATTCAGCCACTTTGGTGTTATTTCCCTCAAGGAACCAATGGTCTAAACATGGGATGGCAAATGCTTTGACCCAAGGGTCAAATTGAAGGTGGTCCCACCGAAGGAGTACGCTGATTTATTCATTTTCAGTTTGTTCTTCTCCAAGCCTTGGTTCTTACGGAGACATTTCTATAGCTGGAAAATGTATTTCCTACATAATGACACTTTTGCACTATTTGGAGGTGGAATTCTAGCTTCCTTCATCTTGTATTTTCAAGCAGAGCGAGACAGCAGGAAAGAGATGATGGATCACCATTGTTTGGATGGTAATTTTTCAAAGAAGCAGCTGAAATTTGTTTGGGATCCAGGCACTAGTAATTGCTTGAGGACAAGTAATCTTGGGGAGGGAGGATTGTAATGTCCCTTTTCCCAACGTAGAAGACCAAGTTTGGATTTTCTAGCCATTCCTTCTTCGTGGTTAGAAAAAGGGAAATCAAGGAGAAGAGCAACATTTAATATTTAATAATTTTTATATGTTTTTATAAAGTAATTGTAGAATATATGGGTCGGCCAAGTTAAGGACAAAATAAATAATTATAAGGGCATAATGAATGGTCATAAGGGAGCGGCCATGTCTTTTCAAAAGTATAAATAGGGGTGAAGGGCTTCATTTGTACTCATGGACTTGACTTGTGAATTTCAGATTTTGAGAGAGAACTCTCATATTCTTCCAATTGGGACGAAAACCCCACTTGAGGTCCATTGGAAGGACAAAACCCTTTCCAATTGACTTAAAACATTCATATTTGCAGATTATTATTGAATTAAAGATCTTTTGGTGCCAATTCTGATTTATTCTGCCAATTCGACTTGCATATGATTGAATTCTAAATTGTTACAAGCAAATAACATCAAATAAATTGGTTAAATCAAGTCGCCCTACATTTTAGAGCCTAAATCTGCATTTGCGTGCATTTCAAAGCATTTATTAGTGCAAATCGAACCATTTATTGGCTGCTGCAATTTTCAGATTGCACTGTTAATTTCCAGCAGTTCGATTTGGCATGAATCAAATCAATTTGGCCATAATTCAATTCTAAATTAATTAATAATTGTTAAGGGTTTGTGGATGCTTGTTGATGATTTTTGGCTCTTATTTCAATAAATTCCTTCCGCTGTAATTAATTTCCGGTCTGCTGCAATTAAAAATCAGAATTCTGGAAATTTTGTTTAAAACCCTCAAAAGGGTTATTACATCTACAAATAATGGCATAAGATACCCTCACCAATAACTATCTGAATTAGCACAATGTTACTAACTTTTATTTTGTTTTTCTCTTGTCCAGCAGGAATGCTATATTTTATGTTTGTAATGGCTTGGCACACGTTTAGTTTCCACATTGCTTCTACACATACATTCTATATTTCATATTATCTATGCAATTTGATTAGCCATACTTATGTTTTTTGAAACAATGATTGTAGTATTCTGGTCACCATTTCCTTATGGAATGGTACTTCGTAGTCTTGGTGAATTATATGAGTTTATGTGCAATGATTATGACCTCTGTATTTTAAAATTTCATTCTAATGGTTTCTTTAATTGTAGCCAAATGCTTTGTGGGTTTTCTTTGTTTTTCCATTGCTGCCATAAAATTAATTTGTTTTAATCTTCTGTAAATTTTAATCTATATGTTTCAATTTTGGTTGTTCAAAGCAGTGCTTTCAGAAGACATGGTTAATGATGGCTACGAGGAAATTGTGAACATTGATATATCCTCTGTCGTTATTGAGGCTATGCGGAAAAAGTATCAGGATTATCCCCAGCTAAAATGTATCCCATATCTGCTATCATAATATTTTTACTTGTTGAGTATTACAATTTACACTATATCAGTGTTTGATGTCAATCATGTAGATTTTGTGTTTTATTTATCTATGAGGATTTGCATATGTGTATTCTTTCTTTAAAAGTTTCAGTCACTTTAGTACTATTTCCTGACAAGACACAGATGCAACAATGGATGTCCGAGATATGTCAACCTTTGGAAGTTGTTCCTTCGATTCTGTAGTTGATAAAGGTATGGGCAGTGTAATGCTGTTGTAGCAACTGTCTTTTGCAAAAATGCTTGTATACAAACTCTTCTAATGTAAATTATGATTGAAATCTAAATGGTAATGATTTGAAATTGTATTTTTGTAAGTACGTCCTTGTGTATTTTGTATATGTTCCTGCTAGTGGAGCTGAGTTAGCGAGAGTTTGAAGTAAGAATTCAAACTAGAATACTGTTCTGATTTGTCTGTTTGTGCGATTATTTTATTTGAATGGCATGTATGCGGCTCCTATTCATCAGGAATGTTAGATTCCCTCATGGTAAGCTTTTGATTATTCCTGGCATTGTTTTGGTTTGTTGTGAAAAGTTAAAAATATTAATGGTAACCTTAAAAATTTAAAACATCTTCTAATGCCTTCTGCAGTGTGGATCTAATGCTCAACAAAGTGCTAGGAAAATGCTTGAGGAGGTTCGCAGGTATGCATGGTGTAGACTATTTACTATTTAGGAAAATGAAAATTTTTAAACAGCAATTAACGAGCACGGATTTCAAAATGATTAATTGGGAAAATGGGTAAAAACAACAATTATTTCCAAAAGAATTATGAGATAAGTTTTATCAGTTTGAAATAATCATGATTATCGGTAAATTTGGTAAACTGAGGAAACAACTTATTTAATTTCACTTGTATGCCTTTGTTTTGAATTTGTATGTTTTAAACTTTAAAGTATATGTTTATTGATACAGGGTTTTGAAGCCAGGAGGAGTATATATTCTGGTAATTTGTGTCTTTCATTTTTTTGGCACACAGCTCAGTAGTTCCTTGTATGCATTTTGAAAATAGTTCCTGAAAATCTAAGCCTGGAAAATTTACAGTCAATTTGTTGTTTTTACAGATTACCTATGGTGGTCCTCATGTCCGAATGCCTCATCTGAAATCACTGTTATGGACAATAACTCTTCATGTTGTAGGTTTGTCAAATTGAACAAAGCTGTATGATTGTCTGTTAGTTTTTGTTTTACTAAAATATAAGAGTTAAATGTTAATGGTATATAATTATGTTTGAAAGTCCTCCTGCTTATCTGATTCCTCGAGATGTTCTGTTAGTTATCTGCTCCTAACCTTGACAACTATGATTAAGAAATTTTGTTTCCAATCCCTTTGGTGCAATGATTTTTTTCGTTTAAGAGTAACTGAGTGCGGTTCTGGCACTTGGGTTTCACCAAGTTCTGCGAAAAAAGAAGTTATTACCAAGAGAAACTACATACGCCAAAGTGATGTCCACAGCTTCCACAGAAAAATAGATTTTTTCCCATTCTGGATATAAACCTTACTTTTTCTTTGAAATGCCTAGGTTGGATTCACAATGCATTGTGCATGGCATAACAATAATAATAATTTTCTTTGACAGTTTTTGTATATACTATGTATCTACTTGCATCTGTAGCCATATGCAGCCAATCATATCTCACTTAGTTGTGCCAAGGTCTCATGTATACCAAAAAGACCAGCTAATCATCCAAAATGCTTCTTTGGATCAAATTCTCACGCATTGACCCTCTCGGTATGCATAACCGCATTGTTTTTAACAACAATCCTACCTGCAAGTAGTCTCACCAAGGTGTGCGATTAATGTGTAATTCCCTTTCCCAGGCTCTAACTGAAACAAAAGGGAAATTGCACAAACCCCAATAGATAGTAAACTGAAAATTATGACAACCAACTGAAATTTATGACAGCAAGGTACAACAGTTTGATTTTTTTATAACAGTAACAAGGAAAATGCAATATCTCTCCAAAATGCATCTTTTACACAATCCAAAGCATGTAGGGAACTTTAGAAATATTTTAAAACAAATATAAACCAAGAAATGAGCCTTCAAACCCCAACTGGAATTTATTTAATTAAATATAATAACAGCAGTGAACACCCTTACAAATATGGCTGGAAATGAAGGATTCCAAGCCCCAAATTGAAGTACAAATGTAGATTCCAGCTGCTAAAAATAGGAGAAACACAATGATGGCTGAATTTGAAGTTGTTGTGCCCTAGAAGACCCCAAACACCACCTTAGGGCAAGTCGCCACCCTAGGAGAGGGCTGGAAATGCCTTCAAAACTGAGTATAACTCTTTATGAGATGGCCTTGCTGCAAGCTTTAGGGGTTTCGTCCTCAAACTAGCCCACTATTGAGAGGTTTTGTTCTCAATAGGTTTTCGAAGAAGGTTTTTGCCCTCAATGGAAGAGAGAGAAAGCAAACATGCTCCAACTCCAAGAGAAATAATTTCTAAAAGTATGCATAACTTCTTTCAAGCCAAACGACCTCTTTAAATCGCTAGAGGTGGTGGCAACAACCAATTAGAACCTTCAAAAGAAGTCTGATCTCCTTAGGGACATAATAATTCCTTTTTCTTTTATTTTTCATTTGGCTTTTCTCCTTTACCTAGCTGACTTGACTATACTTAGAAAATTACTAAAAAAGAATGCAAAGCTCACAAAAATAGCTGAAAAACATGACATTAACTTCCCTTGCTCATTCCCTTTTGCCCACAAGAAGTGGAATGGGCTCAAACTCTTTAAAGAGGACTAGCATTGAGAAGGGGACATTACATAACGCTCGTCGGTTTGTGCTCTCCATGCCTCCGTGAAATCATCACCTTCGTGTAGATTTCCTTCTTAGTACCGAACCTACATCTTCCACATGCATGTCACTCAACAAGATAACTTCTACTTAGTGCATCTGCAACTTTATTTGAATTCCCACTTCTATGCTTTAAGAAAATTGAGTAACTTTGCAAAAATTCAACCCGTTTCATGTGTCTTTGATTTAACTTACGTAAATATTGGTGAATTGCAGTGCTTGATGATTTGTTTACAACACAAACTCCTTGAGCATCAAGTAGTGCTTCCACTTAATCATTTGCATTATGGCATAAAAGTCTTGATTATAAACTGAATACTTTCTGTGTGTGTGTCATTCGGTTTCTAGCTGGGATAAGCAAAATGGGCCTACCATCTTGACTCATCAAAGCTCCAATGGCTGCTCCACTCGCATCACAATCAACCTTAACTGCCTTACTGAAATTAGGAAAAGCCAACAATAGCTGCTCCATGACTTTCTTCAACTTTTGAAAGCCATCCTTTGCTTCCATTGTCCTTGTGAAATCCTCCTTATGTCCCCACATCACTTTTGTGACTGGATGCCCAAATCCTGCTGAAGTATCGCATGAACTTTCTATAAAAGCTTGCCAAACCATGGAAACTTCGCACTTCAAACATAATCTTGGGTGATGGCCATTTGGCGATAGCTTGCACCTTCTCAGGATCCATCTTCAATCTTCCATCTTCAATCTTATTTGAGATATCACAAATGCCGAGCATACAAACTCCTTCAAGAAACTGCAATTCTTCAAGTTTACCAGCAGATTCTCTTTGCCTAAATGGTGCAACATTTTTTCAAATGGATTAAGTGCTCTTTCCACATCTTGCTAATAATCAAAATGTCATCCAAATACACAATGAAAAACATTTCTCGAAAAGGCTTAAATACTTCATTCACGAGTCTCATGAATGTTCTCGGTGCATTAGTTATAGCCCAAATGGCATGAGAAAACACTCATACAACTCATCTTACATATTAAAAACAATTTTTGATTCATTACCTTCTCTTATCTTGATCTAATGATACCCACTCTTCAAATCAATTTTTGTGAGTACTGCCCTCCATATAAACAATCCATCAAATCATTCATGCGCGGAAATGGAAACCTATACTTGATGGTAATCATATTCATGGCTCTGGAATCAATGCACATCACCCCCACCTCCTTTCTTCGGTGCTAATACTCACTACGAATCGCTAACGGGCTAATAGTCTCCGATCAACCCCTTAAGAAAATATTGAACTTGCTTCTTCACTTCCACATGATATCCACATACTCACCTATTATCTCCTATGCTTCACGCAGAAGTACTCCTTCATGCGTCGTTGCTCCTTGTTTCTCCTTCTATGCTAACTTTGGAAAAAACGAAAACCATTCACTTTCCTCCTTAATCTCGTCTAGGAATTGCTTTTGCAAAATTAGTAACACCTTTGGACTCCTCCCCACTTCAACACTTGCATCCTTAAAAGGGTTTAGAGTGTACTGCTTACCATCCTTCACTAAGATGTAAGTATTTGTCCAACATGTTGCGCTTTCTGTCAAATTGTTAAGGTTGACCAAGGAACACGGGGCATATGTTCATGGGCATTATATCATATAGGTCTTCATCTTCATATACGCCAATCTTAAAGTGCACTTTACATTATTTATTCACAAGCAATTGGTATCCCTTCAACAATTGGGACACTTTATATGAACTTGGATGCACAATCCTCATTTAGACCAAGTTTTTCAACCATCTCATTGAAAACGAGATTATCAAAGTGTCACCACTATTAGTAATGACTTTACAACACTTACCCTAACCTTGTAAATGGATTCTTTCTCCGCATGGGTGCATTCTCCACTTTAGCTAGCTTCAACAATACTCTTTTCATTATGAGAGCCTCTTCGCACTTTGACTCCTGCAAAATGAATCTACGCAACAATCTTCATCTCTGCATGCGCAACATGGCTGCTAGTATTACTCCTCGCACTACCATTTTTTTGTGCTTGTGGACATTCAAACACATGATGTCCCACTTCTCTACATTGGAAACATGTTCCATTGAATCCTCTACCTCTTCCACGCCTTCTTTTGAACAAAGATCTACCTCCGCCTCTCTTCACATGACTTTGATCATGCGAGGAACCTGCTTCACTCTCTTGTGCTTACTTTAGCTTGTTAATGTGCAATGCTCCACCTTTGCATGGGAAATTACCTTCCCCTTGCACACTGTTTTGTGGTCTGCAGGGCAACTTTTCCGCTTTCCTCAATGCATACTGATAGGATTCTTCAACAGACCTTAGTCTAACCATGCCAAACTCATCTTGAATGGAAATACACAATCCATTAACATACCTTGAGACCACCTCCACGTCACCTTCCAAGTGATCAATTCAAATTATCAAGTGGTAGAACTCTTCACTGTAGTCCTTAAATGCACATTTCCTTTTGTCTCAGGTTCTACAACTTCTTGAACGATTTCAACTTTTAATTCTTAGGAAAAAACTTCGCCTTCAACTTGGAAACCATCCTTTTCCATGCTTTAATGTTCTCTTTTCCTTTTCTTTCATTGTAATTCTAAACATGATCTCACCATATTGATGTACAAGAAAAATGAACCTTATTCAGTTCCTCTAGTGACTCAATAAATATTTTTTCCAATTTAGCAATTCAATCAACTAGATCCTCAAGACACAAACTTACTAAATAGTTCAAGACATCCACGCATGATCTCCCTCCAGTTCTCGAAATATCTTCTCGCACTTTTTCCAATTCTTCATCTCCAATCTCCAATGCTTCATTATCACTGGATTCTCCATCATCAGCAACTCATCTTCTTTGGGCCATTTCCATGGCTTCAAGCCTTTCATTTATGATCTCCCTCCAATTCTCGAAATATCTTCTTGGTCTTATTCCAATTCTTCATCTCCAACCTCCAATGCTTCATCATCACTGGATTCTCCATAGCTTCAAGCCTTTTATTCAAAACTCTCATGAAATTTGCTAATTCCACCACTCTAGGTGGTCTAATTCCCCTTCCCCTCATGGGAATACCTCTATGTGCCATCTAAGTTTTCTCACATAAACAATAACAAAATACTGCACTCTAAACCTTCTACCCAACAACAAAAATGCTGGAAGATGCCTACAACCACTTTATGCCCACACTTGCAATTATGGAAAGTAGTGATCTGAAAATTACTCACCTGTAGGACTTAAAATCTTGCTTTGATACTATACTCATGCAGCTGCAGTAGGGGTCTCAACGAAGAGATACCTAACATTATGTAGCCTTATAAATTCTTAGAGAAAGATCTCACTCAAGTAAGATTCCTACACAGCTTGAAAGAAACAATAAAAACTTCATGTATTAATCATGAGGAAAATAATACAGACTCAGGCACAAAGTATTACAATCTTGTTACAACCTTACAATGAAAACTCCGTAGATATTTCCAAAAGGTAGTTTAACTCCTAGGACCTAATCCTAGCTATAGTTGCAAACACACAAGTTTTCTTTTGGCAGGAGAACATAGTGAGACCTTTACAAATATAGATCCCTTTGCAAAGATTCCTCAACTCAATCAGATTGCTGTTGATTCAATCCATCCTGTTAATAGCTAATCACTCATGGGGGCGTGTTTGTCCGATCAAAACATACCAAGTCACCCAGTCATCCAGTTAGTGAAGAAAACAGATCATGGCCCACGTGTTCAGCTAACATCTGGTTTGATGTTGACAAGTGCACGAGCACATGATTCGTTTAGCGCATACGCTCAATAATGTGTGCGCTGTTTGTGTATGGTCTTCATGGAAAAGCTCCCGAAGCAGAACTTAATAGGTTGTGCAAAACTTCCAATCCTTCATGCCATGCTGTCCTTATTCCAAGTGACTCTGTAATGTCCCTTTCTAGGGCTGAACCAAACAAACAATGAAATCACACAAACCCAAACTGAAATAAACTCTGATTTTTATACCAGCCAACTGAAAAATGGAACAGCAGTGTACAACAGTCTGATTTTTATGACAGCAGCTTGGAAAGAGCAATAATTCAACAAAATATCACCATAAACATCATCTACAATATATAGAAACCCTTTAGGAATATATTAGGGCAATTATCACCCAAAACTCAACCACAAACACAGCTGGAAATTAATTAAATATCAGCAGAAGTACAACTATCAAATGTGACTGAAAATGAGGTCTCCAAACCCAAATAAATGATAGATCAGCCTTATAAATATGTAGAAATCTGAACTGTTGGATTAATTGTCATTGATGTCAAAGGAAATCATTATCTGATCGTTGAAGGCCAAAGGCCACTAATCGCTGTCCAAACAAAATCAGTTTCGAATCTCCATTATTCAAGGGCAGATCGCACCATTCCAAGGCATTAAAGACAAGTTTATGATCATTGAAGAATACTGGCTGACCCCCTCTATTTTGGTGTTAATATTTAAATTATGGGCCGACCCATGTCTAGTGCCCAAGAAAATAAAGAGTGTCCCTTGGGAGAAATCACACCCCTTCGAAGTGACATGAGAAGGTATAAAAGGAGATGTAGTTGAAAAGAAAGTATGTGAGGAATAATAAAGATATATCATTCAAACTCAAGCAAATTTCTGAAGGAGAGAAAAATAAGAGATCATTCAAGACATATTTTAGTGAAGGAGATCTATTTAATTGTCATTCAAACTCAAGCAAATTTCTGAAGGAGAGAAAAATAAGAGATCATTCAAGGCAAATTTTTGTGAAGGAGATCTATTTAATTGTCATCCATTGAAGAAGTTTTTTTGGAGGTTGGTGCTTCCTAAGAGAAGAGATTGGTGTCTCTTGCTAAGTTGGTGCTTAGAAGTGGGGATTGGTGTCTCCAATAGGTTGGTGCCTACAAATTGCTTAACGATGGGGATTGGTGTCTCCAGTGGGTTGGTGCCTACAATTTTTGTAAGAGACTTTTATTATTTTATGACTGGATTTGGATAATAGATCCAAGCAGTCTTTTCTCCATGGTTTTCTCCTGAAAGGGTTTCCACGTAAATCTTGTGTTTCATAATTGTTAGATCTTGTGTGATTGTTGTTATTGTGGTTATTAAGTTTTTAAATAAGTAAAATATTATCTTATACTGATTCACCCCCTCTTAGTATAAGTGTGTGTTCATCAATTGGTATCAGAGCGAGTTCCTTCAAGAATAGTCTAACCGTTAGAAGGTAGATCTTGGGATCACACTATATACACCTAATTTTTCACTTTTCATCTTTCATACCTATGTTACTAACAATTTCCTTTGTGCAAGATAAGGGTCACTGATGCATCTATTTCTTGAGCGGGTGCCTTAAGGGGCCTATCAAGAATGGGGTATGACTATTCACATAGTCATTATGGGTTAGAGACAATACACGAGTATCGTTATGTGGTCCCAACCTTAGTTGTCCTTGCATTAGTTATCCTTGTCCCTTTATGTCTCATACACATTGCACATCCGACACCTTGCTTGCATTTCACCATTTGGCACCTTGTTCATCCATTTTCTTGATCTATGACACCTCTTTTTCACTTTACATGACATTTAACATCTTGGCCGACGCCATCGCCCGTGGACGATGGTGTCAGTGTTAAGATTTTCCTAAGCACGCCATCACCCATGGACGATGGTGTCAATGTTAAGTTTTTCCCTAGCCGACGCCATCGCCCATGGTGATGACGTCATATATATATACACCACACTTTGACATTCATTAAGGAGGCCCGAATCATAGAACCGCCATTTGCTTTGCACTCTTGCGCCAACTTCGCATTTGCTCGCTCAGCTCTTGGTTCATCTTGCATTTGACTTGGATTGGATTGGACACTCTTATTCTTGGTTGGATTGCTTGCACTACTGGGTCATCTATAGTGAGTCCGGACAGAACGGTGTTCCCTTCTCCACCTAATAACGATTCTTTCTCGACGTGTTGCTTCTTTGAAGAGATAGATGAATCACCAACCACCCCACAAGTAAGTGCTCAACTCTCTCGCCATTTCGCATAGATTAGTTCATTTCCCTTCCCCATCGCTCTATGTTAGCTTAGTGTTATACGTACATTAATACTAGTTAGCGTAGTACTCTTATTTGATAAACTCCTTAGCCTTTCCTTATTTACATTTCAGTTATATTGTGCATGCTTGTCTTATCCACTATCGATCTATACCTCTCCATTTACCGATATCCTAGGAGAGTACTTTCCTCTATCTTGACCACGGGCTTTGGAAACCCTAGGTTGACCTGGTGTAGGGATTACTACCCTCCGGATATGTGACCTTAGCGCTCGCCGTAGCCCTTTTAAATCAACCCACTGTATGCCGGTTCATGTGCGTCTCCTATTCGTTGCCTCAATACCCTTGTAGAATGAAAGACTTAGGAGTGCAAGCCATCGAGACACATTCTTGGCCCGCTATACATCTCTTATGCCTCAATCGTTGATCACCACATGTCGCAATAACGAAATATGAGGTGGTCAACGGGAAGAAATAGACTATAACATTGATATTGAAAGTAAGAAAGGACTAGCTGAAATGAAATATACCCACCAATGCGTACTTGATAGTGTCGCTCGTCCTGCCATGTGCGGGCGCAATCAACGCTGCAAGAACCCTGAAGAAGCAAAACTGAAAAGAAACACTAGAGGATCATCAATAAAATAAGACATAAATCACCTATCTAGGGGCCCATGGACGGATGTTGTATCGTAGTGGTATGGTGTTAGAAATAGGCAAAAATCGAAGATCATCGAATGTATGCGTGTAATAGGTCAAAATGAACGGTTCGAGATTAAGGTCAAGGACGCAACAAACGACACATTTTTGGAGTTCGGGAGCAAAAATGACAATAATTAAAAGATTGAGGTATATTGATTGAATTTGAATAGAAAATTTGAGTTTTATATAGTCATTTGGTTTTTATTTGCTTATTGCTATTTTTGGATTGAGAGAACCGAGCTCTGGAATTCCGAATTTGAGTGTATTTCGATGACATGGCACGAGTACGAGTGCACGGAGGGCGGGAGAGGACGACGGGGCGGTGCACACGGCGGGCGCGACCATGGGGTAGTCGTTGCATTTAATGTTGTTGAGTAGATTAGGTGTTATTTGGTCTTTTTGCATTTTTGGAGTCGTTAGGGTGTCATTCTTGTTCAAACTTGTGTCATCGGGTATGTTAGGACAAAATACAGGTGGGTTTGGGAGGGATTTAAATTTAGTTTTTTCGTGTAGTGGATTTTTGAAAGTCAATTTTGGGAAAGTCGCGGCCACGTTTGGTTGACGCCATCGGCGCCTTTGCGAAGAGGGCCGATGGCGTTGGAGTTGGGAATGGAAGTTTCTTTAGGGGCCGATGGTGTTAGCTAGAGGGCCGATGGTGTAGGGATGTTTATAGACATGAGTTGTAAATTTTAATTTTTTGTTCCAAATTAATTTTTTAGAATTCTAATGCTTGTTTGTTGTCATTTTGTGTGTGTAGGGAGAGCGTAGAATTCGGCGATGGAGGAGTGTGGATGTATCTTGGCTCAGTGGATTGATTGCCGAATTGACCTAGGAAGAGGTGATCTAGTTACAAGACTCGGAGTTTTGGGGCATCATGCAGATGCTCAGGATACCGTTGGATTTGGACCTTCTACAAATGTTTTGGGTGCATGGGAGACTAGATCCAACACCTTTTGGTGGTGGATGAGACAGAGACCATTTCGATGGCTTTGACCTTAGAGGATGTTCATGGGATTTTGGGGTTACCATTGGAGGGACCCGTATGTATTGTGATCCGAGTTCGGATGCTACAAAGCGGAAAGCCCTAGCCGTATGAGCTATTGGGAGCGGGTCATACATACAACGAGAGTATGTTGTGTACAATTCAAAGACAAGTCATGATGCATTCGCAGGATTACGGTTATTTGAAAACTAGTTATGGGGATTGTTGTGGCACTGAGATAATGCCACAAGGCATATGAGGCCATTGCCCTATTTTTGATAGCCGTCTGCAAAGATGTTGTAGATCATGGGGTATTGTTGGTGGGCACCACAATATGAGTGCGGTTAGTGCACGGTTTGTGCAAGGTCGATATCTGAGGACAAATGGTCATGGGACCCGTCACGTCATCTTATTGACAACTTGGATATATGAGAGGTTCCTCGATGTATAGGCAATAAGAACATTGGCGGCGGCGGTTGCCCAAGAGTACTTCGGTGGGCACAGGCCGAGATAGTGAAAGCACTTAGAGTATTCGACCACTAGCACAAGTGGGTTCGAGATGATGTTATATGGCAGCCCTACGTAGTGTAACACTACGATTTTGTATGTTAACTTGGTGAATGTTTTACATCTTGTTATAGGCTTGAAATGAAAGCAAACATGTTAAGATATGTTTTGATCTTAAGAGAATGTGTTGCTAATTTGGATTCTTGCATACTGTGATTTATTACATGGGACAGCAAATATTGTACTTGTGTGCTTGCTGATGTGACGACAAATTGTCGTATACTTACTAAACTCTCTTTGCTGATTGACAGCATACCCTGAATCAATTCCATTGATTCAAGTATGCTGAGGTCCTCTTGTGATTTCTGTGTCGATTCACACTTGAACCGGACTGAGATTGTTATGAACGTGCAGCACCTGATTGTAGGTGTGAACAGCTAGCACGTGGATGCCAACGACAGGGGTTCGATTCTTGAACCCTGTACTGTCGAATTTGGGACCTCGTGAGGCAAGAAATGCCTGGACACGGGTGGCCTTGGCACGTAATCTGAAGGACGGAACGTCCTGCTCTGCATTAACGTGAATGTTAGTAGGGAGGCTGGATGGAAGTTGTTAGTGTTAGTGGTTAGTATGAATTAAACCCTAAATTAATACTAAGTCCTAACATGCATCCTACCCTACTATCCTAAGTGGATTTTTAAATTCAAAAAAAAAAGGGGAAAATAAAACCTAAGGCTAAACTAAGACCTAGGTTGAATGATTTATGCAACCTAAACTAATCCTAATCTAAGGGGTGCGCAGACCCTTGGGAGGAAAGGGATAAGGATGAAGGAAGGGCATTCATTGGCATTTAATAGGCAGTCCATACGTGGACAGCGCCAGTTTTGGCGGGGCAGGTAGGAATTAGAGGCATCTATTTAGAAATAGAGCCAAATTCAGTTGGCATGGGAAATTTGAAATTTACAAGCTCGCCAACTCAAGTGGCGGTGGCGTGAGAAGCAAGGAAAAAGGCAGAGCCTTAAATTGCATTAATTATTCTTGGTCCTCGCGACCAGCTCGCCTTGGAAACAACATGAGGGAATTTGATTTTCATTTTGTTGATTCGAGCCTTTTGTGAAGTTGCTCTGCATTTGGTTTTTCTGACCTGGTTCGGTCGAACCAGCTCTTGGCATTTGACATTTTTCGTGGAGATTTGGAGGCTGTTGTTAAGCCTGAAGAAGAAAGGAGTGCTGGGAAGTTTGTGTTGTCGTTGCGGAAGGAAAAACGCGGCAAACAAGGTTTTCTTCGAGCTCTGGAAAAGAGATTTCAGGCATGTTAAGCCCTTCTCTTTAAAAATCTTTGCTTTGATTAAGTGTATCATTAAAACAACCCTGCTCTTGGGTTTTGATTTTGTGACTGTTGTCAAATCGGTTCGATTTGGATTTCATCGATTCTTGCTTCTCTTTCGCTTGGAAAATGATATGTTGAACGTTTCTGGTTGCTTGGTTTTGGTTTGTTTTTGCTCGAATCAAGTTGGAAATGAATTGTTGCTGTTGGTTATCGACTGTATGGTGGCTTGAAATGGATATTTCCTTCACTGTTCATATCGTTGGAAGTGGAACAGGCTGTTTAATTGTTTCCTTACGTAATTGTTTCTTTGCTGTTGTATTTGGAACTGTCCTTGCGTATAAAATGGAAGTGGAAATTCAGTCATGTTATGTTGCTGGGATTTGGGTTTCCTTCATACTTGCTGTCATTTTTGGAAATAATGGGGTAAAGTTGTTTCCTTGTTGTTGCGATTAATCTGTCCTTGCATTTTGATTGGTTGGAAACACTTCCACGACGTACTGGTTTATTGACAGTAATGGAAAATTGTCTTGTATATTATGATCTGTACATGTTATTGAGTTCTTCTCACTACCGAAACTATCGTTCTTTCGTTGACAAACTGGAATGAGGGAAACGATAGTTGTCTGAAGTTGTTTCGTATTGAAGTTTTTATGGAAATCGATTCTCTTCCTTCTACTGCTTTGGATTTTAAAGGAGATGGCATTTGGGTTTTCTTAAGTATTGGAACTTGAATTGAATGAAGTAATAGCAATATTTCCATTACTGTGCCTTTCCTTGTTTAGGAAATGAGCGAATACGTTTTAGTAACCGTGGAAATAGGAAAAAGTAGACTGTTTTTCCTTCTGAAGTTGTTGATGGATTATGTCTCTCCTTGCTGTGGGATTAGGATGGTTTTATGGTGTTTTAATGATGCTGTTCGAACTTCCTGTCCGGACTGTTGACACAATTATTAATTGATTTTGTATTATGTTCAAGGAATGATTATATTTCTTTCTTGCTGTGATGGATAGTTGATTCCATGGCGTCTTGTAGTTGAAGTTTGACCTTTTGATTCAAATTGTCTTGTGAATGCGAACTTGACCTGGATTTCTGTTTAATAAATGGAAAGTGTGAGAATTAGCTTGTTTTCTGAGTCTATTCTGACCGTACCAAGCTTACACGATTAACACCCTTAACGGGTTTGTCTTCATAGAGGTATTGATATATGAATGTTATACTTTGAGTTCTGTACCTCATTAAGAAAATGGAGAATGTTGTTTTGTAGTTAACGGTTGATTGAGATAGAACTCGAATTGGATATTCATTGTTGAGGCATGTTGGATTGAAACTGTACAGGCTATGTGAGTTGCCTTTCAATGAAAATAAATGTTTTGTTATTTTCATAAGTTGAGCTGTCATGCTAAGATAAACACGAATTGAGTGTTTTTATTTCATTCGGAGCAAATGATTGTTTCTTAGTGAAATTAAAGGGGAATGAATTCGTATTCTGGTGCTGTTCTGACTTAGTGAAATCCATAATCAATGTGAATATTGAATTTGCTGTAGGTAACAGCAATGAATAATATGTTATTTTGAACGGGATACGTTCATAGGATTATGAATTGATGTGAGTTATTGACTGCATGATGAATAATTGTTTGTTTGGTTAATGATACAGTGAAAGAAATATGGTTCCTTATATTATGGTAAATATAAGGTATGCAGCCTTATATTGTTTGATCTTGGATGTACATAATGTTGTACTAACCTGTTTCGGATCTTTACATGAGTCTGACTCAAATGAAGTATGGATATGGATGATGAATTCTTCCTGTTTTCATTTTAAAGCTGATTATAAATGAAATTATTCTTGCTGCCGGAAAGTGAATTCCGAATGGATTTTGTAAGTTTCACTCTGAACTGTTATTTTGATTTGTCTTTCGTTTGGATTCCACTGTTAGGACAGTCATGTGGAAAGAAGTAGAGATATGAATGAATGACTTGGAAAAATGATCTTTTCTTCTTTCATTCTGTTGGAAATCTGGAATTCGCGAATAATAAATTTTATAGTGCTTAGATGGGAGCAACTATATGCATTGCTGTTCGCTTTCTTGTCTGAACTTGGTTGCTTTGAATTCAATATGATTCATGAACTGAAAGGAAAGTAATGGATTTATATTTCAGTTAGTTTCATCCTTTGCATTTGTTATTAATGAAAGGCGTGGAAAGAATAACTGTATGCTATATAGGCAGTAAGCTACTTGTATTCCTAACTTTACAAATATTGTGAATTGATACTTGTAATGATTATGTGGAAACGGGACAGCAGTTCCTTGGCTGATTGTGATGATATTTTTGTTAGTTCAGTTGTTATGCTGATCTTTCTTTTGTGCCTATTTCGTGATTGATGTTTAATTGTCGTTTCATAAAAGCAGGGTTCTTTTATTGAGGCGATTAGTTGAAGCATCTTATTTTAAGGATAAGTGCTTAATATGCTCGATTCATTGAATCAACCTGCAATTCATTTTGCAGATGGAATTTGATTAGTATGAAGACTTGGCTGTCTTCTGATGCTTTTCGATTTGATGATGTATTGAAATTGTTGCTTTTATTCCTCTTTGAGGAATTGTGAAAAGAAGAAAATATCTTCTTCTGTCCATGAGTTGTATGGATGTTTGGTATAAACTATGCCCAATCAGTTGGATTGGCAAATGTACAGATTATGACTTGAAATATTGAATACAATTACAAATGTGATATTTTCAATAATTATATCAGTTTGATACTATTGTCTAAATTGGAAATATAATGTTATTTCTTGATTTGGAATTGTTTCATTGTCCTTGGATGGATGCTGAATTGAAACTGATATCTATTCTTACTTAAATGCAACTTTTAAGTTGAAAAATGCAATTAGTTCATACTTGGGTAAAGATGAATTTTTAATTGACATTAAAAAGGATTAAGAAGAATATGATTCCATAATCGGAAGGTATTCAGGATTAGCTTAGGAGCTAAGGAATATCAATCAACTTCGGAGTAATCGAACTTCGCTTTCGAACTCCATTAATGATCCCGTTTGATAAATTCAGAATAAAGGATATAGGATAAATATATCCATAACTAATGGACCTTAACTATATAACGTTAAGGAGAACAAATGAATACATTTCTCGAAATTTAGACCTCGTTTGAATGACGTCTAATAAGTTAATATTCTGAATTTAGTTGCAGTTGAGAAAATCTTGGCTAAGTTTAATAGGTTAAACTTATCACGTCCGTCGGCACGGACCGCTTAATCCAATGATTAAGAAGTGAACCAAGTAGGGAAATGCAGCCCTTCGATACGAAGGAGAAGATGCATAGTAAGCTAATGGACGGGTTTAGTCCCTCTTAGCTCTGTATAACCGTAACGGAAATGAGGATCGAGGACCATCATGAATGTTGAAAGTTGATTTTAATTATTAATTCGTGGCTAAGTCACTTGAAGCGAGGATGTGTATTCTCGATGGGTGGATTCTCGCAGACATTGGCATACGCCAGCCTACAACAAGGTGTCTTCATGAAGACGGTGTCTTCATGAAGGCGGTGTCTTCATGAAGACGGGGTCTTCATGACGACACAATGTCGGTGACATATAGCAAATGCCCTCCGAATTAAAACATCTAGAATATATAGGCTGAATGTGTAGATCTTAGCAGGGGATAGGGTATGATCTGGTATACGGAGTGACTCCGGAATACTAAAGATAAATAGACACACGGAGTCGTGGGGTAACGACACCGTATGTCTGCGTATCTTTAGTTACCAGGAGTGCCTTCCTATACCCGTTCATATTACTAGTTGGAATTGAAAAGTTTAAAACTGATCTTAAACGATGAGGACTGGTAGGAGCCAGGAAAGACCATTCTAGATAACAGGTGAAGTGAAGTGAAGGACGTATTCCGTAGATGTGTATCACATCCAGGAATATGATCATGCAAAGCATGTGAAAATCTTTGGCCAAAGTATCGCAATTGCTGGTTGCGTTGTCCTTATCACTTAATTTAAGATGCAGGATGTCAGATGAATATCAGTAACAGATATTCAGATAGGCTTCTTAAATGGATCACTTCAATAACCGGAAACGGTTATGAGAATAGGTATATATAATATACCATGCATAAACAAACATGAAGGATCGGTTGTTGCCGAGTCATGAACATGAAGGATCGGTTGTTGCCGAGTCATGAAATGAAGGATCGTTGAAACTCCGAGCCATGAAAATGGAAGATCGGCAGTTCCTCGAGTCATTTACAGCAGCATATAGAATCTGTTATAAGATTGAATGGCATTGAATGTGTGTTCCATTTTGTAATTATGCGAACAGGAACATTCGTTTTAAAAGGAATTGTGTGATCAAACTGTGTTGTTTGGGCAGAGAACAATTATTAAAACTTGAACATGTGTTTGAATTTTATAATTCATAACAGTGAATGTTATAAAAAAAAAAAAATTTCCCTTGTTCTGGTATTTTAAAATGGGGATGTTACACGTAGGAACGTGGATCAATGGCTCGATTTTCTTAGGGAAAAGTACTTAGAGGCCATAACCAAGGTGACAAGGAATTATGTGTATTGGGTGGAGATCCATGCAGTGAGTAGGGTCTTGAGGCAGTTTGGGTGACCAATGCTCGTGGTGATACCACCATTGCACCTTACCAGGTGGTCCTCATGTTAGAGAGGTCGCAAGAGCAAAGGTGAGGGTACCAACATTACGACCTCGTAGGATACGGGCAACGGGGGTGTACATGGTCGGAGACAACGTCGATGTGGT